>CM052884.1:78235844-78343387 GCA_028534135.1 Potos flavus | reverse complement strand
TCTCTCTCTCTCTCTCTCTTTCTGTCTAATAAATAAATAAAATCTTTAAAAAAAAGAAACAAGTCAGAACAGATTAGTCATAAATATACAAAAGAAAGGGTTGAAATTCTGAGGACATCTGTTTATATTCTATTTTTTATTGTATATGTAAATGGTACTTTAAAGGTGTTTGAAATGAATATTACACTGTTATGAACTCAATATATGATTTTAATTTACTTGGCATTCCTCCACCTCTGTTGCTTATAAGAAAAGGTAATAAAGATACAGTTAACAACTGCATATATTTGCCTAGATTCGCCAAATATTGACTTTTTTTTTTCAAATACTGACATTTTTTAACCGTTGTTGACATCTTCCCTCCCCTCTCAATCTTTTGAAAATAAATTGAACGGACCATGACACTCTATCCCAAAATACTTTAGCAAGCATCTCACAAGAATAAGGACATTCGCTGCAGCACTCATTGAAAAGTAAGATTAATTCAATAATACCATCTGATACATAGTCCATATTTAGTTTGCACCAAAATTTCATTTATCATTTTAAAGTCAAAGATCCAGTAAAAGTCGATGTATTTGATTTGTATGATTCGTTAGTTATGTTAAATCTGAGACAGCTCCTATACATCCTTTTTTTTCCACAGCATATATTTTTTCATGGAGTTTATGCCACCTACCCTACTGAGCATCCTATATTCTACATGTATCTAGTTGTTTCTTCATTACTAGATTAAGATTCAACACTTTGGGAAAGAATACTACAAAAATGGTGTTTGTATGTTTAGCGCATCAATCCCGGAAGTGTGTAACATTCTGTTTCACAATATTGGTAGTGTTGAATTCAATAACTTGATTAGGGGGCTGGTCAATATAAATTATCAAAAGTGGTCTTTTTGGAAGGTGGTATGTGCATACTCAGTTCCTCTGAAACCTTTTATCAAATGGTTTTAGCATCTTTGGTGACCCTTACCTGGATTAACTATTACATTGGGATTATGAAATGGTGTTTTTCTAATTCTGTCATTTCTTCTACATGTATTAGTTAGAATTTTCCTATAAAGGAGAGTCCTCCCCCTTCTCTCTCTCTTCATCTCTATTATTATCATTGCTATCATCATTATTTTTAGTATCAATATACTAAATTCCATGTGTGATAATCTTTATCTTATTATTCAATATTCAACTTAATTGAATATTGTCTCACCTTTGATTCATGGAAGTCCCAGCCCACTAGCTCCTGCATCCTTGTTTTCAGGCACAGTGTTCTAAATTTTCTGTCCAAATTCATAACCGCTCATTTCTCCAAGGAACTTCGTTTATTTTTACTAGAGAATGGTATTTTGAAACCAGTATCTGGGGCTTAGACATCCTTAGGATACTGAGGTGTCATTATTTCTAAGCCCTTTGAGTGGATACAGCTAGAAAAATAGTACTACCAGAATACAAGCCTATATTAATATGTCCAATTCTCAGCCAAACCCACAGCATTCATCCTTACCCTCCCTACTTCACATTTGCCTTTACCTTCTTGGTCAGTGAAAACTCTGGTTTTCAAAAATAGTTAGTATATATACTCACTTGCCTTATTCCAGAATATGTTAAACATAATTTTGAATCATACCACTAATGCTTTTACCAACAACAGACCTATAAATCACTCTCAAGACTTTTTTTTTTTTTAGAACTTTCACTCTTAGAATTTATTCGTTGAGAAGAGTGTTAAAAAGTTATGTGAAATAATCATTTGGTCTGTGTTTTCATACTTTCAATTGATATAAAGTCAAATTTTATAATTTCTGTTTTTAGTCAATTTGAAGCTTTTTTTCCATACTTTATTTTGTATTTTAAATCTGCAAAAAATAGACACGTATTAAAATTCAAACTACTTAAAAAATATACTTGGAAAATTCAGACTCTCATTCCTAGTCCCTCACCTATACCATCGACCCTGCAAAAGTAACATTTTTTATTAATATCTGGTTTATCTTATGTTTCTCTTCTTTTTGCAAAAATAAACGTGAACATCTCACATACGGGCACACACACACACACACCACACACATATTCCTATTTCTCCTTCTCTCTCACACAGAATTAGCCTACTAATACATTCTTTCATACCTGTCCTTTTTCATTTGACAATTCATGCTGAAAAATACTGTTAGTCTGTAGAGATCTTCCTCATTGTGCTTAAGCGTCATGGTGCTACATTATGTGAACGCACCATGAGCTTTTCAGGCCAGTCTCTTATGAATGTCATGTATGTGGTTTCCATTGTCTTACTTTGCCACATCATTCCAGAATGAATAAGCAATAAACATGTGCATGTATTGTTTCATGTTGGTGGGAGCGTAGCTCAATGATAATTCCTCATAAGTGCAGCACATTATTCTTCTAAATTCTCAGAAGTGCAATTCTCATGAGATAGTCATGTTTGTAATTTTGATGGAAATTCATCAAATTCCCATCAATAGTGGTTGCATCATTTTGCTGTCTCACAAGCAAAGTCATTTCAGGGATTTATCTAAGAAGTTTATTATTATCATATAAAATTTCTGCTAAGCATTGTCACAGTGAAAAAGATCTTACTAAAGTTTTGTTTTCCATTTCTTCTACTATGAGTAAACTTAATGATCTTTTCACATGTTTAAGGGACCTTTATCTACATTTATCTGTAAGGTGCTTTCCTTGACAGATTAACTAATCTCATGTTATAGGAAGTTACAAAAATAATAGAGTACCCCTAATCTTCACCCAATTCCCCCTAATGTTAATGTCTTACATACCGTAGCACAATTATCAAAAAGTCAATTAACATTTTTAAACTATACACCATATTCAAATTCCATCAGTTTTTCTACTAATGTCTTTTCCTGTTCTAGGATCCTAGATACATCTATTTGATTTTGAGAACTATTTATATATTCATGGTAGTGATTCTTTTCCTGTGATTGAAATTGCCAATATATTTTCTCAATTTGTCATTTGTGTGTTCCCTCTCTCTAGAACACCCTTCTTTCTTTCACTTGACTCCACTTATGTATGCCTGGCTATTTGTAAGCTGGTTAAATTCTTGTAATTCTCTCCCTTAAAGCCCTCTCAGAGTTTTCTCCACAGCATTTATCAATTGTCAGACTTTTATGTTTGTTTACTTACTTGTTTTGTCTCTCTCCTCATTCAACTCTAAAAGCCATGAATGCAGGAGCTGTGTTTCATCATCACCAGTACACCATACTGGAAGACTGCCTGCCACGTATTAACTTTTTACCATTATCAATTGAATTTCTTAAGTAAATCATCAAGAAAGTATACCATAGAAGAAATCATTGAAAGAAGTGAGATTATTTAGTTTAAAACAAAGAAGGTAAATAGAACATGATAAATATTTTCAAATATTTAAAAAGTGATCACGTAGAGTAATTTGATTTCTTGTATGTAACTCCAGAGACCTGTCAGAACAGCAAAAAGCAGTTATTTTTTTCTGAAATTAGAAAATGTTTTTCTGGGGCACTTGGGTGGCTCAATGGGTTAAAGCCTCTGCCTTCGGCTCAGGTCATGATCTCAGGGTCCTGGGATCGAGCCCCGCATCAGGCTCTCTGCTCAGCAGGGAGCCTGCTTCCCCCTCTCTCTCTCTGCCTGCCTCTCTGCCTACCTCTCTGCCTACTTGTGATCTCTCTCTCTCTCTGTCAAATAAATAAATAAAATCTTAAAAAAATGTTTTTCTAGTGTTTTTTCCTAAAATCAGAAGAATTAAAAAATGGAATGGAAGTGTCTTCTGAGCCATGGAGTATTTTCAAAGAGAAAACAGATTTCAGAGAGGTTGGAGAAGAGGTTCATGCATAAAATTGGTTTGACTAAATAAATTCTACTAAGTGTATATTCAAAGCTAAGATTTTATGAAGCCATGAAAAGAAAATTTCAGAGTGAATGTTGATATAACCATTCTCTTAGAAGAAAGAAGTAATTCAGTATTAGCCCAAATGAATAAATTTTTCATGGTGAAATTTTAGCAATTAAACAGCTAAGTGGGAACATATTGTGGGTAGTAAATATTTCTGGTCACCAAAAGATAATACTGTATTTATAATCTTTTCTTAGATTATCACATGAATCATGCACCAATTTATTAAAAGTGAAATCATTTGTATGTGTTATCAGTTTTTCTTTTCTTTAGATTTGAGCTGGAGTTTTGCAATTTATGTATGAATAATGATAAACAGATGAAAACTAGGTTCTAATACCTGAAATACACATTTCTACATTGAGTATATCGTCAGGTCCTTAGGCAGTACCTTAAGCACATGAATTAATGCACAAGCTTGAAGAATAAGAAATTTATTTTAGTGTTTAATCTCAAATTTCATGGAATGAACTTTTGGGAAGTAACATGTCCCACTGATCATGTCAATGTTCATCCTACAGTATGAATGTAGGATCATCCTACATTGATCCCATGCCTAAAGGCATCCTACGGTACCCTTAAAGATGTTCCATTCATGGGCCAACCTGAATTTAACTCCCATCTTACTCCCCGACTAATGAGAAATTCAGTGCTGATATCTAATTAAGTGCTAATCTGAAGGACATGATTGCACTAAACCTAATATTAAAGCATAGCACACATGGCAGAAGGACAAAATCTGTGAAAGGCAATGGAAATGAATTATTAAATCAGTAAATATCAAAACCTAGGGGCTCTTTTGCTTATGGCTGGCTACCAGTTGGAAAGGCCCACCATTTTTCAGTTTTCTTTAAGGCAGACATTCTACATATCACCATATGCTCAAAGAAATTCTGCAGTTTCATAATCTGTTCTACATTTTTTTAGTTCGTTGTATTTGCTGCAGAGGGTGAGTTTGCAAATGCACCTGCACAGTTTGATGTTTATAAAAATGGCAATTATGATGATGTACCATTGAAATAAAACTTTGCTGGATAGAAATTAAAGAGTGAAAACAATGATCTGCTAAAAACTATTATTTTGTCAGGCATTCCATTCATCAGAATTGCAATTAATTTCTTCCTTTCCATCGTCATTGTGGTTGAAACAAAGACCAGTAATCTCACATCTGGTTACAGATTTAAAAAGAGAACACTTCCTTCTTTCACAAAGCTCTGTAAGTATTGTGTTTACATTGTTCAAGGAGATAGTTAAAATTCTCTGGTGTTCAACGTTTTATATTTATTGTGATTTAGACTCTGGAAAATTTGCAATCCAAGTATGGAAGCAGTGTTTTATTAAAAATAAATGTCTTAAAACAGCCTGTCTTGCTTCTCAGTTGCTTTGAAATGTCTGTGATTCTGAGATTTAAAAAATAATGTTAGTGCGCTGTTAGCATTCACTTTACATTTCATATGAAACAATGGCTATTTTTGTACACAAATAAAATCCAGAGTCTGTAAGGGTTAACATTCATCTTGTCATCATATTTGTAATCTAGCACTTCTTTCTGGTTAAATCACCTTGCTATGTGAGTTCCGTCATGATATCTGGCTTCCCTGCCTTTATACATTCTGCTTTTCTTGTTGACTTTCTTCCTACTCTCCCTCTGGTGGCTACTACTAATGTCAGAAGACAACATGGCTTTCCATATGGTTCTTCCTGTAAATAGTTTAGAGTTTGGTTTTATGTTTATGGTGGCTCCTTGACTGTTTCTTTCCACCACTTTTCAACTAGGCAACTGTATTAGTGTACTTTGGCTGCATTATAAAAGGGCCCCAGATTTGGTGACTGAAACAACATAAATGTATTTATGTAGAAGTCTGAGATCAAAGTGTCACAGGGTTGGTTTCTTCTGAGACCTCTCTCCTTGGTTTGTACATAACTATCTTCTCCCTGTGTTTTCAAATGGCCTTCTCTCTGTATATACCCAGTACAAATTTCCTCTTCTTATAAGGACGCCAGTCATATCAGATTAGGACCCACACTAATGATCCCATTTTAACTTAATTACCTCTGTAAAGACCCTAATCCCAAAGACAGTCACTGTTTGAGGTATATATTCTTTGGTTAGGTGTTTCTTAAGGTCTTAGGCCCATTTTTTAATTGGGTTGTTTGTTTTCTACTTGTTGAGTTTTAAGAGTTCTTTGTATGTTTTGGACAACAGTCCTGTATCAGATGTGTCTTTTGCACATGTTTTCTCTTAGTTTGTGGCTTGTCTTCTCATTCTCTTGGCATTGTCCTTCGTGGAACAGAAGTTGTTAATTTTAATGAAGTTCGGTTTATTGATTAATTCTTTCATGGGTCATACATTTGGTCAGATGTAATTCTTCTTTGTTCCTCTATCTGTAAGGTGTTTTATTTTATTCCTCTGGCTTCTTTCAGAATTCCTTCCTTATCTTTGATTTCTGTAGTTTGAAAATTATGACTAGAAAAATTTGAGTTTCGGGGTTTTTGGTTTTTGCATTTATTCTGGGTATTGTTCTCTGAGATTCCTGGATATGTGGTTTAGTGTCTGACATTAATTTGAGGGAAGTTGTCAGTCATTATTTTATCAAATATTTCTTCTGTTTTTGCTCTCTCTTCTCCTCTAGTATTCCCATTATGCAACTATCAGTACCTTTGTAGTTGTCCCACAGTTCTTAAATATTCTATTCTGGTTTTTTTTCCTAATTCTTGTTCTTCTTGCCTTTTGATTTTCAAGGATTCTATTGATAAGTTCTCTAGCTCAGATATTCTTTTCTCAGCTCTATCTAGTCTACTAACAAGCTCTTTGAAGAGATTCATATTCGTTACAGTGTTTTTTGTCTCTAGCGTTTTTTATTGTTGCTGTTCTTTTTTTTTAGGATTTCCCTCTCCACTTACATAGCTCATCTGTTCTAGCATGCTGTCTATTTCATCATCAGAGCCCTTAGCATAATAATCATAGCTTATAATTCCTACATCCCTACTTCACCTGGTCTGATGTGTTCTCTTTCTCTCTTAAAACTGTGTTCTTTGTCCTTTGGTTGGCCTTGTACTTTTTCCCTATAATTGGACAAGATGTACAAAGTGAAAGGAACTGTAAATAGGCCTTTAGTAATGTGGTGGTGAGATGTGTGGCCAGGGAAGTCATTCTACAGTCCTATGATTAGGACTCAGTTTTTTAGTGAACCTATTCATCTGTATTAGGAACTTCATATGAGCTTCTCAGTGTTTCTCCTCCTTCTTTTGGTGAAACAGTATAGGTAGAGTGGCCTGGAGTTGGATATTTCCTTTCCTTCAAGTCAGTGAGGCTCTTATAATACCCCAGAAGCTTATCCTCAGGTTAATTAGTTTCCCCTGAAGGCAGTCCTTTTTAAGAAGAATAGAATGCTCCTGTGTATTTCAAAATGGTTCCTTCTGCCCTCTCCCTGCCAGAAGCATCAGGGGATTTTTGCCCAGGATTCACCTTGAAAATCTGGTCAAATTCCTGGAAGTTGACCCCTGACTTATCCACACTGAGCTTCTGGCACTTTGTCAATTTCACTTCCAGTTTTCCTACATGGGTACCGATTCCTGAGGTGGTTTCGTCTGTGAGTTTTTCCTCAGGTAAGTCACGTCTCTCTGTATTCCTCTGTCTTTCCAATCTTGGGAGCAATGGTTTACTCTGTCTTCTCCTCTCTTAAGAATCCAAGAAGAGTTGATTTTTCACTGTTCAGCCTTTTACTTGTTACTAAAGTAACGTCAAGATATCTTACATGTAAAACAAATACCAGACATATTTGGATGGCTATTTTCTGGGTATAGAGGAAAGGAGGTGTGCCCCTATGAAACTCCTAGTGTGGTGGATGGAACCTTAACTGCAGAGTTAGATGCATGTTTGGGTTCACAATTTAAGTCATTCTGCTTCTTCTCTGCTTCTGATTGTAAACGTTGACTAGGAGTCACTACTGGCTATGCATACAACTGTCGATCTATGTCACCATAAGAAGCTTAACAAACTGGCTTTTATAAGTAAAATACCGCTGGAGGTTAATGCAGTAATTAGCATTCACAGATTTTTCAATTTCATTGAACTAAATTTGGAAAAATTTGTATAGAGAAGCACAGAGATAACATTTTTTATTTATTTTATTCTTTTACTGGTTTTATCCATTTCTCCTCTTATATTATATTGGCTTTTAAGATTGGGCTATCAATCTCTAAAATGGAAATCTTCAAAATAAATTTTTACCAGAGGCAAAAGGGATTCACTTAGAATTTTCTTTTAAGTTAGATAGGTTGAGAGACTTTTGCAAGCACCTTATTTGGATATTTATGAAGGTAATATTTCCCTCGGAAAAAAGTCTTTATATATCATTTGGAACATTTTAACCTCTCTCTTTTTTCCCATTAGATATAAGCTTGATGACATATGTACATACATAAGATTATTCTTCCCAAGGCTTATTATGTCTTCCTTAATGCTTGGGAATTATGATCCTAATGGCTTTCTTGCTGCACTTAATGAATGATTTTTCATGTTCTACCTGTTCCTGTCCAATTCTTTATAAAGAGAAAAAGTATTTTAGGATGGCCATAGATATACATGTAGTGATTCTCCATTAGTAGAGATTGGCAGTGCAAAGTACTCTAGTTTAAGAATATTATTTCTATCAGCCAAAGGGCACCACTCAAGCTAATGGAGTCTTCATTTCCTGTAATGACTTTTCTACCCTTTACATACAAGCAAAGGACAAAGTACCAAGGAACTACTTTAGAAAAAAAAAAATGGTTAAGGAAAAAAAAGAAAAATAGGAATAATCTTTGTAGAGATTTCTGGGCATCTAAAACTTTTGATATTCCATAAGTATTTCATCTTTCAATATGTTTTTTTCTGGTTCACATTAAGATGCTTATTACTTGAAGAAAATTAAACTTTAGAAGTAGACATTGTTTTTTGTTTGCTTGTTTATGGAACCCAAAAATATAAAAATGGAAAGAAGCCTAAATAAAACCTAAGAGGTTCTTTTTTTTTTTCCCCCCTTCCATTTGAAAAATCAGAAGGCTTCTCCAAAAAATACAGAAAAGTGAATTTAGGGAGTGGAAATGATAATAGACTAAACCTGTGTTTACTCAAGAGAAACCTATTAGAAATGACATAAAACTGCCATATAAGCAATTTTCAGAAATCAATAAAAAATTTGCCTCAGAGAAATGCAACTGTCTATATACATATAATAGTTTCATGATGAATATTGATATTGAGATTACAGTTTATAAATAACTGATAAATATAGTATCAGTCCATGTTTGGTTAATCCATTTCACAATAGAAATTTGAGACTTATGAAAGTTGAATCTTTTTTAAAGTTATATCCCAATAAGTCTGAGTTGAGAACTCTGAATCTGTTAACTTTTCCTTGGTACATATTATAATTTGAATACAGTTTGAAAATCTTAAGTATTTTACCTTTATTCATTTTTAATCTTCCTTGTAAATTTAGAAATGTTTTGCATTTTCCATGTGAAGTACATTAAAATATTTGTTCTAAAAATGTTTTTGACTAAAAAATATATTCATAAAATAGTTTTAAAATATTCTTTTCCTGAAGCAAGTTTTAAAAGTTGCAGCTTGGCCTGGGTTTTTTTATCATCAAATATTCCTAGTGAAATTCTTCATTGGGTTCAGAGAGAGAGAATTGTTTGACTGGTATTTGTTTCTTAAGAAAATAGTCATTAGCTATTTTTTAGTCTTTACAGGATATTTACTCCAAATCTTTATCTATCCATCCATCCATCCATCCATCCATCCATCCAACCAACCAACCTCTTTTACTTCTTTATTTTTCCCAGAACCAGTAGGAAATAGAGAAGTTCTAAGATGGTTGAAAGAAAATAAATTGGTTCAGCAGAAGAAACTAGGCTAAAGGTCAAACAGTTCAAAGGCAGAAGGGATTGTCACATTCTGAACAATGAATAGATGAGGCAAAAGAAACAAAAAATTTGACTCACTTCCCCAATTCCCCAGGGACTCATTAGAGCTCATTCTCCTGACACATCCAGGTAAACTGTACACATAGTTGTAAAAAAGAGGTTGCTCTTTTCACATATGAATATATGTGTTTATGTATCTATGTATTCATTAATTGTTAGCCTAATATCCTAAAGGTTGATGACCAATAACTAGAAATTACTTGAATTTAATCCAAATCCACAAAGTTATGTACCAGTTCCAGAACAGAGAAAATTGAAAGTCTGTATTCAGAATATATAGGGATATTTTACTCAAATTGTGAGCAGGGAAACAGAGTATTGATAGCTCTCAACAGAGCTTTGTTGAGAATATTATAAACTATACAATAAACTAAACTATATAGATATTTGCTCCTTTAAAATGTCTTTCCTATAATTATTATTTTCAGCCATATTTCATTTTTCAAGTGTTTTTATTACTCTTTTTTATAAAGATTTATATATATTTTTATTTTTCCAGAGAAGGAAAGGTCAGGAAAAAGCATAGTTGAATGCAGTTTCTAAGTAAGAATCTTCTTTTTAAATGAGACAATGAAACATCTGAACTTAGGCAAATACTCTCACTTACTGGTATTTTTACTTAAATGTCAAGATTCCTGGAGAGAATCAAAGGAAGATCAAACTAGTGTCAAAAACATTACCATGTATTCTGTGGAAGAAATAATGTTTTTTTGTTGTTGTTGTTGTTTATTTGTTTTTAATGAGTAACATGTAGATTAAGGGTTACTTTACCTTATTCTCCTTCTTAAATTCTTAGTGAATTAAATCCTAATGAATCACCTTCTCTATGTGATAAGTTGTGACTGCTGATATATAACCTTTATGGGCATACTTTTTATGTGAGCTACATCACTGTGTCTTTGCCTCAGATTTTTAAAGCTTTTACTAAAGTTCCAGTTAGTTAATACAGTGTAATATTAGTTTCAGATATACAACACAGTGATTCAACAATTGGTTACATCACCTGGGGCTCATCCTGTCAGCTACACTCCTTAATCCACGTCACCTATTTAACCCATCCTCCCACATACCTCTCCTCTGGTAACCGTCAATGTGTTCTCGTTCTCTATAGTTAAGAATCTGTTTCTTGGTTTGCCTCTCTCTCTTTTTTTTTACCCTTTGCTAATTTGTTTTGTTTCTTAAATTCCACATATGAGTGGAATCATATTTTATTTGTCTTTCTCTGTCTCAGTTTTTATTTCAAGTATTTACTTGAATGTAAACGTGATGCAAAAGTATCTTGTGCTGTTGAGGTCAATGCTTAGTTGACACATAATTTCACAAAGCACTATGATTCAGATAGAAAATGTACTGCAGTGGAGAGATCACTGGCTTTGTATGGAGACAAAACTCATGTGAAAATCCAAGTTCTACTATTTTCTAGTTGTAAATATGTAGGCAATTCATTTAACTTCATTCTGTAATCTCCGTTTTCTCATCTATAAATAGGAATGTAATTCTCCACTTTTAAGTTAGGAGTGTTAAATGAGATCGCATATCCGAAATTTGTGCTCTACACATGGACATAAATAAAGTAATAGAAAGTGTGACTTTCCCTTTCCTTCCATTTTCTTCCCTTCAGCCCTTCCTTTTTTTCTATTCCCATGATAAGTTTCGCACTCATTCTTGGGGATAAACCTTTCCTTTATTTTTTCTTAGAGACATGTATACCTGAAAGTCCAATCTCTCTTTGGTCTCTGCCATGCTCAAATAACTAAGGGGATTTTTACTCTTTCCTACATTTGTAAACTGAGCAGGGAGGGATTTACTACTCAATTGATCTCTGTAATGTTGGCCAGGGCAGTTGAGGGTCAGGGCCTGGCTGATAAAGTGTCTAAATGTGTGTTTCACTCAGAAAATTAAAGTGGGAGGATACAAGCAACATTCATATCAGTTCTTAACCCCAATTTTAATGAAGAGTTAACCAAATAAAATGAGCCGGCAGCATTAAAACCTTACAATCCAACAGTGACTATACAATTTGGTTAGAAATCTGAACAGGATTCCTTTTAACTCATTGGTTTTACATTAATAGCATGTACCGTATGTCTTACACATTGTCTTGTTATTTAATATCTGATATCATCCTCAATTTACAATTTTAGGAGCCCTTAAACACTTAACTCAGACTTCTCAATTTACAGAGAGGTAAACTTGGCTCAGAGACGTTTGACTGTGATTTGCCCAAAAATATAAATGGCAGACCTGCAAGTTGAATGAATAGCTTTCTAAAAAGACTATACTTAAAATGTCAGTTGTCAATTGTGACCACAAGTCTTTGAATGGAATGATTCCTGTTGCTTTTCATTAGCTTTATATCCAAAGCACATGACAAGCTTGAAATTCTTTCAAAATTCCCAGTTCCTGGAAGACTGAATTGTTTTCTGAACTATCAAAATTATTTCTGCTCTTTTTTGCTTTAGTTCAAATACTGTTTTTCACTGAATGATATATGAATGTGTAGCAACTTAATCAAAATGCCTAGAATTGAAGAGAGAAAAAAAATTACCATCATATTTTGATCTTCTGTGAATAATATTTGACAAGTAGAAATAGTATATAAATAACAGCTAATGGAGAATGTTCAGCTTTCACATTATATCTTCCTTCTGGTGGTATAAATCGTTGTAGGGAAAAATGCCATATTTTATATGTTATGACCCTGAATAGAGCAAAATAAATTAAAAAAAAAGAGCATTGTGGGGCTGGGGTATGATCAATATGAGATTTCACTGAAATATTAAATATTCTGTTGATGATGGATTGATCCCTTGTCTTCTCTATTGTCAAAGTTGTTAAAGCTGCAATACTTTGAGGCAGGAGGTGAAGAGAATATAAATGCATTAGACCCTAGTTAAGAATATGACTTATTATATGAGTTTATATATGGCACAAATGAAATCATTTTCAGAAAAAAAACTACACTGAGAAAATATCTGATCAATGTAAATGTCATTATGTCTTATTCTATGACCACTACAAAAATCTCTTGTGGTCATTCAGGTTCCACATTTTCTGCTGCATGATTTAATTTCCAACAAACATACAGAGTAATTAAAATGTAAGTTAGATTGTATCACTTTATGCTTACCTCTTTACTGTCACTTAAAACAGGGTTTCTCAATCTCAACACTATGGACATTTTGGGCAGGATAATTCTTTGCTGTGAAGAACTGTCTTGTGTAGTGTAGAATGTTTAATGGCATTCCTGGACTCAATTCACTACCTGCCAGTAGCACCTTCTCCTACCATCTGTGACAACCAAAAATATGTCCATATTTGCTCCAATGCCCAAATTGTCACCTGATTGAGAACCATTACACTAAAGACTTTATAATGACTACAAAATAAATTGCACACTCATTATCCTGCCCTATAAGACTCCGAAATGCTCTGTCCATATTTGCTCTCTCACACAATATGTAATAAACTTTCCTATTCTCACTACACTCCTAACACTTCTGCCTTTTTTTTTATTCTCCAAATTCCCAAGATTATTCCCAAGGTAGGAGCCCTTAAACACTCAATTCAGACTGCTCTTCCAAAGACCTTGTCCCAAGGTCTTTTTTATTTCACATCAGTTGTCACTCCCTTGGAATCTTCCTTGTTCACCCTATTTAAAATAGTCACCTGGCCCCTTCCATTGCATCACTTTGTTTTTATACCTTTCACAAAACTTATTACTGTATTTTATGTTTTCCTTTTTTAAAATCTCCTTCCATTGGGATGTAAGGCAAATAACAGGTGCTTTGATTTGTTTAACACATTTTTTATTAAACCTAGCATTATTTTAAGTGTGACGAATACAGTATTAAAATCCAGTACACTTAAGTCTCAGTAAATATATAAGCTGTAAAATCAAGTAGGATTTAATTATATCGAGGCTAGAATAGGTTATGATAAGTACAACAAATGATTTCAAGTTTTAGAAACCCGTATCAACGGTGAGAGTCATTAAAAAGTATTTAACTCCTATCTGCAATAAGATAATTAGCCTTATTATTACCCATGTGTATGATATGATAAACGAATAGGACTATGACAAAAGAATGAAAGAGAATGAGTGATATGAGAATGAATAAATAAGAAGCTCCCTAACTTCTGCAGGTGTTAATAGCTGCCCTATTTTCTTTCTTCCCACTATACCAATGCATCTGCACTGTAATAATTTAACATGAGACCTGCAATTGGCTATGAGATCCTTGGAGGCAGAATCATGACTTTTCATCCAGATATTTGCAGCATTTTTCAAGTCTTGGTACAAGAAGGCCACCAATACATATTTCTCTATTGACTATCCAGTGTATGAATGATATTTGAGTATTGATTACTATATGAACCTTGCTTTGTTTATTCTATCAATACCTATTGTTCAACTTGATATCAAGCACTATTCTAGGCACTATGATTTCATTATTATGCATGTTTTACTTTTGTTCTCTGAGGTAGCATGAAAAAATGCTACAACTGTAGGAGCCCTGTCCATCCTTGTCCCAAAACAGAATAAAGAAAATCGGTAATACTAAACTGATGGAACTTCATTGTTTGAGCTTTACTTTTCTCTAATTTGAAAGCATGCTACTCAGTCAATGAAATTAATGATGGGGAAATAGAGAATCAATGAAAGGAAATGCATTCTGTGCATTGTGTGTAGCCAGGCGATAGAATTCTCTGACATGGATGAGATCAAGTCAAATAATGTGATTGGAAATGAAAATAGAAGAGATAGCTTTATCTTCATTCATAGCACTTGAAGTTATTACTCTATTGATCAAAGAAGAAATTTATCTTTCGTTTCTAGGCATATTGATAAGTTGATTGTCTGCAAAGATAAATGTGTGATATTTTGATCTTCTGTGGGATTTATGGTGCATTGTAAAAATGAGGGAAAGGTTAATGTATGGGATTGATCCTAGTGCTTCCAGAAGAGCTAGAGATCAGATACCTAAACTCAAACTGAGTGACAAATAGAAGGATCTAACCCATAGTCTCTATGATATTAAAAAATAAGCAATGGGACACTTATTAAAATAAAAGTGAATTGAAAGTTAAAACATTTTTATGGTAAATTTCATTTATGTAAAATAACACTGGATTGATAGAAAAAGAAGGAAAAATATTTATTGAGTACTGATCTGTCATAAATTGTCATAAAAAGTTGAAGAGGTCTTACCTAGTTATAATAATTCTAGCAATGAGAGGAAAAATATTAATTTTTTAAAAGATTATTTATTTATTTGACACAGAGAAAGAGAATACAAGCAGAGGGAGTAGCAGGCAGAGGAAGAGGGAGGAGAAGCAGGCTCCTGCTGAGCAAGGAGCCCAATGTGGGGCTAGATCCTAGGATCCTGGGGTCGTGACCTGAGTCAAAGGCAGATGCTTCACCAACTGAGCCACCCAGGTACCCCAAGGAAAGCCACTAATTTAAAGCAAACTATGTATTAGCAAATATTATATACTCTGTGTATTGGTATACTTTTAATATTCAAAATAGTGAATGAAATAGTTTTATATCTTCTTAAAATAACTAAAGAAGGGTGACCTGCATGAGACCAGTAAAGAAACTCATGGCTCTTGATAACAGCTTATATTTAAGCCTCTCAACACCATTTTTCCAAAGAGAGAATTGCAGGTTCTAATAGATAAACGATTTAGTTGGATGTGTCACAGTAAAAGAGGAGGGGAAAACATTTTATGACTCTCTAGAGTAAAATGGCTGTTGCCTCCTTATCTTCCATTTAGAAGCTGCCCTGAGCCATTACATTACCACAAAAGGATTTAATTTGAACATTTTGAGTGTACTTTTAATAGAAAGGCTGTTTTTAAAAAGGAAATAATCACTCGAGTAAAATTTAATTTAAATTATTTAAATAAATAATTTATCCTGCAAACATTCTAATATTATTTCCTATAGAACAGAATTCCATAAGAAGATTCATCTATATCGCATCCCACTGCTCATTCTAATGCCCCAAAGGCTTTATTCAGAGTAGTTAAAGCATCAGGAAACAAGAGATTGTGTATAGAGAGACAAAATAATGTTTGGTAGCAAATAGATGTACAATATTGAAAGGGGGAAGTATTTGGAGGGAATTATCAACATACCACTTTTCTAATTTCAAGCTTATGCATTGAATGGACCAAATTAGTAAAAAATCCTTATGAAAAATATCCAGACATAGGTAGTCTTATAGAATTTGTGGCGTGAATTCATTAGTATAGCTACTTCAAGTGTATTTATCTAGACAGCATCTATTTATTAAACTCATTTTAGGTGCCAAGCACTGTTTCAGATGTTTGGGATAAAGTAGAGAAAGAAATTGACACAGTTCCTCCCCTTATGGGGCTTGCAGTCTAGTTGGAAAGATCTCCAAATAATCATATAATAAAAATATACAAATATAAAATGTGTTTACTTTTAAGAAAAAATATAATAAAGCACAAAGTTAGCAAGTAACAGGTGACTCCTAAACTGAAAGATCAGGAAGACCTTTCCTGAGAATGCTGAGAGGTGAAGAATCCGTATAGAAAGTTAGTGTGGGTTCAAGTTCACATGGAACATTCTCCAGAATAGATCACATCCTGGATCACAAATCAGGTCTCAACTGGTACCAAAAGATTGGAATCATTCCCTGCATATTTTCTTTCAGACCATAATGCTTTGAAACTCAAACTCAATCACAAGAGGAAAGTTGGAAAGAGCTCAAATACATGGAGGCTAAATAGCATCCTACTAAAGAATGAATAGGTCAAACAGGAAATTAAAGAAGAATTTAAAAAATTCATGGAAACAAATGAAAATGAAAACACAACTGTTGAAAATTTGGCATGCAGCAAAATTAGCCCTAAGAGTAAAGTATATAGCAATACAAGCCTTTCTCAAAAAATAAGAAAGGTTTCAAATATGCAACCTAACCCTACACCTAAAGCAGCTGGAGAAAGAACAGCAAATAAAGCCTACCCAGCAGGAAAAGAGAAATAATAAAGATGAGAGCAAAAATCTGTTAAAGAGAAACCAAAAAACAAAAAACAAAAAAACAAAAAACCCAAAACAAAGAACAAACAAACAAAAACAAAAAAGAAACCAAAAACAAAAACAAAAAAAAACCCAGTAGAACAGATCAACAAAATTAGGAGCTGGTCCTTTGAAAAAATTAATAAGACTGATAAACCCCTGGCCAGACTTATCAAAAAGAAAAGAGAAAGGACTGAAATTAATAAAATCATGAATGAAAGAGGAGAGATCACAACCAACACCAAAGAAATACAAACAATTATAAGAATGTATTATGAGCAACTATATACCAAAAAAAATTAGACGATCTGGAAGAAATGGAGAATTCCTAGAGACATATAAACTACCAAAACTGAACCAGGAAGAAATAGAAAATCTGAACACATCCCTCACAAGCAAGGAAATTGAAGCAGTCATCAAAAATCTCCCAAAAAACAAGAGCCCAAGGCCAGATGTCTTCCCAGGGAAATTCTACCAACCATTTAAAGAAGAATTAATATCTATTCTTCTGAAACTGTTCCAAAAAATAGAAATGGAAGGAAAACTTCCAAAATCATTCATGAGGCTAGCATTATCTTGATCCCAAAACCAGACAAAGACCCCATCAAAAAGGAGAATTACAGACCAATAATCTTGATGAACATGGATGCAAAAATTCTCACCAAAATACTAGCCAATAGGATCCAACAGTACATTAAAAGGATTATTCACCACGACCAACTGGGATTTATTCCTGGGCTGCAAGTTTGATTGAACAAATCAATAAATGAGATACGATACACTAATTAAAGAACAAGAACCATATGATACTCTCAATAGGTGCAGAAAAAGCATTTGACAAAGTACAGCATCCTTTCTTGATTAAAACTCTTCACAGTGTAGGGATAGAGAGAACATACCTCAATATCATAAAATCCATCTATGAAAAGTCCACAGTGGATATCATTCTCAATGGGGAGAAACTAGAGCTTTTCCCCTAAGGTCAGGAACATGACAGGGATGTCTGCTATCACCACTGTTGTTCAACATAGTGCTACAAGTCCGAGCTTCAGCAATCAGACAACAAAAAGAAATAAAAGGCATCCGAATCAGCAAAGAAGTCAAACTCTCATTAGTTGCATGATATTGTATGTGGAAAACCCAAAAGATTCTACCCCAAATCTGCTAGAATGCAGACAGGAATTCAGTGAAGAGGAAGGATTTAAATCAATGCACAGAAATCAGTTGCATTTCTACACACCAACAATGAGATAGAAGAAAGAGAAATTAAGAAGTTGATCCCATTTACAATTGCACCCAAAACCATAAGATACCTAGGAATAAATCTAACCAAAGAGGCAAAGAATCTATACTCAGACAACTATAGAATACTCATGAAAGAAGTTGTAGAAGACACAAAGAAATGGAAAACATCCCAATCTCATGGATTGGAAGAACTAATATAATTAAAAGTCTATGCTACCTAGAGCAATCTACATATTCGATGCAATTCCTAACAAAATACCATCAACTTCTTTCACAAAAATGGAACAAATAATCCTAAAATTTGTATGGAACCAGAAAAGACCCTGATAGCCAAAGGAATGTTGAAAAAGAAAGGCAAATCTGGTTTCATCACAATTCCAGACATCAAGCTCTGTTACAAAGCTGTAATCATCAAGACAGTATGGTACTGCACAAAAACAGACACATAGATCAATGGAACAGAATAGAGAGCCCAGAAATGGATCCCCAACTCTATGTTCAACTAATTTTTGACAAAACGGGAAAGAATATCCAATGGAAAAAGACAGTCTCTTCAACAAATGATGTTGGGAAAATTGGACAGCCACATGTAGAAGAGTGAAACTGGACCATTTCCTTACACCATACACAAAAAGAGACAATGGATGAAAGATCTAAATGTGAGACAGAAACCCATTAAAATCCTTGAGGAGAACATAGAGAGCAACCTCTTCAACATCAGCTCAGCAACTTCCTCCTAGACACATTGCCAAAGGCAAGGGAAGCAAGGGCAAAAACGAACTACTGGGACTTCATCAAGATAAAAAGCTTTTGCATAGCAGAGGAAACAGTCAACAAAACCAAAAGGCAACCAACAGAATGGGAGAAGATATTTGCAAATGACATATCAGATAAAGGGCTAGTATTCAAAATCTATAAAGAACTTAGCAAACTCAACACCCAAAGAACAAACAATCCAATCAAGAAACAGGCAGAAGACATGAACAGACATTTCTGCAAAGAAGATACATGAAAACGTGCTCAATATCACTTGGCATCAGGGAAATACAAATCAAAACCACAAAGATACCACCTCCAGCAGTCAGAACAGCTAAAATTAACAAGTCAGGAAATGACAGATGTTGGTGAGGATGCGGAGAAAGGGGAACTCTCCTACACTGTTGGTAGAAATACAAGCTGGTACAGCCACTCTGGAAAACAGTATGGAGGTTCCTCAAAACGTTTAAAATAGAGCTACCCTATGGCCCAGCAGTTGCATTATTGGGTATTTACACCAAAGATACAAATGTAGTAATCTGAAGAGGCACCTGCACTCCAATGTTTATAGCAGCAATGTCCATAATAGCCAAACTATGGAAAAAGCCTCGATGTCCATTGACAGATGAATGGATAGAAAAGATGCTATATACAATGGAATATTATGCAGCCATCAAAAATGATTGCCATTTGCAATGATGCGGATGAAACTAAGGGATATTATGCTAAGTGAAATAAGTCAATCAGAGAAAGACAATTATCATATGATCTCATTGATGTGTGGAATTTGGGAAACAAGGCAGAAGATCATGGGGAAGAGAGGAAAAAATGAAGCAAGATGAAACCAGAGAGGGAGACAAATCATAAGGGACTCAATCTCAGGAAACAAACTGGGGGTTGCTACAGTGGACAGGGATGAGAGGGTTGGGGTGGCTGGGTGATGGACATTGGGGGGGTATGTACTATGGTGAGTGCTGTGAATTGTTTAAGACTGATGAATCACAGACCTGTACCCCTGAAACAAATAATACATTATATGCTAATTAAAAAAATAAGTGAAGAAAAAATAAGTTAAAATTGAAAACAAACAAGCAAAAAGAAAGTAGGTGTGGGGAGAAGATATAGGTCATGCACTCAAAGCAGAGGGAAAAGAAAAAAAGGACTGG
This sequence comes from Potos flavus, assembly GCA_028534135.1. Classification (NCBI taxonomy): domain Eukaryota; kingdom Metazoa; phylum Chordata; class Mammalia; order Carnivora; family Procyonidae; genus Potos; species Potos flavus. The sequence continues at coordinate 78,323,287 of CM052884.1, read as the reverse complement.
AAAAGAAAAAGAGATAAACTTCCAGAGGCCAGTAAAAAAAAGTAGAGACCTGACAGAGAAGTTGTAGCTGAGACCAAATGCGGCCATCAACCTCCAAATTTCAATCTCTTACAAGAACACACATTCTTCTTGTATAACACGAGTGCTGCAGGCTGGTTATAACTCTGTTGGATTCTGTTCAGGTCTCACAGGCTCTTCTGGGATCTGTCTGGGAAATGGTTTGGCTCTCCATGGCTTCCCACTTTGGTAGACAGCCACCTTGGCTGGTCTCATGGTGGGAAAATGCACTCAACTTACAGTCAGAATGGTAATGGGGAAGAGCGAATAGGTGCTTGTCAAAAAATGATTCACCCTATCAGTGGCTCCTTTTTATTACAAATATTTGTTTTACTCCCTGTGAGCAAAATATACTCATTTCTTCCCCAAGACACCCAGAAAGTTCAATCACATATCTGATTCCAATTACAGGATGCTATGATATATCCAAAGTTGGTATTAACTCCATAACTATTGCTTAGGGAATCTACATACTAAAATTACAAGTTACCCAGAGACTTATAAGCTGAAAGTATCCAACATACAGAAATACAGGGGTGGAACGGGAGCGACATGACCTGTGAACACTTCCATTCAGAAAAGAGGAAAAGACAGGGAGGGCAGAATAGTCACAGGTCCTAATCATTTCTGAAATCATTAGGCAAATGTTGTAATGTCTCTTTATTCCTGTAACAGGGAACTCTTCTCTCCCCAAATAGTTTGAACTTTCTTAAAACAAAAAACTGAAGTACTTGAGTCGAGTCACTTCCATATGCCTTGAGCAACATCAGTGTTTTGTTTTGTTTGTGATATTTCTCTCCTTAGGCTTAATAAAGGGTACTTTGAACTTATCAGACTTCCAGACAACCCTGGGATTGATTTATTCCCTATTCTGTCTAACACCATGGATTTACAGGTGGCCAACCTAATCCAACTAGACCTTAATTTGGTCTTTGTCCAGCTTGGGTCTTACTCTGAGAAAATTTTATGAAATGAAGTTAAGAAAATTTGCCTCTTTCAATACTGAAACCCATTGAATTTCTTTCTTTTCCTTTTCATCTGTGATTACAAAAAGGCCAATTATTTTCTAAACTTATTTCCTGTAGGCATGTGCACCTAATAACCCACAATTCATTACCCAAAGCCTGATTCATTAGGTACATTTTTTCCCTTCCACTTTATCAATAATGACAGTTGTATAAAATATTTCATCACTGCAAATTTAGGGTAACATTTTTCATCCTCCTAAAATAGTTGACTTGTCACTTGACACCCAGCCTTAAATCCATTGCCTATATTTTTTATTTTATGTTCTGACAACCTCTACTTTTGGATTTATATTCATGCATTAACTTTTGCTAGGTAATGTAGCATAATAACCTAACTCAAAACTGTGGTTGGCTATAACATATTTATTTCTAATTCATGTTATATGAGAGTTGTGGATCAGCTGTGGTTCTCCAGCTATGGTTCTATGGTTCAACTGGAGTCTGCAGGGCTCATTGGGCTCTAATTAACACCACATGTCTTCTCATTCCAGAACATAGGTCATTGGGATATTCTCTAGTACATTGTACTCTTCTCATAGGAAAAGTCTGGGAAAAGAAATTCCCAGACAAATCATCAATCATGTTTACATATTTCCTTAGATATGACAGATTCTATAGGCGAAAATATATCACGTGGCCAAGCTCAAAATTAACGGGGCAAGGGAAGATGGCAACATGAGGAAACAAATAATTATGGACAAATAGTATAATAGAATTTAGAACTCCCACAATAAAGAAAGAAAAGAAGAAAGGAAGGAAGAGATGGAGGTAGGAAGGAAGGTAGGAAGGAAAGAAGGAATGAAGAGATAGATTAGATAGATAATAGATAGATTTGAAATCACATAAACCTACTTTCAAGTGTTTCTTTTATTTTGTACAAGGTATAGAATCTTGGGAAATGCTATAACGTTTATAATACGTGCTTCTTATCTGCAATAAAGGGATACTAATTTCTTCTGTATTGGATATTTGTGAACTAAAAACTAAAAAATATAAATGGAATCTGCAGCAGAATGCTTTACACAGAGAGGATGTTCAATGTTAATAGGATTTATTAATCATTCATAGCAGAAACTTTGAATAGCAACAGGTTTATTCTGTTTCTATTCACAGCTAACAGGATAGTTTTTTTAAAAATTTACCTAAAATTAGTTTATGTGGAGAAAAAAGAAGGTTGCATATAGAACCTAGTGTTTTTGAAAACTGATTATCAGCAAACATACCAGAAGCTTTTCTTTCCGTGAAGTGTAATAGGAATTTTAGCTTAGGAGAAATTTATTGATATATGTATAGGTTCTTTACAAAGGCATGGTGATTAATTTGAAGGCTATACCATTTCTAATCTTATTTTTAAATAACTCATAGAATTGATAAGATTCTCAAAAGACAGGCAATAATTTCAAAATGATGAAATATGGAAAAGGATATTTTATATGTTGGGACATATTTCTACTGAAATCATGATATAACCATTACTTTCATTTTAACATTTATTGATGTTTTAAAAATATCCCAGGTTTTTAAATTTTAAATTGAATTTCAAATTTCTAATACTGCAGTTCAAAAATCAAACCATATTTTTCATTTATGTTAAACTTACACTAAATAGGTTTTTAAGAGCTCAGAAAACTCCTGGCCAATCCCTTTTAGAAGTGAAACTGCTCAGTTACAGAAAAACTAAGCAAAAAAAAAAAAAAAAAAAAAAAAAAATCTCAGTAACCTCCCCATAGAAAAAATTCCTCCCCAAGAGAAAATCATTTATTGGGGCGGGAGGGGAGGAGGATTAAAAACCTAACACTAACCTTCTTCAACATTACAGAAAAAAAAAAAATCAAATCAATATTAGAGGATTCTTTTCCTAGTTCTATCAGAAACTAATTAATGTATGCAGTTTAAAGACTTTAAACTTTAATTATAAGTTTTATTTCCATAAAAATGCTTACTAATCTCTTGATGAGAATTGCAATATATCATATTTAAGCATCATAGTATTTAGCTCTGTGAGCTACACAAAGCTGTATAACACATAACACCAAAATCTCAGTAGTTTATAATACAACTTTTTTGTTTTTTCATCTTATATTTCGATTGCAGGCTCTGCTTTCCTTCTTTTTCTCTTTGGGTTTGAGGAGAGAGGAACAGTTGAGGGAAAAAGAAAGGCAACTTATCTCTGGGGAGCTATTAAGGATTCTACTTGAAAATGCCATGTATCATATCTAGTCATATTCCATTGATAAAAGCAAGTCCTATAACCAACTTAGAAGTACATGGGGGTAGAGATGAAGAGTGTGGGGGGATACCATAAGGAGATAAAGTACGTATATATATTTTTTATTTTTAAAGATTTTAATTATGTATTTGAGAGAGAGAGAGAGCATGAGCGAGAGGAGGGGCAGAAGGAGAGGGAGAAGCAGACTCCCTGCTGAGTGGGGAGAACAACTTGGGGCTCGACCAACCTGGGATCATGAGCTGAGCCGAAGTCAGACACTTAACGGACTGAGCCACCAAGGTGCGCTAAAGTGCATATATTTTAAATAATATAATTGATCATAAACCTTTGTCAGAAGTTAAACATTTTCACTTACTTGATTTCCATTTCCAGGGATTGTGCATTTTTATTATATGTGGCATGTAATTGTTTGCATGTATATGCCTGTGTGATGAGAAAGCTTTATCAGGAAGGAAATAAATTTAAGTATTTCAGTAAAAAGGTTAGAGTGATTTGAGATGTCACTGTGATGTAATGGGAGATGAAGCTATATTGTCAGAATGATTACTTTATCTTCTGTTATACAGGAAAAGGAATAGACCGATACACGTTCAGAGTCTTGTGATTCAGAGAACAAGTTTACACTAATTAGTGTTCCCCTCAGGCTCTGTTTCGACTGTATGTAATGAAGTGCAAAATAAGATGTTGGACTGTGCTGGTAAGCCATTTAGCTGAAAGATACTACATAACTGGTTTGATGTGTTTCCAGTTAGTCACATCATGTATGAAGGACTGTGGTGATGGTATGGGATTACAAGGTTATAGGATTGCCATCTAGGGTGAGAAAACATGAACTTTGCCATATCTACAATGTGAAAGGTTTTGGGGAGAATCTTTCCAATTTTATTTTATAATACTATTAGCTCAAGGTAGTAACTAAAGTTGAAAGAGAAACGAGTAGCCCAAATGTCTACTCAGTTCACATTCAGTACAGTTTTTGAGTTTATAAGGTATCGTGACCCAGATCATCTCGGATCTTTCGGAGCTACACCTATTACCTGTTCCATGTCCGTTTACATTCAAAATCTTACGAGATTTTCTTTCCCTGAGGATTTATTGGACAACTTAAAATAGTACCCAAAGCAGGTGATATAGCAATATTTGAGCTTGTATTGTTCTTTTTGTTTTAAAGATTTTGTGTATTTATTTGACAGAGAGAGATACAGCAAGAGAGCGACACAGGAAGGGGGAATTGGAGAGGGAGGAGCAGGCTTGATCCCCAGACCTTAACTACTGAGCCATCCAGGCACCCCCTGATCTTGTATTATTTTAAACATATGTGAGATTACCATGCATAACTTTAAACCTAATGAACTCTATATGGGTTATATGTTGTCTATATAAATATAGAAAGTTAAAACCATGTTATGATATAAGCTGATGAATATTTTTGAGACAACCCAAGCAATACCTTATCATCATAAAATTTTAAAATAGAAAAAGCACTAAGGAATTTAATGTATTTAATTTTATAGATAGGCTTTTAAGAGAAATGAGGTTTGTATTCCTGAATTATATAAAGTTAGTGGCTAAAGTTAGATCATTCATTCAGTAATAAATTTGTTCATTTATTTAGCATTCATATATATTTAATGATAAGTGCATTGACTGCATATAATATGCCTAATACAGGGATACATTGGTGTTGGGAAAGCAGCTTGGAAAAAGACACAGGATAGATGGCATTTTGGAGGCTACAGTCTAATCACAAAAACAATGAAAATTACTTAGGAACTGGTGATTGTAGCAAAGGAGAAGTCAAGAGCATCCTGGTAACAGGGGAGAGAGAGAGAGGGAATACATTTGAATCCAGCAATGATTAATCTCAGTTTAGTGCTTATTTTACAACATCCACTGTGTCTTGTGACTCATTTTTAGAGTTTTCAACTTTGTCTTTATCCGGTAAAAATATTTCCCAATCCTAATCACACTGATGAGTGCCTATCATCTCTTTTTCAGCCAATCTTATTTTAATGACCCTTTAAGCTATTTTCATTTTTTTGCTATTATCAAATAATGCTTCAATGTACATCTTTTATATGACTCTGCCATATGCACAAACACATCCCTTGGGGAGAATACGATGTAGAATTGCTGAGTATAAGAATTTTCACATTTTAAATTTTAACTGATACCATCAAATCACCCTTGAAGAGTAGCTGTATTAATAAATATTCTCAAAGTGTCTCACGCTCACCAATAGAGGATATCTTTAAGCATATAATTTCTGTCAGTTTTATATGTGAAAATGGTTTCTCATTACTTTAGTGTATATATCTCTGATTTCTATTTTGACGAGTCAAATCTGTTGGTTGCATTGATTTTTATTTTATTGCTTTGTGCTTTTATTGATCTTAACACTTAAATATTCCTCAATTTTGGCTGTATCAACTTACCTTTCCTATTGTCATTCCAGAAAATACCTGTGTTTCCTCACATGGATCACTGCAGCTTCCTAACTACTATCTCTGTGTTCACTGATCAACATCACCCTTCAATCAATTTGCCACATGTAGTTAGAAGGAACTTTTCCAAAATGCATATCTCCACAGCTTAAACCATTTCGATGGTTTCACCTGGCTTTTAAGATCAAGACCACTGTCATGAACTTAGGCAGAGACCCTATCTGAACTTGTCCCTAACTTTCTTCAAAGCTTCTTCTTAGGCCATGTCTTCTAGCCACGCAGATCTTCCTTTAGTTCCTGCAGTGTGCCATGTCCCTTCATGCCACAGTGCCTTTGACTTACTCCAGACTTTCAGGATGGCTGTCCCATCAACTTCACCTACTTAACATCTACTCACCCTTCAGATCTTGGACTGCTCATAACTTCCTCAGACAAATCACATCTAAATTCCTCAATTAAGTCCAACTATCCCATCAGTTGTTCTTCTTTACAATACCTATATAAGTTTTTGTTTATATAATTTTTGTCTGTTTCTTTGGTATCTGTCTTCCTCGATAGACTCTAAGTTCACTGAGGTCAGAAATGGTGCCTGTTTGTGGTAGGCATTGCATTTTTTTAGCCAGTATTTTTTAGTGGCTGGTGTATACTACATATTCACTGATTGAATAAAGTACTTAATATCCCAGTGAATATAGCCCCTCTATATCTTCTAGCTCTTATTCTAGATCTTAATTATTTACATAATTTATTTTAAACCTTTCATCTTCTAGCTCATATTCTAGATATTGGTTATTTGCATTATATTTATTTTAAACCTTTCTATATACTACAATATACATGGAAGGCATATAACACTTCTAGGTGTTCTTTTTTGGGCATATTACACAGGAGTTAATGTAGAACTTATTTTTTTTTAACTTATTTTTAAGTAGTTTCTAGTAACTGTTTTTTTTTCACTTTCCTCTTTAATAAAAATTATATAATTTCTAAGTAGATGGATTTTTTTGAGCACTCTTCATTGTTAATTTCTAAATCAATTGCTTTTGTCAAATTTAATACCTAATAATCCTGTTAATTAGAATATTCAAAAATCTTATATTCATTAAACTTGTTAATATTCCCCAGAAGATTTTATGTCTTTGCTCTGAGACTTCTTTTTCTGTGGTTCATGAGGATATTTTTCCTTCTTATCATATTTGGAGAAGGATGTTAGAAATTTTTGCCTTTTTTAAAACTTTTCTTCATTCCATATCTTGGATTACTTATGTTCATTCAATAAATATTTACTGAGAACTTACTAAGTGTCAGCTGGGAATATAGCCATGAATAAAACAGGAAAAAGAATTGTTCTCATGGAACTTACATTCTAGTGAGGAGCATACATTACAGTGTAAATAGCAAGTGGGATTCTAGTAGAACCCTGGCCTTGAACTTTTACATTAATTCAGTTTTAAGCATCATTTTTTCCCAATAAACTTGCTTCTTCAAGTGTTAATTCTTTTGTTAAATTGATTCCTTTCTTTAAAATTGTTAGAATTCCATCAAAGTTTGGTGATTCTTGGTTGTCTGCTAATCACTGAAATTGAATATCCATGTTTCCCTCTCTTGTGTCCTAAGTATTGTGTAGTAGAACTTGGCATTTTGATACAAAGGGAAGATCAAGGCAGGTAGGCCGTGCCTTGTTTTACATTTGTTTTACAGGTTTGGTTTTTGTTAGGGCCACTGCCCTCTCTCTGACTCTATTACAAAAGGTAAATCTTAGATCTCTTTTATCTACTACCGAAGTCATGCAGAATATAATTTCATTTATTTCCAATGCAGTGTCTGAAGTAATCATTTTGACATTAACTCCAGGGACTTCTGCAACTCATTATATCCTTACTATTTAACTCCGAACTGAGCGTTTTGCCACTATCTTTTTTCCAACATCCTCTACTGCAATAATTTAGGCTATGTTGATTCAACTATTTTTACTGTGGATCTGATTCCTCCTCAATGACTTTTTTCAATATTTTGAGTCTTTCTTATTTTCCAATACTATTATATATTTATTATACTTTAAAATATTTTTACATAAAAATAATACTGTGAGATAAATATGCTTAGCAAATATGCAGTATGTTATGTTGCTAACATATGATGTTATCATTACTTTATTGGGTAATTTGCAAAATGTACAAAATTTTAAATTCCCATTGCCTCTGATCACGTAGTGCTTTTAGGAATTGCTCTTAAGATAGACAGGGAGATTTAAATATAATAGACATATTTGAAAGTTACATTTCTGACAATATATTTTGCTGCATCCAAAGAGTGAAAATGTATTCCATCTTCACAAGTCATTTTCTTTGAAAACACTTAAAAATATGGCAAATATTCAGAATGTATTTTAAATAATAGTTATGACCTCAACATTATGAAAATAAAATTTTATGTGTGTGAAACTACAATAAAAAGACATCACTTAAATATATATCTTTTCTAGATTATATGTAATAAATATAACAATTTTTAATTATCAATAAAAAATTCTGATATTTATTATCATTTTTAATATCTATCACAGCTGACATTTGGTTCAAAGTCAAATAATAAGAAGGGTCTTAGAGAAAGTTATAGGCCATTGTCTGATGTATATATTTGATCAATGTATAGGTGCATGATGCATAATTGAAACAATGCATGAATATTGAATATCAAAACAAGGCTTAGTTGTCCATCTCTCATATACTGGTCCAAGACACATTCTCGAAATTTTGAGAAAGATTTCTCCTTTATAAAATCTCTCAATTATGGGAATCAAAAAGAAGAGTCAGTATAATCCACCAAGAAAATATGTGTGTGTTTTTTTATTTACTGAATTGCAGAATTCCCTGAAAATTATGCAATTAAACACCTCCCTAATTAACTAAATAAGCAAAACAACCCATTTTCTATGATCTTTTCAAGGGAAAAATTTCATAATAATGAGTTTGCATTCTCTCTCCTTTGACTGCGCATTTTATTGAGTACAATATACGAAAAGAACTTCAATATTTTACCCTTTGTAGGATGAGAAGAGAAGTCTTCGGAACCTGGTAGTATAATCCAACAACATGAAGCATAATTAGGAAATTAATTAAAATCATAATTAGGAAAAGTTATTAAAACAATATAGCCAATATTTATCCCAGGGATAAATCCCACCTGGTCATGGTGGATAATCCTTTTACTGTACTATTGGATCCTATTAGCTAGGATCTTGTTGAGAATTTTGGCATCCATATTCATCAGGGCTATTGATCTGAAAGTCTCCTTTTTGGTGGGGTCTTTACCTGGTTTGGGGATCAAGGAAATGCTAGCCTCATAGAAAGAGTCTGGAGGTTTTCGTTCTGTTTCTATTTTTTGAAACAGCTTCAGGAGAATAGGTATTATTTCTTCTTTGAATGTTCAGTAGAATTCCCCAGGGAATCCATCAGGCCCTGGACACTTGTTTTTTGGGAGGTTTTTGATCACTGCTTCAATCTCGTTACTGGTTATTGGTCTATTCAGGTTGTCAATTTCTTCTTGTTTCAGTCTTGGAAGTTTATAGGTTTCCAGGAATGCATCCATTTCTTCCAGGTTACTTAACTTATTGGCATATAGCTGTTGATAATAATTTCTGATAATTGTTTCCATGGTGTTAGTCATGATATCTCCCCTTCCATTCATAATTTTAATAATTTGGGTCCTTTTTCTTTTCTTTTGGATAAGTTTGTCTAGTGTTTTATTTATCTTAATAATTCTTTTAAAGAACCAGCTTCTAGTTCCGTTGCTCTGTTCTACTGTATCTCTGGTTTCTAATTCATCAATCTCTGCTCTAATCTTAATTATTTCCCTTCTCATGAATGGATCAGCCTTAATTTTTTGTTGATTCTCCAGTTCTTTAAGGTGTAAAGATAGTTTGTGTATTCGGGATTTTTCTATTTTTTGAGTGAGGCTTGGATGGCTACGTATTTCCCCCTCAGGACCACCTTTGCCATATCCCATAGGTTTTGGACTGATGTGTTTTTGTTCTCATTGGTTTCCATGAATTGTTTAAGTTCTTCTTTGATTTCTTGGTTGGCCCAAACGTTCTTGGTCAGGATGGTCTTTAGTTTCCACGTGTTTGAATTTCTTCCAAACTTTTTCTTGTGATTGAGTTCCAATTTCAAAGCATTGTGGTCTGAGAATATGCAGAGAATAATATCAGTCTTTTGGTATCAGTTGAGACCTGATTTGTGACCCAATATGTAGTCTATTCTGGAGAAAGTTCCATGTGCACTTGAGAAAAATGAGTATTCTGTAGTTATAGGGTGGAATGTTCTGTATGTATCTATGAAGTCCATCTGATCCAGTGTGTCATTCAAAGCTCTTGTTTCTTCGTTGATTTTCTGCTTAGATGATCTGTCTATTGCTGAGAGTGGAGTGTTGAGGTCTCCTACTATTAACATGTTATTATCAATATGTCTCTATTTTGGTTAATAGTTGGCTTATGTAGTTGGCTGCTCTCATGTTAGGGGCATAGATATTTACAATTGTTAGATCTTCTTGTTGGATAGACCCTTTAAAAATGATACAGTACACTTCTGTATCTCTAACTACAGTCTTTAGCTTAAAATCTAATTTGTCTGATATGAGAATTGCTACCCCAGTTTTCTTTTGAGGTCTGTTGGCATGAAAGATGGTTTTCCATCCCTTCACTTTCAGTCTGATGTATCTTTAGGTTCAAAATGAGTCTCTTGTAGACAGTATATGGATGAGTCCTGTCTTTTCATCCAATCTGCAACAGTGTGTTGTTTTATGTGAGCATTTAGGCCATTCACATTGAGAGTGATTATTGAAAGATATGATTTTATTGTCATCATGTTGCATGTGAAGTTCTTGTTTCTATAGATTGTCTCTGTAAATTTCTGTTCTATATCCCTCTAAGGGTCTTTCTCCTTTTATAGAACCCCCCTTAATATTTCTTGCATGGTCGGCTTAATGGTCACATATTCTTCAGTGTCTGCTGGTCTTGGGAGCTCTTTATTTGTCCGTCTATTCTAAATGACAGCCTTGCCAGATAAATTGTTCCTGGCTGCATGTTCTTTTAATTTGGTACCCTGAATATGTCTTGCCAGCCCTTCCTGCTTGCCAGGTCTCTGGGGACAGGTTGACATTATTCTGATGTTCCTCCCTCTGTACATAAGGAGTCTTTTCCCCCAAGTGCCCTTAAGATGATTTCCTTGATTTTAAGATTTGTGAGTTTTACTGTTACATGCTGGGCATTGGTCTGTTCCCCTAGATCTTGGGAGGGATCCTCTCTGCCTCTGGGACACGAATGCTTGTTTCATTCCCCAGATTAGGGAATTTTTCAGCTATGACTTACTCAACTATATCTTCTAGTCCTTTCTCTCTCTCCACCCCCTCAATGATCCCAATAATTCTGACATTAGATCCTTTCATGGTGTCACTCATTTCTTTAATTCTGTTTTCATGGATTTTAGGCTGTTTGTTCCAGGCCTCCTTCTATTCCTTCTTGTCTATCAGTTTGTCTTCTAGATCTCTAATTCATTCCTCTGCCTCATTTACCCTAGCTGTTAGAGTATCTAGGTTAGATTGGATCTCATTGATAGCATTTTTAAGTTATTCCAGATCAGCTCTCATTTCTGCCCTTAGAGAATCTATGTTGCCATTAATGATTTTCTCCATTCTAGCTATTGTCTGCATACCTTGAAGTCTATTTCTAACATCTTGATTATATCCATATCCATTAGTTCTGTGCAGAGATCACAGTCTCTGAATCTTTCCTGTGTTGGGGTTTCCTTCTCTCATTCATTCTGTTGAGGGGTGATTGAGGGAATGTACAGAGGCCAAATTACTGACCACAAACCAAGCAAGATGCACCTGTTTTATAGGGACTTTAGGGTTGTCAGTCTCTTGTGCTTCCAGCCTGTTTTCTGGGGGAGGAGCCTGTCACACTGTTACTCAGACAACCCTGTTTGGGCAGAATTGCCCTGCCCCCTGTGGAGGGGGATGGGATCAGTGAAAACCAATTTTAGGGGCCTTTGTTCTTTGGCAGCTTTCACTGGTGGCTTTCTGTGTCTCTTCCAAGAATGAGAGCAGATGTGACCGTATCCAAACTTCTGTCTCAGAACACAGAGATCACAGTCTGTTCTCCAAGGAGCTCTCGAGGCCACATTGTCTCCATTTTTGTCTGTGCTGCTAAAAACTACAGTGCCCTGGGTTGTATGCCCCACAGCAGCACTCCCAGCCCTCACTTCCAGGTCCAGGCACATCTCTGCCCTTTGTGCTTCTAAAATCGCCACCTGCCCCCAGTTTGCATGTGTGCCCCCGCAGTTCCAGGTTTTAGTCGGGGGCTGCCCTAAAGTCCTTTCCCCACTGCTACTGGTCTGTGAGTCTGTGCCCAGACCCCAGTGCAGAAGGCTTTGCACTCCTTCAATGCAGGATCTGGAGACTCCCATCCCCTTCCATTTATCTTCTGACATCTGCCTGCAGAATCACAGCTCCTGCTTCACACCTCGAAACCAACGCTGGAGATATTCTGTTTGTAGAGATCCAGATATATCTTCTTATAACTCAGGCTGATTTTGTGGGTGTTCAGAGTGGTCTGGTACATATCCAGCTCAATTCAAGGGACCAGTTGAAATAGGGTCCCCTACTCCTCTAACACCTTTTTGAAAACAAAGTATCTTAATAGCATTTTTTGGTGTGTATCTTTAGATTGTTTTATAAAATCTCATATGATAATTATTTTGAATTTTATAAATATATACTTGTGCCTGATCCGGGTCTAAGCCATAAACTCACTAAAGGATTCTAATTCTTAAACTGCAGTCCTGAGCTCTGTCTTAAATTAGATATACTCATAAGTACTTGAAACTTTCTTTAATTTAGTTATCAATTTAACAGATATTTATTAAGTGGATATTAATACCAGGACAATGCTGGATGCTTTTGGGATTACAAAAAAAGACAGGCAGCCAGGTATGACTTCTCCTAGTGGTTTATAGACTTGAGATCAGAAGATGATCCCACTATACTGGTAAACATCACCTTATACAATTAAAGTCTTTCAATGAATAATACAAAATTGCACAGAGATAATTAGAAATTAAAAGTAACAAATACATCTTCAGAAAACAGGCCTTGTTATATTTTTTTATGTTATCTGTGGGTGCAAAGAGTAAAGCTGGTATTTCTAACTTCAGGTTTTTATTTACTTAACTTTTGTTAGCGCAATTCTCTCTGTAATGCCTCACATTTCTCAGGAGGTTCAGCCAATAAAAGAAGTTGTGTTTTCCCCAAGATGTCTTTTGTCTTTAATTAATTGAGAACACAAAACATGCAAAGTGAAATCTATTGGCCGAAATGCATATAAAAGGAGCAAGAGAAGTATCAGATAATAATGTTCCAAAAGTGAGAGTAATTCAACTTAGAATTTAAGATATGGTTTTACAGAACACTAGACAGTCAGTTGCCTTTTTTTTCCTATTTTCTACCCTCTTCTCACATACTAGCTGTAAAATAATGATGATCTTTTAAATATTTTGTGCATGAATGGTTCAAAATATAATTGCTTATAGAAATGTGAAATGTCTAAGTTTTAAACTGTAATTGAGAAAAACAATACAACTTTTGTATAAATTAACAGTACTCTAATTTTCTTTTCATTGTGTCTAAATAGAACTAAGGCTTGTTTGTACCAGAAGCTGGGATAAAGCAAACTGCTTGTGGGGTCTTCTGAACAGGAAGACAAAAATGTTCTTTTCTCCAATTTGATCAGACAGAGCTCCATGAAAGAAAGGATTTATTTTGAAAGAGGGCAATGGGTTGACTTTTTAGGAAAGAGTCTTTTAGTCAAAGGGACTGCGTAGGGAGCAAAGCTGTAGGATTTTAACAAAGAAATGGAAAAAGGGAAAGAGACAAGAGTTTAAGCTATGCGGAGATAAAAAGAGCATAAGGCAAAGCTTAAAAATCTCAATGGGAAAAAGAGTAGGAAAGGATTCCTTGCATGAGATTTGTGGAGTGGGGGGAAGAAGACGAATAGGGAAGAATAATTTGATAAAAGTGAGTATCCAGGATTTGCCTCTTTTTCAATTAAACGTAAACATTTATTTGCAGTGATTATTTTGATTTTACAATTATATACTTCAAAACAATGTCTTTTGAATGCTGAGAGATTGATATATAACCTTAATTTCTGACATTTATGTGACTTTGGTATTTATGTGATTATATATATACTTATGTATACTAAATTTTATAGGTAAGAATTTTCCTCCGTTACATATGACCTCACATTGGTTAAAAGTTGTTGTTTGTTTGTTTGTTTGTTTTTTTTGCTTGTCCATGTTAACACCACTGAAACAATAGCAAGATTACTCTTTCCAGGTAGATTTAACACTGGTAAAAATTATGTCACTTACAGATTTGTAGGCAATTTGAAAAAGGAAAAAAAACAACAACCTTTGATTTTGATTTTCATGCTCAGAAATCAAGATAGTTGTTTATTGTCAACTTGGTCTTTTATAACTAGCTGGAAAAATGCACAGTGATTTTTCAAACAACAGAATGGGAGCAATGAAAAAAGAAATAACACCTCCTTACAGTGACACAGTAGATGTCCCATTTTTATTCCATTTTGCCTTCTTGCCATCCCTTCAGCTTACTACTTAGAGTAATTCATGTATAAGCAAAGATACAATCCAAAGTGTGGTGGTTTACAGGGAAGTTTTTACAGATAGTATGTTGGAATATAGTGATTGAGTTAGCCCTTCAGCTCTCTACTTTTATATATTTCAAAATTTGATGCAGTTACTCTGGATCTTTCTTTAAAGCAAATGTCATGTGACAGCCAAAACCAAGTTCTTCCCCTCTGCTTATTGTGTTTTTTTCATTAACCAACAATTTGTTGGACTTCTTAGTTCCAGCAGGGGATACAAATATGAATAATGACTTAATACTAGCAAATATTTCTTAAGGACCTAACATAATTTTTACATTTCTTGTATTTTATAGAGATGTTTCAACTACAGTTCACTCACATAAATAGGTGCTTTGCCTGCTTAATATTTTCATCCCATTGAAACATGATAAATTGACATTGATGATGATGACAGAGGTCACTGGGTACAGAGAATATTAGTGTTCTCAACTCATAGATCTAGAAAGGAAAGTAGGGAACATGTAGCCTGGCCCACTCATTTGATAGATAATACATGGCAATAAAGGAGTGCAGTGAAAAAAAAAAATACCATTTTTTGAGGAGGATTTTTCCTCTTTACTCTGCTAGTTTTCTGCAAGTAAGATTTACCCCAAATACTCCAAATCTCTGAGAATCCATTCCTACAGATAAGGACAGATTATCCTGATTGGTGGGTGGAGAATAATGCAATGGGATCAAAGGACACCATCTCTTATGTGTTTCCAGAGCTAGGTTGCTTTCACTGTCCAAAACAGTGGCAAAATAATGTTGGCTTCATGGATTTAACACTGGATATAAATCATATAATTTTAAGACATAAGTTTCGAGATCTTGAATGGAAAAGTCTGTGATTGATCAAGGTTGCTCATAACTGTTCTTGCACATTTGGGATTCATTACCAGAAATGCCATTATTTGTTGTCCAACTAAGCCAGTATCAGTTCTATCAGTAATGAAGGTAGCATATTTTTCTCAATTGTCTATTTATCTCCAAATCATTTGGACTCTAGATTGCCCTTAAATTTCAACAAGATTTATTGTGTGTGTGTGTGTGTGTGTGTGTGTGTGTGTGTGTGTGTGTTTGGAAGACTAAACACCTATTGCATGAAAGAGTATAATGATCATGTGAGTGGACTTACTTGAATAAAAAGGTATGCTTATGTTAGCAGTGATGCATAATTAGGTTTGCAAGAAAATATAAAGGACAGTTAAATTTAAATTTCAGAAAAACAATAACAACTGTGTAGTATAAGTGTGTTCCACCCATCCCTTATCTGAAATTTAAATTAACTCGATGCCCTTTATTTTTACTTGCTAAATCTGACAACCCTATCCATAATGATTTATTCTTTTAATAGGAGACAAAGCAGTTAAAAAATAATGACTAGTAAACAATACGTGGAATGAATTCACTTCCTCGATATTTGCTATGAAATTTCTGAAAGACAACCTTGTTTAAATGGAACATACAGAAGATAGAATGCTAGCTGGTAGCTGTGGATTTATAATTGAGGGATTTACTTTACAGCAAAATGAGTAGGGAAGGAATCCTTGGAAAGATGTATGAAAATCTCTTCACTCAGACCTGTCTATCTCTCTCACCTTTTGTAGTTTACTGAGGAGCAGTTCTTGGTGAGTGTGAAGACGCCCTCAAATTATTACAGAAAACTTTCCCATGTCTATCATTTTTCAGTTTTTAATTTCAGAAACACAATCATCAATGATCAAAAAGATAAATAAAAAATGAAAACTAGGCAAACTAATTTGCCCTTAAGAGATCTAATTTGGGTGCTCACTTCGGCAGCACATATACTAAAAAAAAAAAAAAAGAGAGATCTAATTTGGTAATAAAAACAAATAATAAACAAGTATCCTAAACGTCATGCCCTAAATGCATAAATATAAAGTAAGCTCAAATATCATGTGGCCCACATTTCTCAAAAAGAAATTGCAAATATGATGAAGTTTCCTATTTTTATGAACTTGCAAATTTGGATGTTTAATAATATAGAAGAGATAAATCAAATACTTTATACTATTAAATGTGTACATTATTTCAATATTATATAAATGTATTAATTTAGAGATAACTTTCCCCAGTTACATTTAATGAGAATAATTTTATTTAAACTTATAAATTCTTCTTTATTATCAATGCTATCATTATCGGAGTAAATTTTTAAATCAACAGAGTTTCTCAGCGTTTGTCTTTGTTTTTATGTATTATTTGAGATGGAGTACATATTTTTATACACAATGTGTCTATATGCACAGATTTTCTTATAATAATCAAAAAGCCCTAGTGGTCAAAATTTATATTGATTAATTATTACTGGATTTTATTCTTATTTTTTATATTCCCCTTACCTAGGGGTACAAAGTAACTAACTCATCCATCCCAGTGGGACATCCCATTGCAAATTCCAGTAGACTACTTCTTTCCCAGGTGTAATAGGACACAATATTCTCAACAGCGTAACATATTGATTCCCAGGGAGAATTGAGGCAATGGCTGTCTTCCATACTTTCATGGTATTGGGTGTCTTGGCAGGGGTCCCCAGTCTGACATATAAGGGAACAGGCCCTACCTACAATTGATCATTCAAATGTATTAAAGCCTGGGAAAGTATTTTCCCAGCCTACCAAGCCAAAGTGGTTTTACGTATTAGTTATCTCATCTGCTGCTTTAATATTCCATTTGTCCTTTCTATCAACCCGCTGCTTGCAGGTTATGGGGGCAATAGAACCTTTTTCAATATCATGTTCTTTTGCCCAGTCTTAGATATCATGACGTTTGAAGTGTGACCCCCAACCACTTTTCATTTGATGAGGGTTTCTGTACAAGGTAGTCACACTCTACATTACCTAATTTGTTTCCCAGTTTGTGTAGTGACATGGGAAAGCTTGGGTGAGGCCAGATTCAGTGTCCACAGAAACCAAAGCATATTTAGAACCCTCTCTTAGAGAAAGTGGGCCAATATAATCAATTTGCCAATTCCTTACCAGTTGGGAACTCCAGCAGATGATTCCAAACTTTTTTGGCAGGTGTTTTGGGCATTGTTTAGAACACTGGACATGCTATTTCTGCATCAGTCAAGTCACTGTAATTCAAATGCAATCCAGTACACTTGCTGATATTACATCCCACGTGGGCACTGCGGTGGCCACTCTTTTTCTGCACTCAATTGGCTGAATCTGTTAAAGGATCAGTTGCTAAGGCTTATACCTGTTTTAGGGTATCAGCTTCCTGTTTGCCATGGGATGTCAGTGTATTAGGAGCTGGAATATGGAAAACAGAACTGCCTCAGGCTTTTGCAGGTGAACTCAAATGTTTTTCCATATATCCTGACCCCATAATGGCTAAATCGTGATCATCCAGCCCTCCACTTCCCATTGTCCAATACATAGGGTTAATCCCTTTAGAATAGCCCAACTGTCAATACAAAGGGTTAATGGCCAGGGCTCATGGGTGATAGATCACCAGCCAAACAGCTCTGCTTTCAGCCCAGTGACTGCAGTGATTCATTCCTGTTTTCATCCAGATGGTGTCAGTGTTAGACTGAATAGTGGCTGTAGCTCATGTGGATGGACTGCCTCCACTAGACCCATATATACCCATCTAGGAATTTACCCTATTCTCACTCTATAGGCCACTTGGAGCCACCACAAGAATGGGGCAGGGACAGTTGGAGGATCTTCATATACTACTGAGCATAATAAGACCCTCAGTTCTAGAGACAGTAGGCTGGTGGACAGGGTGCTCCTCTGTTGCAAATAGGCATGCCATTTAGTCGGTGTGGGAGCTTGAGCCATGACAGAGGTAGATTGATAGAACATATTCTCAACCCACTCCTTGACAGGCAGGGAATTTCTTACCATGATATACTGTTCTTTTGTGAGAGGCTGTACCTGGAGGAGTGCTGTAGTATACCACTAGGAGCTATTATTCTATGGTGGGTATATCATGTGTCTGCCCTTTTCCAGAAATGGGACAAAGATTCGTAGGGTGCTCTCTCCTGCTGTCTCTGCTATAAGTGCCCAACCCATACCTTCTGGAGTCACAGATACATTTAACTCAAACAATACTTCTTCTACTTTGGAAATTCCCAGAGCATTGATCTGCTTTCATGACTATTCTGCCTTCTCATAGGAGTCTTGTTCCTCTGATCCCCAGTCCCACGTGTACCTTTCTGACACTAGGCAGTATAAAGGGATGACAGCATTGTGCCAACTAGGGGACAAAAGTCCTTCAAAACCCCAAAATCCTCACAAAAGCTTGCACCTCTTTTACCTTCTCAGGAGTTGGATAGGCTTACATCTTTTCAATTATCACTTTGGGGACAATGTTTATATTACCTGACCATACGACTCCCCAAAACTTTATGGCAGTGCCTGGGCCTTGAATTTTCTGTGATTTCCCTGCTCATCCCTCTCTCTCATACATGTTCTAGCAAAGTTTGCAGTGTCCTATTGCAGAAACAAGTCTTCATACGATAACCTGATTTCATCAATGTAATGGCTCCATTTGACTCAAGTGGGGAAGAAGAACATGGGCAGATCTTGGGTTACCATCCCATGACATCTTGTGGGTCTTGGGGAAGCACTTGAAAGATCCACTGTTGTCCTTTCCACATGAAGGGAAATTGATCTTGCGACTTAGCAGGCAGGGGTATACTGAAAAAGGTGTTTGGTAAGTCCAGTACCACCTAGTGTATTCCTGGGACCACAGCCAAAGTATCTAAGATGGTGGCAATGTTGGGCAGAGCCACATAAATGAGGGGTACTGCCTTGTTTATTTCTTGGTAGTCTTTGGTCATCCACCGTGAATCATGTGGCTTTTTTACTGGCCACACCAGGCCATGGAAAACACTGTAGGTGAGGCATGAAATATCCACTTGGTACAATTTTTGGATTAGTTTCTCCTATTTCCTTATGGTCTCCAGTCAATTCATATTGTTTGAAAGTTACCACTCTTTAAAGGAGTGGTAGACTTACTGTTCCCAGTTGGTGTTTCCCCTCAGCACTGGTTTTGATTATTCTAACCCAGAAGCAGAATTCACCGATAAAGGTTTAGAGAGTTTGACCTTGTAGGATATCACCGTTCAAAATGTTCTCTGGTATTAAAAAGAGAAAAACCTCATGTACTTATGGAGGAGAACTCCCAATTAGAAAATGTTATAGTTATTTGCCCTTTGTAACCATTGATTGCACTGAAGGGGCCAGGAAACTTCTGAGGTTATCATATATTACAGTACTGTTAGCTCCAGTACCAACCAGAACTGTCATCTTCTGTTTATTTCTATGGGACCAGTGAATAGTGGGGCCTCTGGCTGCTTCCAATGACCTTCACCTAGAGGTAATTTTGGCCTGCATGTTGTACACCCTGAACACCCTGAAGAGGACTGTATCTATCCTGAGACCTCTGCTGGAGCAGGCAGGGCAGGGCAGGGCAGGTTTGAAATGTTCAGGTTTTAAGGCTTTCCATAGGCCAATGTTGGTTTGCCAGTCTATCTTTTCAGGTGGGGTCTGAGCAGCAATGAAATTGAACCACATTTGCTTCTGAGTTACTTTGACCAGATCTTTTATAGCTCTTGATTTTCCTTGAGTTAATAATTATTTCATACTTTTTTAGTATGCTGAAGGTCCCATATACCTATTACTAACTTTTTCAACATTTTTCTCAATCTTCCTTCAGAAATCTCTAATGTCTCATTATAACTTTGAGAAACGTAATGACAAAGGTAATCTGTCAGGTATTTTTTTTTTTTTAATGTTTTTTAGGCATGCCCCCACAACTGTTATCTTACGACTGTTTTTACAACTGTTTTATGTCAGGCTCTGTGCTTTCTGATCCTGTCATTCTTTTTTTTTTCTTTTCTTTTCTTTCTTTCTTTTTTTTTGGGTTACTGTTTCATTTTGCTGAAACACAATCTTAAATAGCCACATAAGAAAGTTTTCTAGGACTGAACAGAAACATGTAAAAACTTAACGAAACTATTGATTCATGAGATGCAAACTGAAGTACCATCATTTCACATCATTTCAAATTGATACAGAGTTAAAAATGACAACACCAAGTGCCAAATGCATATACAACTGATAGGAGTATGAAAAGGTCAATTTACTTTTGAAATAAATTTGGCATGATGTAGAAAATTTAGAATGTTGTCAGTATGATACAAAAGGAGACACATACAAGAAAGAAATGCTCAGCATGTTCAAGGAGAAAGGAGCAGGTAAATAACCTATGGTACATTCTTAGGTTGGAACCTATAAAACAGTTAAAACCAGCATGCAAGATTTACATGTATCAATACTGAAAAATCTAAAAATACATTTGATTAAAAAAACAAGTTGCTGGGGTACCTGGCTGGCTCAGTCAATTAAGCCTCTGACTCTTGGTGTCAGCTCTGGTCATGAACTCAGGATCGTGGAATGGAGCCCCATGTTGGGCTCCCTGCTCAGTGGGGCATCTGCTTGTCCCTTTCCCTCTGCTCCTCCATTGCCCTGGGTTGGAGGGCACGGATTGCATGGAGCACTGGGTGTTATATGCAAACAGTGAATCATGGAACACTACATCAAAAACTAATGATGTGCTGTATGGTGACTAACATAACATAATTAAAAAAGAAAAAAAAGAAAAAACAAGTGGTAGAAGATCCATATGAATATACTTTACATAAATATGTGGAGTAATATCATTTTTGGATATACATTATATGATGGATTTTATATATAAATCCAAACACATTTGGTCGTGATAAGTTCAGGCTGTTCTTATCTTTGAGGAAAAAGGAGGAATAGGAACTACATTGTGAGGTGTTGTATGGAGGAGTTAAGCTAAATGTGTAATTTTATTTAAAAGAGTAAATTCAAATATGGCAAGTTTAAGAGGTAACAAATCTGTGATATCTGAGTAATGGGTATACAAGATGTTCAGTATATAATTATCCATATTTGCTTCAAAAATATATTAAGAGAGATTGTGTGGGAGGCATGCTTTGAATATCTGTCCACTAAAGTATGTCATCATTTTTCCTTTATCCTTGATTGATAATGTATCCCTGTATAAAATTCTCAATAGAAAATCATTTTCCCACTGAATTGTTAAGCATCACTCCACTATTCTTCCAGCATCGATGCTGAGAATTCCTTAATGGCTTATCAAAATTTGCTGCAAATGTATTGGAACCTGGTCTTTTGTGTTGGGGAGGCATAAATATTTTGGTAATTAATTTGTTTTTAAAGATTTTATTTAATTATTTGTCAGAGAGAGAGAGAGAGAGCGTGTGCACAAGCAGGCAGTGGCCAGCAGAGGCAGAAACAGGCTCCCCGCTGAGCAAGGAGCATGATGAGGGACTAGATCCCAGGGTACTGGGATCATGACCTAAGCCAAAGGCAGACACTTAACTGACTGAGCCACCAAGGCATCCTGGCAATAATTTTTTTTTAAAGATTGTTTAAAAGAGACAGCATGGGGGTGGGGGAGAGGAAGAGGTGGAGGGAGATGGAAAGGGAGAGAGAAATTTCCAGCAGATAACCTGCTGAGAGAAGAGCCTGACATGGGGCTTGATCTCAGGGCCCTGGATCATGCCGTGAGCTGACACCAAGAGCTGGACGCTTAACCAACTGAGCTACCCAGGCACCCCTGTTTTGGCAAGTAATTTAATGGATATATTTATAATTCCTAATTCTTCATGAATCACTATTGGTATTTATTTTCCAGAAAATTAGCAGAATATTTTTAAACATTAAAAAAAATTTATTATAAATTTGTTTGCAGTACTGCCTTGGCTTTTTAATCTCTGTTCTGCTTGGATTTCTATACACCTTTTTTTTTTTTTTTTTTTTTAAGAGAGAGAGAGAGGTAGGCTGAGGGGCGGAGGTAGAGGAAGAGAAAGAATCTTAAGCAGGCTCGGGCCCAGCATGGAGCATGATGCAGGTCTTGATCTCACCACCCTAACATCATGACCTGAGCTGAAATCAGGAGTTGGAGGCCTAACCAACTCACACAAGCCCCCCATATACCCCTTTTCACTTTATTTTACTTTTTTTTTTTTTTAAGATTTATTTATCTATTTTAGAGAGAGTGTGTGAATAGGGGGAGAGGCAGAGGGAGAAGAGGGAGAGAATCTCGAGCAGACTTCCTGCTGAGCCCAACGTGGGCCTTGATTCCATAACCCATGAAATCATGACCTGGGCCAAAACCAAGAGTGGAATGCTCAACTGACTAAGCCTTCCAGGTGCCCCCTCACCCCTTTTCATTTTTATATTATTATTCTGTACCTTTTAATCTCCTTTTTTTAATCAGTAATTAGTAATCTTATTCCTTGGTTTCTTTGCTTCTCTTTCCCTGCCTATTACTTTGATTACTTCTTTCTCCATTTCTCTTCCTCTTTTGTTGTCACTTTGCTGATTTGAAGCAATGGATTATATCTCTATTCATTCTCTCTCTTTCTCTCTCTATGTAAAAATGTATGCATATATATGTATATATGTAAAATATATATGTAAATATATATAAAAGCATGTGTGTATATATATATTTTACATTTGCTAAAAAATTAGCTTTAATTCTTATATATTCATCACTATATACTCTGTTATATATATAGCATTCATAATTAACCATATATTTTTATTTCAAAAATCTAAAGTTATTAAGCATTTTTTTCTCCTCCAGAAATCATGTTTTAAATATAAACTAAACAGTTCTTTTTATGGTTTTTTGTGTTGTTTAAATTTTGGTTCTAATATTTTCTGGATGTGAAACATTAGTTATTTTTTCAGTTTGTAGTTAATTACATTTGCCAAATATTCTGTCTGTTGATGTTCATGATTTTTGTTGATATCTCTCCTCTTCCCTCTGTGTTCACATTTACTGAAGAATTAGCTTTAATGGTTTAGTCTGTAACTTGTGAATTCTCTTTGTTTATCTGAAAATGTCTTTATTTTGCTGTCACTCTTGGATGATAATTTCACTTGGTATCAAATTCTAAATTCTCAGAGATTTTATCAGCATTTTTTTTTTTAAAGATTTTATTTATTTATTTGACAGAGAGGAGAGAGATCACAAGTAGGCAGAGAGGCAGTCAGAGAGAGGGGGAAGCAGGCTCCCCGCTGAGCAGAGAGCCCTATGTGGGGCTCGATCCCAGGACCCCGAGATCATGACCTGAGCCGAAGGCAGAGGCTTTAACCCACTGAGCCACCCAGGCGCCCCTTTATCAGCATTTTTAAGGTATGCTCGAATAGCTTCCAAAAATATATCGTTGTTTAAAAATTGGGCTAGTTACAGACCACTTAAGAGTTTATTTAAGTCACCGAAGTTCTGAAATTTGTCCATGATACATTTGGGTGTTAATGTTTTTCATGTTTAGTATTCAGTATTCAACTTCAACATGAAGATTCATGGATAATTCTTGGGTACTATATCTTTAAGATTTTTTATAAAATTTTCTCCATGTGTTGCTTTTATCCACACATGAGGAGGCATTGATCTATCTTTTATTGATGTCTAATCCTTTTCCATATTTTTATATTTTTTCACCATAGTGTATTCCTAGTGAATTGGCACTGCATAAAATTTCACCATTTTTCTCATTAAAAAATTTATCTGTATAGATTTTATTCTATTTCAATGTTTTAGTCTCATGATTGTACATTTAATCTCCAAAATTTCTTTTTTGTCTTGCCTATGTTCTCTTAAAATATTTATGCCTGTTTTGATTTCATAATTACTTACTCTTTGCCCCCGATCTCAGTAGTCTATGAGGGTATAAACCATGCAGCAACAACAGAGTAACTAAACAAGACATTAATCTACTTGTTCTTTAATGAGGAGTTAAGTCTTCTGACTGCTTAATGAATGAAATTGAAGATCTTTTGCAGAAACACAAGTGTCGGGAAAAAAAAAAAAAGAAACACAAGTGTCATTAGAGTTTTTGAGTGTGAGTTGTATATGGAAATAAAATAAAGGCCCATGAGGATTTTCTGACCTTTATCACTGGTGTTTTCACCATAAGATTTAGCCTCCTTGATCCTCATCTCTCTAAGGAAAAACATCCCTTTTCAAGCTGTTGCTTGATGCTGAAATAGGGGTTTAGAAGAGACACAATGATAAAATTGTCAA
This sequence comes from Potos flavus, assembly GCA_028534135.1. Classification (NCBI taxonomy): domain Eukaryota; kingdom Metazoa; phylum Chordata; class Mammalia; order Carnivora; family Procyonidae; genus Potos; species Potos flavus. The sequence goes on along the minus strand of CM052884.1, from coordinate 78,298,693 downwards.
CTGGAAAGAGAATGAGAAAAAGACACTAACAAGGGGAGAAAAAATTATCTGTGTAGATTATGCACATGACCAGAAAAGCTAGGGAAAAGACAGACCAAAAAATTCCCAGGCTATCCTGGAATTTTAGGAGTTTGGTTTATGGGATACTTAAAAGACAATTGGGGACAAAAAGAATGGATATTTAAAAATGTTTGTTGAAGATTATAAGTCAAATTCTATGTAATCATTTAAAATGCAGATAAATAACAGACTTACTATTCACTTATTTTTGGCTGTGAACTAACCTTTAAATGTGCCTTACACTTAGTGGGCCACAGGAGCACTGGGTATTATTAGGGTTATATTATTAAACATTCCTTATCGCTATGGTAACTTAGGGTATTATGGTTTAATAATTTAGTGCTCAACATAATGCTGGTTCTTGATGATGCAATAAAAAGTATGAAATATTAAAAATACTGATGATGTTGATTTTAATTTGAGGTTATCTGAACAGCATCTCTCCCCCCCATATATGTTTTCTGATTTTTAATTTTAATTTACTGCAGACTTATAAAATTTTTGAGAATTAAGTGTGCACTGTGGGGAAAAGTTAGCTCTGGCCGACTTCCTTAATAATTGCAGCATCTGTCTTGATAGTGGATAGATGGGCAAGTGCAGAAATCCACTTACCTTATTGGAGTGTGTGTTCAAATTGTGATAAAGATAGTGAACGAAAGTAAAGCAATGCAACAACAGGGGGAAATGCCAGGGAGGAGGGCAGTTGCAAAGATCTATAGAAGTATGGTGGTCGGATATGGCTTCTCTGAAGAGCTGACATTCAGACTGATCACAATGATAAAAGGGAGCCAGTGCTGAGACTATGAGGAGAAACATGTTCCAGGAAAGAGACCCTATATTCAAAGAAAAAGAAGAACTTGTTAGAGTTGAGGAACTAAAGAAAGCCTAATGTAGTGGACTGTAGCAGCAACAGGGTAGAGAGGCATGTGATGAATGTGGAGGGAGAAACTACATGATTTTGCTCTGCCTCCTACCCTTAGTTTAACAACATTGTAATTATCTTATTTTAACAGCACCAGAAAGTCATTGGAGGGTTTTACATGGAAGCTACCAGGTAAAATCAAAGTTAGTCAATGAAGTCTTTTTAAAAAAAATTCCATTGTAGTTAACATACAGTCTTCTTTTGGGTCCGGGTATACAATATAGTGATTCAACAATTCTATACATGATTCAGTGTTCATCAAGATAAGTGTACTCTTTGTCCCAATCACCTATTTCACCCATCCCTCCACCTACCTCCCCTCTGGCAACCATCACCTTGTTCTCTGAAGAGTCTGTTTTTTGGTGTCTCTCTCTCTCTCTTTTTTTTTCCTTTGTTCATTTCTTTTGTTTCTTAAATTCCACATATGAGTAAAATCATATGGTAGGAGTCTTTCTCTGACTGCCTTATTTCACTTAGTATTATACCCTCTAGATCCATCCATGGTAAAGTCTTTTAGTATGGTAAAAACACCAAATGATCTGGAATTTGAGATTTCTGGAGGCAAATTTTGGCTTTATTTGAAAAATTAAGTCATTCAAATATGATAATACTCATTTTCTTCATTTTTAGAGGATAGGATTGAAAGCTACTTAATTTTTTGTGCCTGGAGAGGATGTTGAAGTTGGTCAGTAATTTGCTCATTGGAGGTAATGATCCACTTTTGAAAAAGCAGGGTACTTCATGAAAGAGCCACTTATTCTCTTTTGAGGAGCCATTTCTTCTGGTGGCTCTTTCTTGGGCTGTCACTCCAGACAGTATTCATTATTTATATTAACTTTTTAACCAACTGCTGCCTAAAGCAACAAACTACTTACACAGTTTAAGCTCTCTATAAATAGTGAAAAAGTAAATATTTATTAGTCAAGAATAACGGGGACTCAAGTAAAGACTACATGGGGTGGGTAGATTATCCTTAAAGTTTCTTTGGATTCTGAGTTTATTTGTTGTAGAAGCATTTCCTCCAACCGTTATCACTGGTATATCCATTTATGGCACCAACATTTGGATATTGCATCTTGGATTTAGCATCTTAAAAATGCTAATTGAGGTTCTAAATTAGCACAGGTGCTGTGGAAAGCAAGTGCCTGGTTATTTTCCAGCCGTGCTGGAATCTAATGAAAGCTATAAACCCACACTGAGAAATATGCAAATATATTTTTATAAAGTTTCAGGGATTCATGAACTCTTTGAAGCCTTTTCATGGGCCCTCCACATGCAAGCCCTGTGGGGTGAATAAGAACCAAGAATAGGTACCTTCAAGTATAATCTGTAGTTCTCAAGGCTGGCGTCTGCTCTAAATTTAATAGTTCTAATTAAAGTAAAGGTATATTCTGTTAATTTTTCCTTCATACTGTAACTGTAACAGTATTAAAAGTGCTGCTCAAAACGAAGTGGGAACATAGAGAATTCAAATATAGGATTTTCTGACAACCAGAAGTGGTAGCATAGCTCATTTTAAACATGGGTTAAATTTTCTTTCACACCGTATTGGCTGAAAGAACTTTGTCTTGTGCCTGGTTAAAATTGATTGAAATATACAGATATAAATCTGGTGGATTTTTTTTTTTTTTTTACTTGGCAATAGGTTTCCATGCAGTTCTTTAAAATTGATGTCATCAATATGCAAAATCCCCTTAGGAATGCAGAAATCAAAAAGATAGTCACCATTTTTTCTCCCAAGGTAAATGACTATATTTACAACTGTACTTGTTTTTCATATTTATCACTGCTGTCTTTTATGTGTGGGTGAGCCCTCACATTTTCAGGTTGATAGCTAAACTTGAAAGATAGAGTGTTGAAGGTATTTAGGTTTGCAGCAAAGTATGGTAAGTTAGCAATAGACTGCCGGCAGTTTTTCTAGTTTCTTCAGAAGGGATTAGATATAGAAAGTACCACAGATATGGTTATACATTTGTTAACTACATTATAATTTTTAGAACAACCCACTGAATAGTTGTGTATTGCCCATTGACCTTGAGCTGGAAATGTAAACTCTTGGAGTTTCAGTATCCTCATCTGAAAAATGAGGGCAATCGCACCTTAGTGAGTTGTTCAAAAGATTATAATGATATAACAAATCTTTTGCTGACCAATAGATGCCTGTGCCCATTATTTCTCCTGTGATCGCCATGGAGCCAGTAGCCATAGAGAAATCTCTCCTGTTAGACTCAAAGTTAAGTCCTTCTGTGGAGAGCAAGCTGAGATCGTTTGAGGTTACATGAATGATGAGCCACATGTGGGCAGCCAACAAAAGCAGGTGATAGTAAAGTCAAAGCAGACTCAGTTTCACCTTCTCTTAAAGACTTCTATCTAGTACGTCACCAGGGATTTATAGGCACTTGAAGAGCAGTGCCCTCTGTTGACAACTCTCATGTGTCTTTAGGAAATGGAGGTGGTTTGTAGGCATATATATAATAGGAGGTCAAGTTAGAGACAAAGCTCCAGATAAGTAAACAGTATCCAGGAAAATGCCTGCTAAACCATCTGAAAATACTTCATTTAGAGCCATGGTTTTGAAATATCTGACATTGATTATTTAGTAGATTTTATCTGATTCATTGATCATCTCTGATTTACACGTTAGAATTATGGTATTTAAGATACTTAGCTGTAGATTAATGTAAGAGCATGTTCTGCAATAAAGTCAGAGTATTTCATTCTGTTCCACAAATCTCAGACATACTCTTTTATCAGAATTATATTCTTTTTCACTACATCCTAAATGGTTCAAAATTTCTTTTCTGTAACTTGTCAGAACTTGAAATTAATATTGAATGAATAGTGGATATCTTAATTATGAAACAGCATACTTACGCCTTACCATAAAATAACAAAAGAAACAAACAGTAGTGAAATAGATATTTTTGCCCACATATTAAGTCCAAGTAAAGAGCACATTCATTGTGATGCTTCTACTTCTCCTCCAGAGCATCTGCTCGTGTTTATATAAGATACAGAATAAGAGAAGCTAGTGGCACTTTAGGTAAGAGGCTTTGGACTCAGGATTGGATCCAGCTCAGTCCTTCAACACCTTTGACTTTGGGCAAATAACTTGAACTCTACAAACCCCAGTTTATTCAATTATAAAAAGGAAGAAAATACCTCCCTCACCGGGTTTTAATATGGATATGAAGCAATGTACGCAACATGCTTAGCATATAGTTATCATCCAGCAAACAGTAGTTGCTCTTTTTATTGCTATTTTTTTTCCTATTGGTAGTACATAGAAATCCACTGAGATGTCTCTCAACTCTGAGGATGACAACTTGAAACTATTTTATAAAGCATATCATCTAAGTACTAGTTTATAAATAGAGATGAGGAGATTTTCCGGGTTCTTATTCTTTCCACACAAAAAAAGAGTACTCCCCCCTTAAAGCTGAAGCAGAAAAAAAAAATAATATAAACATTTAAAAGAAGAAAACAATCTGCAGAGACAAAACAGAGACTTCATTATAGAGCAGTGACTTTCTCTTGGGGACAACTTCAGTTCCTTGTGATTGTCTATGATGTCTACTTCCCCTACGTAGTGTTCTCCGTTGCCTCATGAATATTGGGTTTGCGCTGCAACTTACTTCCACCCCTGGAAAATAAGTTGATTGGCAAAGAAATGTTTAGAGTCCTAATGTATTTCTGTTATTCGTCTGCTTCTGCCCTACGCTATAGGAGTCAATGTGTCCCATTGGGGGTTGTCTCTTTAAGTTCAGGCGGTGACCTGCAAAGACTTGTGAAACAAAGCTGCAGCCTACCCACACTGTCATACAGAGTTAGAATGTATGAGAGTCACAACAGATGAGCATTCTATATGCAATGAGAACAAGAAATAATCCTTTGTTTTTCAAAATCACTAAGACTTGGGGGTTGTTACTGCAGCAAAGCCGACACATAGGTCTGTAGAACCATTATGTATCCTGATCTCATTCATCACACATTTATATATTAATGTGGTCTCTGCTTCCCTATGAACCACCTTTCAAGGATCTATATCCAGCTAGATATAGGTATTAAAACATGCATCAGAGTATGGCTTTCGTCTATGCAAAATTCTCCAGTGGCCTGCCAGTGCACTCAGAATAAAATCACAAGACCAGGTTTTCATAAACCCTACACTTAGCCCAGAAGGCAGAGCACAGTCATGCACTTTCTCTCCACATCCTTTGCGTGCCCTCTACCCTGTAGCTGCTACAGTCTGGTGATATTACCTGCTTTTTAGTTCCTCAAATATTATAAGCTCTTTCTTTTCTTTCACTATATGGTCTCTCTTTCCTGAAACATATTTCTTGTTAGTGTCTCAGTGCTGGGTCCCTCTCATCATTGTGGTCGCATTTGGAATGTCACTTCTTCGGGGAAGCATAACAGACCGCCATACATCAACAGAGAACATACCTCCTCTCCGTCCCTACCACCTCCCCCTCTTACCTCATTTGTTTCTTTCACCATCTTCATTACAATTTCTTTAAAGCTTTTATTTATTTATTTGACAGAGAGGGAGTGAGCACGAGTAGGGGGAGCAGCAGGCAGAGGGAGAGGGAGAAGCAGGCACCCTGCCAAGCGGGGAGCCTAATGCAGGGCTTGATCCCAGGATCATGAACTGAGCTGAAGACAGATGCTTAATGACTGAGTCACTCAAGCTCCCCTTCATTACAATTTTAATACTATTATCACCACACGTAATAACAGCCAAGAGACAGTGAACACTTAGTATGTCCCAAGCACTATTTTAAGTGAATAACTTAGAATAATCCCTGATGTAAGTACTGTTTTATTTCATTATTTTTTGTAGGTACTATTTTAAAGAAAAGGGGAAATTGAGGCATGATAGATATGTATTAGTTTACTTCTCTAGATTATAAGATACATGGAAGTAGGGATTAGGACGATTTTTTTTTTCGCTGCTTATACTCGGCGTCTTTTATAAAGCCTGCTACTGAATAAAAACTCAAAAGTGTTAACTTCCCATAGACATCTCCCCTTTTCAAACCAATGTTACAACTGGACCTACCCTTATGCTTCTTTTTATGATTGCAAAATGCCCTTCAGCAGCGACCATAGGAAAACTCTGAAAAAAAAAAAGTTTATTACTTATAAGACCTGGATGCAAAGTTTATTACTTACAAAGCACAACACATCTAGGGTCACACAGCAAGTTCACATGTAGAGAGAGAGCCCATGTGTGTACACACACTAAGGGTTTTGCTTTTATTGGGGTTGAGGTTGGGGGCCTAGGGCTATGTGGGCTCAGTCTTTATTGGTGAATATAAAACATAAGAGCTGGGATTTAAAATATGGGACAAGAAAAGACAAGTGGCCCAAATTGTCAGTTAAAGAAATCAACCAAGATTGCTAAAACAAAAGGGTCCTCAGTGGGAGACAGGTAGCCTGATATTTTATCTAGAGGCTAGCAATGTGTTTCTTTGAGATAGCTATCTTTGAAGTGGATGCTTCTTTGCAGTGGATGTGTTGGCAATCAAAACTTAAGTCAGGCATCATAAAAAACAAAAGAAAACAAAAACCTGTCAGGGCTTTACAAAAAGCCATTGTGGGAAAAAAAAAAAAAAAGCCATTGTGGAATTTCAAGTAGTGGTGTAACAAATCTTCTGCTTGTTTTAACTAAATCGTCTTTGTTACTATTTGTGGGGGGGAAGAAAGGTAGGTGCAATCATGGTAATGGGAAGCCAATTAGAAGAAGAAAAATAGGGCAATAAAAGGTGATGGCAATTTAGATTTTTTTTTAATTTATTCATTTGAGAGAGAGAGAGAGAGCGAGAGAGAGAGAGAGAGAGAGAGAGAGAGGACAAGTGGGGGAGGGATAGAGGGAGAAGCAGACTCCCCGCTGAGCAGGGAGCCCAAGGTGGGATTCTATCCCAGGACCCTGGGATCACGACCTGAGCTGAAGGCAGATGCTCAACTATCTGATTCACCCAGGTGCCCCAGATGGCAATTTGGATTTAAGAGGTGATGTGGAGATAAGACAGAGTGTAAAGAATCAGAATTCACAACTGATACAACTTTTTGGACCAAAGATTTTTAAATTCCCTCTTAGAGATTGTTCAGGAAGAAACACGTATGTTAAGCAAAAATAAGTAAATGAGTAAGTAAGTAAGTAAGTAAGTAAATAAATAAATAAATAAGCCGTTTTGTTGTAAGTGGCAGAAGAAATGCCCTTAGATGTGTTTGGATGTATTAATACTAGGAAATGGTATTTATTGTACTTTGCATTATTAATCCAAAGAATCCAGTAACTTGAAATTGCACTGAACTTTACAAATCCCCCCTGAGACAGAATTTCATGTAAAGGCTACATTTTTCAAGATTGTTTAGTATTAAAATTAATAGAAATTTTCATGTATAGAAAAAAAATCCTGGGGCACCTGGGTGGCTCAGTTGCTTGAGCATCTGCCTTTGGCTCAGGTCATGATCCCAGAGTCCTGGGATAGAGCCCTAGTCTCCCTCTTCAGTGGGGAGTCTACTTCTTTCCCTCTGCTCACCCCCAACTTGTGCTCTCTCTCTCGCTTACTCTTTCTGTATCTCAAATAAATAAATAAAATCTTTAAAAAAATCCTGACTTCTTAGGTCTGTGTAAATTTTTAGGTCAGTGTTTTGTTTTTTGTTTTTTGTTGTCTTCTCAATCCTTTCTTACAGATTTTGGCATTTTCAAAAACAATCAGGTGTCTTTGGGCATCTGTTTCACCTGAAAAACAGAGGCATGGGGTAAGATGGTCTCTGAAGTCTTTTCTCTGTCACATCTCTGTGAATGCTTTGAATACACTGTCTTAATGAGGACCCATAAGCTCTTTTTCTCTGAAAAGCTATTTGTTTCTCTCTGGTTGTAGGTTTTTAAATCTGACTGGAATTGTGGGGTAGTGTACAAGGCCAAGTGTATTTGCATGAAACAGCCCAACTCTGACACTAATAGATCAAACATTAAAAAAAAAAAAAATCAATATATCACCCTGGGACACTGTGCTGCCCTGCTTGCTAATGTAATTTACATAGAGAGCAATAAATAATATCATTGAATCAACACTATATAATTTTCTATCTAACTCTGGCTATCCAATATATCTTGGCATAATTTTTAAAAATTAAGCATATTTCTCAAGAGCATGCCCATTGTCTTATGAACATGTTCATATAATTTTATCATTTCATTCATACAGAATTTTTTTAAACACTTACCGTGTGCCAGGCACTGTTTTAAGGACAAATAGGTGAGTCATGCAGACTTAGTCTTCACAGAGCTTACATTCTTAAGAAAATAACTTAAATCTAAAATAAATACACCTTTATAAGAAAAGTTAAATATTCTATAGCTACCACTAATAGTTCCAACTGATTTAGGCATTCATTTGTCAGAAGTTCATTTAATCCTGTAGGGAATCAGCATAACAAGTGGAAAGTAAGTGGGACTTAAAGCAAAAAGAAGGATATGATTCCAGAGAATGGTCTCATTTTTTTTTTTTTTACTTTATTATGTCACTATAAAGCATACATATGTCATTATCCAGTTAAAATTTTCTCCTTTCTTAGTCAATATTAAGTTTGTGTCCTGACAAGATGCCAAAAAGAAATTTCAAAACTATGGGACGCCTGGGTGGCTCAGTTGATCAAGCGGCTGCCTTCGGCTCATGTCATGATCCCAGGGTCCTGGGATCAAGTCCCGAGCTCCTTGCTCGGCGGGGAGCCTGCTTCTCCCTCTGCCTCTGCCTGCCTCTCCGCCTACTTGTGATCTCTCTCTCACTCTCTCTCTGACAAATAAATAAATAAAATCTTTAAAAAAAAAAAAACTATAACATGGTGAAAGAGAATAATACAATGCTTATGTGAAAACATTTGTCTAAAATTTCACAACTAAAGTAAGATATTCCATTCTCATTGTACAATATGCTGCTTAATCACTCTATGGGTGACTATCTCTAAATGCCATATATTTTACAGAGTAATGAGATATAATTAAATAATTAAATATGATCTAGTTAAATAGCCAGTGTACACATTTCAAACCATTGGGTCTAAAATAAGAATTCCTCAGATGGTTTAGCTGGGCTTTGTACTGAATGCTGTTTATTTTATCCGGAGCTATATCTCTAACCTGACCTTCTGTTATATTTATGCCTACAAACAACCTCTATTCCCTAAAGACATGAAAGCTGTCAAAATGAGGATATAGCTCTTGGAGCTCCTATAAATCCCTGGTGACATATTAGAGGTGTATCCTTAAAAGCAGGCGAAGCTGAGTCTGCTTTGACTTTACTATCACCTGTTTTGTTGTATCCCCACATATGACTCATCATTCATGCACTCTGAAATTATCTCAGCTTGCGCTCCACAGAAGACTCTAACTTTGAGTCTAATAGTCCAAATTTCTCTACAGAGACTAGATGCATGGTGATCACAAAGAGTAATGGGGATGGGCAACTGTCAGTCAGCAAGTGGTTTGAAACTAGCTCTCACTAATAATACCTAATTCAATATTTTAGGCATCACTTGTTAGGTTATTGGTATGCTGTCTGGGTAAAAGAGAAATGATATTTTGGGGCACTGACTCTCAAAAGATGAATGATGTTGCTGACTTCTTCGGCAGGAAATGATTGTATAGCAGGTGACTCACTCAAATATCCTTGTAAACAGATTAATGACAGAACTGCTGGGAAACATACTTAATGGTAGGTACTAGCTGGAGTGTCCTATCCTTAGGAATGCTTTAACATGATGTACCTGCCCTGCCTGGCTTTGCTTAGGGGTAACAAATATGGAATCTGATTTATGAGACATGGTTCCTTGGAAGATGTTCCTTAAACAATGTTGCTATCTGAGGTTAAAAGAGAAGTTTGATGAAATAAATGGCTCTTGCTATGGTCTGAATGTTGAAATCCTCATGCCCAGCAAGACGGTATAAGTAGGTGGAGCGTTTGTGAGGTTATTTGGCCATTGCTTTGGTTAAGAAACTAGATGAGTTAGGAATTTGGAATCCCAATAACTCCTTATTTAATAGTCCTCTCTAACTAATGCATGAAGAAGATGGTTCACCGAGTCAATAAGGAATGATCGAGGATTTAACTAAGTAGTTCCTCCAAATGTTTTAGCTATAACTAATATCGTAGAGAAAGTACAGAGAGTACAACAGACCAAGGAGGACTGGTAGGCTAACTAGCACCTTTTTTTTTTCCATTTGAATTTTGGAGTCCAGCCAAGTACAGTTTTCATTCCCATAGAATAGAACATAGTATATGTCTACCATTTGGCACAGCACTATTCTATTTCTCAAGGAAATTGCCTTACGTAGTAAAGTGGGACTTGGACTTGCTACCCATTAAGTACAAGTTGGTCTTGTCCATTGATGACATCATGTTCATTGCCTCCTCAGAGGGAGTTAAGGAACAGTTACCAATACAGATAATGGGGAGTAGCTGATATATCCGACTAAAATTTTAGAGCTAGCCAGTTTATGAAATTTCTGAGATTTGCATGAGCCAGAACAACCAAAAGATATACCTGAACACTATAAAAAATAAATTAAAATCTTTCACAGAACCTGCAGATAAGCCAGAAACAGACCTTCGGATCTGTTTTCTCTGGACAAAAGAAATCGAGATGCCCCTGACTTCCAAACTGTACATAAAAACTTTATCTGAATTATTTGGAGGAAAAATGCGATTGCTCATCTGGCACATAGTTGACTTCAGCTGTCATTCACTTTGCAGTCTGCAGGTTGCAAATGAAAGAGCTAATTAAATAATGACTTTAATGAAATCATACACATCAACAACCTGCGGAGGAAGCTTGTAATCTCGTCCAGTCTATTCTCATCACTATGGGATCTAATGTTTTGAGAGATCAGTAGGCTCCTGGAGTGCTGAAGAGCTGGGCTAGGCAGTGCATGGAAAGGAGCACAATGTAAAGCCTAAGTTATGTTAGGGTAGTTAAGTTAGGTTATTTTAGTTAAGTTAGTTAAGTTAGGCAGGAACACGGGGCAGTTGGCTTTGTCATTGTTCTCTAAAGACATGGTGCTACACTAAAAAGGGAAATTGTTTTCCCTGTGGTGCAACTGCTTGGGATTCCACAGGAAAAAAGGAAAAGAAAAAAATAAAAATAAAAGAATATCTTGTCATTGCTATGAGGGACAAAGAGTTAGTGCTACATAAGATCTGGAAGCTGGTGGCTGGCATCTATAAAACACTTATTAATGAATACAGGATTTCACATGTGAAAGGTTCTCCAGTCATCACCCAGTCACTAGGTTTGTGGTACGTGGGAAAAGCCTTTCTTGTTGGGAAGAAATAGTTTTACTGTCGTTTTAGTTGATATGTGGTATAACAAACATTACGTTAATCTCTCTACCGCATTTATGTAGTGCATTTATACCTTCAGATTAGATACTACTGTGAGAGTCTTATCCCAGCCCCACACTTCATATAATACCTGTGGAAAACAAATGGACAAAGTAGGAAGTGAGTTTGGCCTTAGAACAATTATGCAGAAAAATGTCTCCATCAACACATATCAAAGATTCACGTGTAAAAGAGTCACACACGAATAATGGAGGCGGGAAAAGAAAACCTGACCTACTAAGAGAATTAAAAAAAACTGTGAAAGAATATTATTATACTTAATATATTTTGTAAAAAGGGATCCCTACTCCAAATTGATGGTTTAAATGCTGATCATTGCTAGGGTGCTAGAGGACTTTTGTCTTTCGCATAAAATATTGTCGAAAGATGAAAAGACATTGGACAAATATATGGCAAGTAGAAACTAACCACAGTCAGAGGGTAGGATGGGAAGGAAATGGCTAAGAAACAACAATTCATGGATTTTCTGCTTCCTACTCAAGGAAAGACAGAGTATGTCCTTAGTATACACGCATATGACAGCCTTCTGATAAAGAGTATTTGACAGGAGATTCCTTATCTATGGAATCATTTTAAGAGCATGCACCTGCTCTGTATAGGATCATTCATTGTAAACACACCTGGAATCTATGAATTTATGGGGCATGTCTTCAGGCAAAAGTTTGTGTAAGCTCTCTGAGTATGTCCAACCATGGCAGATCCATGACTAAGCTGGCTCCCTTTAGAGAAAAATGTGATCACATGTTAATCTGAACCAGAATGTACCTTGATGCTGTTTTAATGGTCTTGGTACTCTGCCAGTTCTGCCTACGCCTCATGATTACTGGTATCCCAGTAATTAGTAATTATTAATAAAACCTAGGTAAGATCTCTGATGTGTGTGAATCTGATCAGATGACCTTATCCTCCTCTTATTTCACCATGATTGTGTTGCTTTAGCTGTTATAGCAAACTTGTATCATGATTCTGCTGTAGATCCATATTTGACATACAGATGTGAATTTGAAAAATTGGTCAGAGCAGGATAACTCAAATAAAAGAAGTTATGAAAAGATTATTTGTCATTCAGTCACATATTCACTTTCACGCCTGTGTACACTTGCACACATACACAGACCTACACACTGTGGAATATTGTTCAAATCTTTTAAGAAGGAAGAGTGAATTTACTCTGTGTCTATAATATCCTCTTGTGTCTTCACATTAAATAGAAAATTCTTGAATCTTCTCTAATCTGTTAGTTACAGCCTCCCTTTCTTCCCTCCCTTCTTCCTTCCTTCCTTTTTATCCTACCTTTTGTCTTTTTTTTTTTCTTCCTTGCTAGCCATTTTGTTTTCCTTCTTGAGTTCATGTAAGTATGTATGAGCCCCTCCTGTATACCCTTCCTTCTGTCAGGTGCTTGTAAGAGAGTATTTAACAAGACAAACAAGGCCCCTCTGGTCAGGAAACTTACATTTAAGCAGGAAGTGAAAGTCAATAAACATGTTTACAACTAAGTAAATAAGATGATTTCAAACAGTGATAAGTGTTGTACAGAAAGTAAAACAGGATGAGGTAAATTAGGAGTGACTGTAGGGGTGGGCACAGCCCCTCTAGACAGGAATAGAAAATATGTCTTTTTGGAGGAAACATTTGAGCTGATGCTGAATCTCAGTTAAATTGATTCATTCATTTAAAACAGCTGCTCAGGGAAAAAAATATGGAGACCATATTAATATATTCTTGCCTTCAACATCTGCATTCATTCCACACCTAAAGAGTGTTATCTCCAAAATACTTGTCAGATCCATTTATCCCTCTTAACTTTACCACCAGGGCTCACCATTTTTACCCTAGACCTCACCATCATCTTGTTCCTTTCAATCTGTTCTCATGACTACAGGAATAGGAATGGTCTTGGATACATTTAACTATTTAACTTGTTTATTAAACACTATTCTATGTGTATGACTCAATGTATATATTGAACATCTGCTCATCAAACACTTTGCTTAAGAACTAAAATATCCCTTTACTGTTGAGTTTATCAGTGTGCTCTTCTCTTACCTCACCTCTCTATTCCTGGAGGTAAATACTACTTGCAATTTTTTTTAAGATTTTATTTATATATATGAGAGAGAGTGAGCAAGAGAGAGAGCACGAACAGAGGGAGGGGGAGAAGCAGACTCCCCTGCTGAGCAGGGAGCCTGACATGGGGCTTCATTCCAGGACCCCAAGGTCACAACCCAAGCCAAAGGCAGATGCCCAACCAACTGATCCATCCAGGTCCCCCTGCAATTTTATATTTATAATTCCATTGTTTCATCAAATATATGTTTATATTTCTAAGTACACATAAATATTCATGCAAATATACCTTGTGTAATTTATTTTGTATGGGCATTATAAAATTAGTATCATGTAATTATTTTTTAAAAATTTTATTTAAGTTCAATTAATTAACACATCGTGTATTATTAGTTTAAGAGGTAGAGTTCTGTGATTCATCAGTTGTATATAAAACCCAGTGCTCATTATGTTACATGCCCTCCTTAATGCCCATTGTCCATACCCCATCCTCCCACCTCCCCTCCAACAACCCACAGTTTGTTACCTATACTTAAGAGTCTCTTATGGTTTGTCTCCTTCTTTGATTTCATCTTATTTTATTTTTTCCTCCCTTGCCTTATGATCCTCTACTTTGTTGCTTAAATTCCACATATGAGTGAAATCATATGATAATTGTCTTTCTTTGACTGACTTATTTCACTTAGCATAATATCCTCTAGTTTCATCCACATGGGTGCAAATATTCAAGATTTCATTTTGTGATGGCTGAGTAATATTCAATCATGTATATAATATATAATACAATTTATTTTATTATATATATAAAATATTTTTGATGGTTGGATTATATATATGATGGTGGGTTATTATATATTAAATATTATATATATTGAATATATATTATATATACCACATCTGAATATACACACACACATATGTACACACACACACACACACACACACACACACACACACATGTACCACATCTTTATCCATTCATCTGTCAATGGACATCTGAGCTCTTTCCATAGTTTGGCTATTGTGGACATTGCTGCTATAAACATTGGGGTGCAGGTGCCCCTTCGAATCAATACATTTGTATCTTTGGGGTAAATACCTATAGTGCAATTGCTGGATTGTAGGGTAGCTCTATTTTTAACTTTCTAAGGAACCTCCATACTCTTTTTCAGAGTGGCTGTACCAGCTTGCATTCCCACCAACAGTGTTAGTGGGTTCCCCTTTTTCCACATCCTTGCTAATGTTTGTCATTTCCTGACTTGTTAATTTTAGCCATTCTGACTGGTGTGAGGTGGTATTTCAATCTGGTTTTGATTTGTATTTCCCTGATGCCAAGTGATGTGAAGCATTTTTTCATGTGTGTGTCAGCCATCTATATGTCTTCTTTAGAGAAATGTCTATTCATGTCTTCTTCCCTTTTCTTGACTGGATTATTTGTTCTTTGGGTGTTGGGTTTGATAAGTTCTTTACAGATTTTGGATACTAACCCTTTACCAGATATGTCATTTGCAAATATCTTCTCCCATTCTTTTGGTTTTGTCGACTGTTTCCTTTGCTGTGCAAAAGCTTTTTATCTTGATGCAATCCCAACAGTTCATTTTTGCTTTTGTATCCCTTGCCTTTGGAGATGTTGCTGCAACCTTGGTTAAAGAGCTTGCTTCCTCTGTTCTCCTCAAGGATTTTGATGGATTCCTGTCTCACATTGAGGTCTTTCATCCATTTTGAGTCTATTTTTGTGTGTGGTATAAGAATATGGTCCAGTTTCATTCTTCAGCATGTGGCTCTCTCATTTTCCCAACACCATTTGTTGAAGAGATTGTCTTTTTTCCATTGGATATTCTTTCCTGCTTTGTGGAAGATTAATTGACCATAGAGTTGAATGATTTTTTTTTCAAGGAAATTGTGTTTGTCACATTTATTCATATTGGTGACTCCAACTGTAGTTTATTTAATTGCTGAATAATATTCTGTAAATGCTGCATATTTAATTTATCTTCCTATCCAACATCTGGGTTATGCGTCAATTTTTTTTCTATTACAATAAGTGCTAATACAAATATTCTTTCATATTTATGTTTGGATTCATATCTAAGACTTTATTATATGTCTTAGAGTAAAATTTCTGATTGCTCAGCACACGTACTATCAACTTGATAAAACACTGGTATTTTTCTTTTTTCAAAGAGATTCTATCAGGTTGCATTTTCACCAGCAGAAAGTAAAGTTTTCTAATGCTCCATGTTTTCTTGAATACCTGATATTGTTAGAATTCTTAGTTCTCGTTTTGAGGAGATGAAATTTCATAATTTAAATTTTAATGTCCTTAATTACTGCTGAAATCCACATCTTTTCACGTTTCTATTGGTAGTTTTTATTTTACTTTTTTCTCTGAGATGCCTGTTCATGTTGTCTGCCCATTTTTTCTATTGATTCACAGGGATAGTTCTATTTGTTCTAGATGTTAATTTTTTATCAGTTTTATATGTTGCAAATATATTTTCCTAATCTGTGGTTTGTCTTCATTATCTTTTACATGCTTTTTAAGAAACAACTTCTTAACTTAATATGGTTGTATTTATCTTTCTTTCATATTGCACGTATTACTCATTGTGTCTTAAAAAAAAATCTTCCCTCTCCTGAGTCTACAAAAAGAATCCTTATACCATCTGAAATTAATGTTTTTGTATGACATGAGATAGGGGCTAATTACATATTTTGTTCAGCACCATTTCTTGAATAGTTTATTCTTTCTCATTTTGGAATATCAACTATGCCATATTTCAAGTCATATATTGGCCAGGACTATTGTAGGCTTTAATCAAAGACAGTAAGGATTTTATTTTATTTTTTAAATCTGACTGAGATGGGGACATATCATAAACAGAATAGTGGTGCCCAATTATCCTCAGCCTAATCCCTGGAGCCTGTGAATATGTTACCTCGTATGACAAAGGAAACTTGCAGGTATAATTACAGATCTTGAGATGGGAAGATTATCCTAGATTATTTGGGTGGGCCTAATAACCCTAATCACAAGGGTTATTACAAGGGGTGAGAGTGTCAAAGTCAGTAAAAGGATGTTTGGCTAAGGAAGCAGGTGTTAGAGTATGTGTTTTGAAGATGGTAGAAGGGAACATAAGCCAAAGAATATAGGGGGCCTTTATAAACTGGAAAAGGCAAGAAAGATGATTCTCCTGTGGAGCTGACACTTTTTTTTTTTTAAGATTTTATTTATTTATTTGACGGAGAGAGAGAAATCACAAGTAGGCAGAGAGCCAGGCAGAGAGAGGGAAGCAGGCTCCCTGCTGAGCAGAGAGCCTGATGCAGGGCTCGATCCCAGGACCCTGAGATCATGACCTGAGCTGAAGGCAGAGGCTTTAACCCACTGAGCCCCCTAGGCACCCCTGGAGCTGACACTTTAGTCCTGGTGAGCCTCATTTCAGACATCCAGAATTGTAAGATAATAAATTTGTGTTGTTTTGGTCCATTACAATTATGATTTGTTACATTAGCAGTAGGAGACTAATACAGGAAGTCATGGAGGGTTTTGCATGGAGAAATTGCCTGATTTAACCTACATTTTTTTTTTTTTTTTTTAGAAATGACAAGCTTTCTTTTAACCTACATTTTAACAACAGCACTCTGGATGCTATGTTGAAATAGAGTATGGGGTCCAGAGTAGAAGCAGAAAGAAAGTTAGGGACTGGTGATAATAGAGGAGAGCTAGAGTGGTAGCTTGGACTAGGGTAAAACTGGGAGAGGTGGTAAGTAACTGCATTCTAAAAAATATTCTAAAGGTAGGGCTCTCAGGATTACAGATAGATTAGAACTGTTCTGTGAAAAAACAAGGTCAAAGTCAATTCTAAGAGCTTATAGTAAGCAACTTTTAATTGTCTAACTCAATGTATTTCATTTAAACACAGATTCTCCCCCATTCTTACCTAGTATCTGTCTATCTAATCTCTATTTGATCTATATCTAGTTATCTATCTATCTATCTATCTATCTATCTATCATCTATCAATCATCTATCTCTCTAAATACCTTTTTGCTGTTTCCTTTGGCCTCTAGTTCTGTTTTTAGAAATCTGGACTTTTAAGACTGATTTTACTGCATACTTTGGGTACATACTGCTTTCGCCAAGTAACTTCTTAAAATTTATGTCTAAAAGAGCTGATAGTCTAGTCTGAAATATGGCAATGCTATGTGTAGGTTGAGTAAGTCAAGCCTCCATGAAGGCATTTGTAGGGCCCCGGGATGGTGGGGTGACCCACAGAAATCCCTTCTCACTCATGAATGATATTGGGCTGTTACTGGCTAATACAGTAATTCTCAGTATTCATTACTGTTATGCTGTTTGTCTCAGCAATAAAATCCTTATAGTAGCATCTCTCCAAGTGATTTTTACCTGCTGTGAGAAAGATAAGGTGAGTGGGTGAGGGACTTGAGGGGAGAGCTCCCCCTAGAGAGGGATGGGTCCCCTTCTTCCAGAATGAGGATGGGAACCCCAGAGTGGGTATTAAGGTATTAACAATTGATTGGGTCCTTTTTGTAAATGAAGGAACTAAACTCAGATTTTAAAAATAAACACACAAAAACCTAAGTGAACAGGAGTGCCTTTAAGAAAGAAAAAAAAGAGGCATCTTCAGGGAACTAACAGAATTAGTTTGCTGAGAGTTTAGAAAGCAAATTTGTCTCTAGCCCTGATCCCTGCACCCCAGAAGAAAGCCCCATAAAAATCATGTAAACAGAAAACTAGGGGAATAATAACTTACCAGAAAAAAAACAATGGGATTCTTGTGCAGTACTGCAAGTGGATATTTTATAGGTATGAAGCCACAATATCATATTTGGTCTTCTTCCTTTGATCTAATGAGTCCTCTACCCCAGGGTGGAAAAAATCTGACACTGTCATTAAAAACTGATCTACAAGCCACCTTTCTGTCTCCCTGGCCCACTTGAAAGTAGATGTTAGGTCAAAGATTATTAGAATAGAATATTGGATCTATGCTGCTGAACAGCTTTCCTGATTCCATTCAATATGCCAAACCCTTCACATACAGGTCACTGATATAATAAATGAGCCTGAGATGAAAAATTTAGAGTGAGAATAAATGATCAAGAAAAGTAATGTAGATAAAGTTGCAGTGCAAGAAATTCTATTCTTCCCTAATATAAAATTCACTTGCCTATCTTGTTGCAGTGTCCCAAATGTCTTTTGATTATTATGTTAGTCTAATTTCTGAAACAAACAGCCCTCAAGTTTCAATATCTTCACACAACAGACATTTATTTTTCTCACATCATGTGCCAAATCAGTCAGCTTTACACTGACTCAGGGAGGAAGCCGTGTTCCTTTCATTAAGTCACTTATGGGTCTGGATTCCCTCCATTGACTCATTCAGGGAACCAAGATCCCTCTGTTTTGTAGGTTTACTATCTTCTAACTCTGGATCATTTGCCCCCAGCTGGTTGATGAGCATAGAGAGAGAGGAAGACTCATACTAGAGGTTTTAGAGGTTAGCCTGGAAGTTCAGTGTTTTAACTTCCTTAAGGGCATTAAGGAAGATTTTTCTTCCTTGGCTGGGATTATCTGCCCATAGAGCCTTCTCATGGAATAGAGTTAGCCAGTGAAAGGAGTTGATAGGGGAAGGAGCTGATGCAGAAGCTTAGGACTGTACAAATGTTGATCCTTTCCCAAGGTACGGGCTTGGACAGGTTAAAACAAGTGGTGAATACTTTAGGAGGATATGAAGCAGGAGCCAGATCACCAAGAGACTTTTGTGTTTGTGTTTTGTGTGTGTGTATGTGTGTGTCCTTTTCAAGAATTTGTACTTTATTTTGCAACTGCGTATATTCATTGATAAAACAACTTGTATGGCAGAGAGAACTTGATATTTTAAATGTCACTTTCAGTCATCAGAAGGCATAAATTCTCCAAAGTGACCTCTGCAAAACAAACAAAGCAAACAAGACAAAACAAAAACAAAAAACAAAACAAAAAGCAGCACTTTGGATCCGTTTCAAACGTGTGTTTTGTCCACTGACCCATTTTCTCCCCCTTTGAGCCAAGGGGAATTGAGAATAAGGCAAGTCAGATAAGAAAGATTTTGAAAAGCTTTCCTGTGTAGGAATGATTAATGTCACCTCCTTTATATGTGCATTTATTGTCCCTCGTCACCTTCCATATATATTTTAGTTGAAGAGATTTGTGTTAGTGAATTAGCAAATATGCTGCCTAAGTCAGAGAAAATCCCAAACAAGTCCTTTTAACAAGGACTACCAAATTAAGATATAAATGTGATATGATTTTTTGATTAACAAAATAACTTATGAATCATTTCTTCACCATGTGCCTAAGTGGAAATTTTTTGCCCTGTTTAGTCCAGCCTCTTGAATAATCTTTCCTCATCTCCTTCAGAGAAAGCAAAGATGAGTAAAGAACAAACCAGCAGAAAGATCACATGTAAGCCTAGGGCAAAAGTAAATACATTTGAACTGAGAAACTACTGTGACATGAAATTATGAGTTTGAAATATGACCACCAAAGAGTCTGGCTGTAGAAATAAAATTGTTTGGGGTAGCCAGCACTTAATCACTTCATTGTAGTGTTATTAGAAATAATTAATAAACCTTTTTCTCTACCTCACCTACCCACCCACCCTTGGCACAAGTTGGGAGTACTTTGGGATCTTCAGCTGCACCGCGGATAAGCCAATTTCTGTCATAACTATTTGAGAAGCACATGTAATTTAGAAAGTTTGCAAACAGAGGAAACTCCAGTGTAGCTGTTCTCGGTGGCTAGCAATGTGAGTGATTGTTGTTTTCTATGCAGGTGGGGTGGTAAAGCTGAGAAAGAATGGCGTTTAGATTCAGTTGCAAGGGAAATGTGGTAAGTGTTGCACACTAACCTGCTGAGTGATCTTATTTAGCTAGCCTTTCTAAAGTTTCTCAAGTAGAAATTTGGGGTAATAATACTTTCTTGTCAGGTGACTGGTGGATTAAGACTTGTGTTTTCTAAAAAGCTTCCAGTGCGTGGAAGTTAGTAGGTTACTATTTGCCTTTATAAGTTATTTTTTGTGATTTCATTCTGTCTAGATGCTGGATGTACAACTTAGCTTTTCCTCTTTTTTAATAGTTCCTACAAATCATGTTAAGGGCAGATGATGGATAAAATGTAATACTGCAACATAATTTTCGTCTGTAGTTCTCAGATGGGAGGTGATAAAATATATATTTTACTTTATTGAAAAGCACTGTTCTAGGACAATTTACCTAATTTCAAATCCTTTTAGAAAAATATACTTTATCAAATCTCAGGTCCTTTTAGAAAAATACACAAATGTATAAAACGAATGCAATTTCATAAGCAAATATTACACATCTGTTATACACAATGCTGAGCGTTGGTGTATATTGGAAGGAATAAATTTTATTAAGCACATAGAGTATTCAAAAAGTATCATACTGCTTAAGATCACAGAGTTCATAGGCAAATAGACCTACAGTTAAAATTTGGCTTTGGGGGGCACCTGGGTGACTCAGTCAGTTAAGCATCTGCCTTCAGCTCAGGTCATGATCTCGGGGTCCTGGAATTGAGCCCCACATCAGGCTCTCCACTCAGTGGTGAGTCTGCTTCTCCCTCTGCCTCTGTGATCCCTCTCCTTCTGTGATCACTTTCACTCTTTCTAAAATAAAATCTTAAAAAAAACACAGAGGTGGCAAATTAAAATTAACATTTTTTACTTTTATTCAGCTTGAGTTGTTATTTTTCATACAACTGGGTACATTGGCAACATTAACTAGCCAATCAGTTTTATAGCTAGGTTCAGCCACTCAGCTCTGGAAGAATAAATAAGTGTAAGTCAGGCATTTGCTATAAACTTAAATTGGAATATATCTCAAAGATCTCTTGTTGTTTTCAACAACATTTGTTTTATTTAACACATTATTTGGCCACCATTTACAGTTTGTTGTAAAGTTCTCAGTCTTTGTAGCTCTGTGAGGTGGAAACTTCATTTGACTAGTATGTAAGTTCAAGGCAAACCTAAGAGTAGGTCCATCAGTCATGGCCAAGATTCCCATAAAACTCAGTATTCTGCCAATTATAATCTTCAACTACCACCATCAGAGGTTCACCTTGTAGTTGAGCTCATTACATATGGGTAAGAAACTCAATTTGTTCAAATGGGATGATAATATATAGAATGCCTTAAGTCCCTAGTACCTAAAACATAATGTATTTATGCCTAGAGCAGGATTTAAATAAAATTTAGCATTCCTTTATTAGAAAACAAAATAAATAAAGTCGAGATTCCCTGAGAAACTGAATGATGAATCAATTCACTGCTACATTTGATTACATAATAAGCCTATATAACCCATGGCAAGATTATGCAACCCAAAATGAATGATGTCATTTATTTTACTTGATCCATTTTATTGCTCCTGCCAAGCATTTAGCCTAATTATTGATAGTACAATTACTGAGAAATACTATTATGCTGTTAACAGTTTAACTCCTGTTATGCTTCAAAGTCTTGTGCTTTACGCATTTTCCCTGTATACTATTATTTATAATGCATCATGTACCATCAGCAATGACACATTCTCATTGTAAGACATCATTATATAATGAATTTTTTGTTCTAAAATTACTTTATTTTCTTTCTGAAATTACTTCATCTATGTGAAAATATTTAAATGGAATATATTATAAATAAAGTAGTAAATGAAAACAGAGTTAAGAAAATGAGAGGTGATGGGGTGCCTGGGTGGCTCAGTCAGTTAAGCAGCTGCCTTCGGCTCAGGTCATGATCCCAGGGTCCTGGGATGGAGCCCCGCCCTGCTCAGCAAAGAGCCTGCTTCTCCCTCTCCCTCTGCCTGCTGCTCTGCCTACTTGTACTCTCTATCTCTGTGTCAAATAAATAAAACCTTTAAAAAAATCATAAAGAAAATGAGAGATGAATTTAAAGGGTTTGTATTCAAAGAAAAATATATTTCTTTTTAAGTAAGCAATAATTAAAAGAAGATGCAGTGCTTCTTCATAGCCCTGATCACAAATACTATTTGCTACTGCTATACACACACACAAACACACACAGGTGCATGCACACACACACAGTCTTGATCTAAATAATGTATTAAAGCATTTCTTCTATATTTAATCAGATCTCCAGATTGTCACATATTTAAATGAGCAGTCAACATCATTTGCTTTCCCTATTGTAAAAACTGTTTTTTATTTAAATTTATTTCTCTATAAATAACTTATTTTTATCCTAGAAAGGATTTAAAAGTACTAAAACTCATTTTATCATTTAAACTTATATTATATGTTATATATAGTATAATATATATATAATGTATAATATATATTATATATATATTACCACTTATATGTTCAGCGTAAGTAAGTCTCTGAAAACAATCTCAGTTAGATTATATCTAACTCCAAGCTCTGGTCTGTTTTTCATTGAATTGTCTGCTCAGATAATAGATTATATTAGCATAAATTATTCCCCCACCCTCATGCTGCTACTACCCCTTTGAAGTTATCCAAAGGATCTGGAAGTGGACCTACCCCTAAGGGAAACTGCTAGGCATGAGCCCTGGGAGGGTCACCAATAGTACAGTCAAATTCATCACTGTGCCTTTGGAGGCCACAGGGTCTGGTCCAAGTTGGAGTTCAATAACTGAAGCTAAAAATGGCAACAAGATCAAATGGGCGTGGGTTGTCCTAGACATGAGGAATCTTTCACTGGAGGACAGCAGGGTGTAGCAGGAAAAGCATAAACTCTAGAGACCCAGCATGCTCTCATATCTTGTTTTTATTCCTTGCCACCTATGGGTACTTGAGAAAGTCACCTAAATTTTCCGAGATGCAATTGTAATTCATATTTCAAGGGGTTTTAAGTTGAATAAGTAAACATTTGGATGTTCTTAGTATATTATGTGGCAAATAGTAAGTACTTAATAATATGAGTTTCACTCAGCACTGTGTATATATTTTCAGTGAATCTTACTTCCCATTTTGATTGTACAGTCTTCAAACATCCCATATTCCCTTTCTCCATTTTCATGATTTTATTTCTCTTTTAGACACGTCAGAGAATAGATTTTCAAGTGTGTTTTTCCTTTCATCTTTTTCTAGGGTGTTACTTCTTTTCCCTTTCCTGTTTTTATTCTAATTATTATTATTTTTCCTTAGTTTGAGGCTTTTTTTTTTCTTCTGGGTTAGGACATCCTGAGAGCATATCAGGTTGCTAATTAAAAGGTATAATGCATACTGTGTAGGAGCCAAAATTTTGTCTTGTTAGAGCTATTTAATAATGACCACAATGTAATTCTTTGACCTCATGGCTTTCAAACATCCCATGCAGATATCGCAGACAAAAAATATTATATCCCTGATTTCCTTCACGCACAGTTTTCTCATTTATTCGTTCAGAGCTGTGTGTTTATGGTCATATTCTGTCCTGTTCTTAGGTTGGATGTTATATGAAAAATGACCAGAGGGACAGATTTTACAAAGAGAAATTATGTTTAATATTCCGTATCCTTCATTTGGTAATGAGTGGCAAGCAAGTCCTTAAACATTTTGGAGATCTGAACTGTCAGGATCTGAAGGAACTTTGAGAAGGAGTTTTGCTTTTGTTTTTAAATTGGTGTCCTCTCATTGTGCCTGCTTGTCATCGAAAGCATCAGTTTTGTTTGCTTCCTGCAAAATGACAGACAGAAAGGAGAGAAACAATGAAATTAATGGAGAGCTACAACATACCTTGGCAGTAAAGTAGATCTGTCACAAAGTCATAATTTTATTGTTCCCTCTGCATTATGAAGTCTGTCCAATAGACAATGAGTTGCAATCATAACCCTGTGTGCAAAGAATGATAATGGAATAACTGCAAAGAAAAAAAAAACCTCTGTTCTCACTGGTAAGTTCAGTGACTTTGTCTGGATGAAAGGGTCAGGGGCTTGGGAAATAAATTTGAATGCTTGCAGATGAGACATAAGGCTGCTCAAATAACCTAATGCACAGCTGGATCTTTTATTTCCACTCAGGTTTCAACTCAAATGTTACTTCCTCAGAGAGGTTTTCTCTGAGTACCCTAGGTGAAGTAGCCCCTCCACCTTAAGCACTCACTATGGCATTTCTTCTCATCACAGCACTAAACATCATTTTTTTTAATTGCCTGTGTCCTCACGTAAGAATATGAATGACGTGAGCATGCCATTCAGACTCTTGCTTGCCCTGTATCCTCAGAACCTGGAACACTGCTCACAGCCCTTAGCTGGTAATCAATACCTATTCATGGAATAAATAGATGAATGAATTAAAATGGGACAAAAATAACTTTCAAGGGAATCTTTTACAAGTTTAAGTTTAAAATTGAGGAAACCAAGCCTTAATGAAGGAAGTACATTTCTCAAGATTATATAGTAAAGACCGTGTGTGTCTTTGTTCCCAAACCACTGTACTTAAGCCTGAAATAAAGTTTCCACCACTGAAATAGACAGGACCTTTTATTTCCTTTGCGTTGAGCAGGGAGGAAAGTTAGGCTGTAACACTGTGTTTGGGGAAGCTAACATAGTAAAGAAAAAAAGTGAAGGTGAGACTGATTAATGGTGAAAACAACTACAAAAACAAAACCTCCCTTTCTTCTTTTCCTCAGTTGATACATGCCCTATGTTTTCATTAAAAACAAAAGAACATGGGACATCTAGGTGGCTGTCAGTTAAGTAGCCTACTCTTGGTTTTGGATCAGGTCATGATTGCAGGATTGTGAGATTGAGCCCCAAGTCAGGCTCCATGCTCAGTGGGGAGTCTGCTTGAGATTCTCTTCCTCTACCCCTCCCCCCACTCATGCTCTCATGTACGCGCTCTCTCTCTAAAAGAAACAATTCTTAAAAACACAGGCACACACACAACACAAAAGAAAACTGAAAACAAAAATCCACTTTTCCACCGAGGACTTCCACACTCTTTTCTGCCTCTTTGCTAGCTGGATTGTTGCCTTCCAAGTCCTTTCCATGTGAAGTTTATTTTGTCTACCAGATTAGAAACTCATAAAGTGCAAGGCATACTGGCTTTTATTTATCTGTTTTGCATTTCCTGCTGTAGCACCAGTACTATTTTGTATACAAAGTGCATTTATTAATTCTCTTGGTCGAAAAATCTATATTTGTAAAAAGTGAGTGTGAAAGGTAGCATCATGATTTCTCTGATATTTGCTGTCCACTGTATGGTGAGCTTTCACTATGTTGTTCATTATCTTCTCATACTTCACTGATTATTAGAATATACTGCCCCCGGTGATAATAGTGTGCCAATTTCACACATCCAGTTTTTGCAGCCATGGCTAATAGATAACTTTAGAAGAGAAAGATGAAGTTCTCTTCAAAAAATAAAGTGTAATATTAAAAATTGATTAGAAGCCCTCCTTTTTTTAAGGCCAGAGAACAAAATGTTAAAGAAAATGCCAACTTTTAGGTTTAGTTTGATTCCTTATTAATTCATCTTTAACTGTTAAAACTCAGTAATTGTTCAAACTCCAGGTTTATCCTTGATTTAGTGGAGCATGCCCTTTTAACTAACCTTGAGTTTTTAGCATGTACCCCAAGCTTTCCTAAAATATGAGAATGATTTCAATGTTTTGATGTTCTTTGTTTTGTTTTGTTTTCTTCTTTTTTCACTTTTCCCAATATTTTGATGTTTTAAGCCATGTTTTTGTTCTGGAATACAGTAAAAATTGATCATGTGGAAGATACCATTATGCATGTTATTTAATGTTTTCTTAATTAGTATGAAAGAAGTAAGGTCCTCTCTTTGGTCTACTGATCCTGATTTCCTATAACTCTCTTGACACTGGAGATAGAAAAGTACATTACTTATAAAGCAGCCCAAGATGTCTCTTTCCAGTGAGAACAGTTATTACCTTTTATCTTAACCCAATCCAAGTCCCTCAGTTTCATTACCAACTTATAGCAAGCTATTCATCATGCTTTTTTTTTTTTTTGAAGCCATTAGTACCCACCAATGATTTATGTGGGTATTGTTTTAAATGATATTTATATTCAGTCATCACCATAGCAACAAGCTTAATCCATTACATTATGTAGAAAGCATTTTTTTAAGTTTATGGTTAAAAAAATCCATATTTATATTTATATCTACATCTACATCTATTTAAGTTTATGCCAGAACAGAACAATTAAAAATAGCTAAAGGCTATAGCAAGAGCAATAATCATGATAAGGACTTCATAAAAGAAATGAAAAGGAATTTTAATCAGTGTACCCCAAAGGGAAAGTGCTTTATTAGATAGAATCCATGATTGTCTTTGAATAGGGGGTAGTTCCTTACATTCTCTGGTCTCTGTAGTAGGTGACTGTCTTTACTTTTCCAGAATTTCTTGCTTCATTTTTTGCTTATTAGATCCCAATGTTCCGTCAGCAGTGTGCTCAGAATGGGGGCAAACCACTCAGGGAGGAGTCTCATGAATAAAGCTCAGCTAATTGTGTTCTACCACACTGGTCTTGGTGGCTGGTTCTGGAATATGAACATGAGCCAAGCTGGGGCCAGACCTGGCAGTTGCTGAAACTATGTCTTAGAGTATGTAGTATTTGCTGGGCTCTTAGAATGTAGGCATGGATATCTAATGAGCTGACCTGAGAATGGTGCCAACACAAAGCAGAGCAAGAGATAGAAACTGATTCTGTCGACATATTCCTGGGTAGGCACTTGACATTTTTCAACGATGTGAGTAAAAAAAAAAAAACAAAAAAACAAAAATATCTTTCAGCTAAAGCCAATTTGGATTTATTAGTCTTAATGGATTCAAATTTAAAACATATGGTAATTATTAATATTTATTATATTTATATATAACATTACATATTTGATATATAAATATATTTGTAATTATTAATTTAGTTGAATCATCCTGGTTCATTCATAGATATGAAAAGAATTTAAAAATTTTTAAAGATTTTATTTATTTGAGCAAGAGAGTGAGTGAGAGAGAGAGCATGCACACATGAGAGAGCACAAGCAGGAGGAGGGGCAGAGAGAGAAAGAGAAGCAGGCTCCCCACTGAGCAGGGACCCAGGACTATGGACTACATGGGGTTCGTCCCAGGACCCTGTGATCATGCCCTGAGCCAAAGGCAAATGCTTAACCAACTGAGTCACCCAGGTGCCCCCTGATTTAAAAGTTTAAAACAGCACATGGTTCATCTGAGAGAATGAGGAATCTCTAGCTTAAAAAACAAAACAAGACAAAACAAAATTAAAAAACACATACAAGGGTGCCTAGGTGGCTCAGTAGGTTAAGCTTCTGCCTTCCCCACAGGTCAGGATCCCAGGGTCCTGGGATTGAGCCCTGCATTGGGATCCCTGCTCAGAGGGGAGCCTGCTTCTCCCTCTTCCTCTGTCCCTCCCCCTACTTGTGCTCTCTCTTGCACAGAAGGGAGAGGCAGATGGAGAGGGAGAAGCAGAGGCTCCCCGCTGAGCAGGGAGCCTGGTGTGGGGCTCAATCCCAGGATCCCTGGGATCATGGCTTGAGCTGAAGGCAGACGATTAACCTACTGAGCCACCCAGTGCCCCTTCTCATTTGGAATTCTGAAGTTAGTTACCTTTTCAAACTCTACAAAGTCCATCTATTTATGAATCTTCTCTTTTCTATTTCTACTTGTAAAGTGACCCTTTCTTTTTTGAGTTCAGCTTATTTCATTTAATAGCTTATCAGCCACAAGCAGCAGCAATCACCACATGCTATTAAAGTTCTTTTTCCTATCCCCTTATCTCAGGGCTAATGTTTATAAGCACTTCTTTCAAGTTAGTCCAAATCAGTTTTACTACTTCACCTTTAGATAACATGGATTATCATCCTTTCAGTCTCCAATAACTGCTTTTTTCACTGCTTCCTTTCTGCCCCTCAAGCTAGTACTGGCAGCTGTTCTGGGTGTTTTTGTTATAGCAGCTCCTCATCTCCACTACCAATTTCTGTACCTGTGAATATAGGCTAGGTTATGCTGTAATGAAAAGCAATTCAGACTCTTGGGTCAAATATCAACAATTTATTTCTCAAAAAATTTCTAGATTTCTAGAAGGAATTCAGAAATATATGAACAGTACCTCCTGAATTCCACATATGCTAATAAATTTGAAAATCTGGGTGAAATTCATACTTTTTAACAAAGTATACTTTATACATTTGAATTATGAAGAATTAGAGCACCTAAGAAAAAAATAACAATAACTTTGCAATTATGATGTTGGATTTGGAAAGATCTCTCTAAGCCTGGATAGCACAAAACATAAAATACAAAAAAAGAATGTAGAATTTAACAAGAAAATGAGTCAAATACCATAGCCAAAGTTGATAGATGCATGAAGGAGATATTCAAACTAATCTCTAGACATAAAAAAGACAGTCATATAATTAGTATTTAAATGTGATCTTTTTCACTTCTCAGAATAATGATTAAAATTTTCAATGATTGAGAATATTCTTTGTTTAAAAGGTTGTAGATACACAGGCATTGTCTTATATACAAAAGATACCAATGTTCTGCAGAGTGATCTGTTTAAACAACTCTGATTCTACAAATTTACTATATGGAGGCAATTAGACAGGTGTGCAGAGATGTATACAAAGAATTTCATTGTAGCAATAGGATTATTTATAGAGCAAGGTTGGAATTAAAAAAAATGAATGAAAAGCTAAATAAACCCAAATGGATACCAATAAGTGGTAGTAGAGCCATTAAAAAGCATGCAACCATTGAATCTTATTAAATGGAACACATGTTTTGGCTTAGATATACTGAGATATGAAGATGTTCATGATGTATCAGTGACAAAACAAGCTGGAGAATGGCATATTAACAATTCTTATTCCTTGATGGTAAAATTAATCATTTTCATCAACTATCATATAAATCTCCACATTTTATTAATTTTTTCCTGATTCTTAAAAACAGACGTGACCAAAGTCAATAGTGTTCTCATTTTGGAGTGGGAAAAAAAAAGTTTTATTCATAAATATACTGCCATAGTGCCAAATAGAAAACATGATATAAAATAAAGCGCTTTAATTTTATTGATAAGTGGAAATGAAATGAACAAATAGAAACAAAAAATATGAATACTACTAGAATTTTGGCCAAATATACCCTTGTCCCCACCACAAAAACTGTTGTCAAACTATTAAAAGATTTTTTCCATTTAACTTGTATTTTTAGTTTTCGAATCAAAAATGCTTTTCTTCTAGAAAATTTGAGTAGCTACGGAAAAAATGAATTTTCTAAATAGCTAAATAAATATGTTTATTGTTAAATCATAGCATATACTGTTTGTGCCTCTGTATATTGGGCCCTCTTTCCATTTAACTAACCCTGTGCGATTTTCATTGAAAACAAATTATTGTTCATGCATTCAAAGGGCAATGAGCAATTAGAACATAATTGATTCAACTGAGCATCTGATTTCAGCTTTGTGCTGAGAAAATGGTCTTGAAATAATGTCTTTTCCGTTAGCAATTTCACCTAATTCAGAAGAACATTTTCTTGAATATGAGAGTGTATTGACCTGAATGAGAGTTAACTACTATCACCAACACTATAATCCTAACAGCTTCTCAGATATTTTAAATATGTACACTCCACTTAAACAATGAAATATTGATAAATTAATTAATGATAAATTATGTTTAGATTTTTGGTACATTCCAAATGGTATGCCTTTTGTTATTTTGTATCTTACTATGCTTCTTTGTAATTTGGAATTGAATATTTTGGTAAGACAAATTTTCTTCGTTTCATTACATATTCACTGAAATATTTACTGAGTTTCTGATAAACTCAGGAAATGCAAAATTGAATAAGGCAATTATCTTCCATCAATGTAAAAGAGTAAATAAAAGTGTAATAGGAAATTTAGTAATTAATTGGAGATAAGTGGAAAAGTGGCAGTAGGTATCAGAAGGGAAGATCGATATGGGTAGGCCTCAAAAGGAGGGAACACTTGAGAAATGTAATGCTATTTAGAAACTACCAGTTGTTAAGTGTCTTCTAGGGGGCACATGCTTTCCATAAATTATCTTTAACCCTCACAATACTTAATAGTTGTCATTATCATGACTATGTTGATAAGGAAACTGAGACTCAAAGAAATGAATAAATTTGCTGAAGCTCACAGCTGATCTGTTAAAAAGACAGAGTTTAACTCAGAAATCTCTCTCTGAAGCCATTGTTTCTAAACCCCTATCCCACTCTACCAAACTGCTCCATTTATTACATAAAAGAGGGCCTTTCAGAGAGGGCCAACAGTGTGTGCTAAGGCATGGAAGTATGGAACTACAAGAAAATTGTCTGTAGTATAACATATAAGCAGGACAACTGAAGAAACTGGGCTTAGAAAAATCACGAAGGGATGAAAACATGGAGGGGATGATGGACATGCAGGAATTTGGGATTTTCAAATCATTAATGAGGAACTATTGAATGAGTTAAACACAGGAATAATTTTGATTGATCTGAGTATTAGAAGGCTGATAGTTCAAAGATATAGTCTTTGAGGAACTTGTCTAATAAGCTACTACTAGGAAGAATAACATGGAATAAAAGGGAGGAATCAGAGGTATTAAAAGGATATATAAGGAAAAGAGGAAGTTAGAGAAATAATGAAAAAGTAGGGAGACAATAAAGTCCTTCTGAAATTCCTCTTAGGCTAATGTTGCATTACCACTAACATATCATTTAGATAGCTTTACGTTCAGAAAGTTCCTCCATTATTTCCATTTAAACACAAATTGTCCAGTTGTATTACATCAAATCTAATGAAATGAAGTGATAAACCTCTCCATGATTAAATAATACATTGTGCTAAGTGCTGATAGGAAATTAAAGAGGAAATACTAATTCAATAACCCCATGTTTTCTCCAAACCTCTCTATGTTCTACTCTAGTCAAAAATGGTCTTCCCTAGCACATGTCTTGACTGGTTGTATCACATTCAAAACTGCTAAACATTTATTGAATAGGCAACATGTGCTAGGAATGGGGATTCATAGTTGCCTAAGAAATGTACCCTGGTTTGAAATATTTCACATTCTCATAGAACAGCAGATTTATAAATGAGTTAATCATAATATAAAGCAGGGAGCTAAGTAATAAATGTTTGTATAAGAGAAAGTGATAAAAGCATAGGGGCCCACAAACTCTTCCTCTCTCCCATTGTAGGGAAACAAAATCTCTTTTGGTTGGTAATCGGCTGGAGTTACCTGGCTTGTTGGTTAGTGCTTACCTAAGCACTAAGCTGGCAAGAGCTATCTTCTGTATACATAGGTCATCCACTATAAGACCATGGTGGTTTGCTGCCTCTGTGATGTAAATAAAGAGCTTGAATTGAGGTAATGATACCAGGTCAGGTGTACATTGGTTTCAGTAGGTTGGGTAGTCACGTCAGGGTATATCAATGTGTATTAGTGTGTGATAATAGAATTAATCAAGGTATTTAGTAGGAGTAGGGACATTATTAAAATTTTGGTGAGGAATAACAGGTTTGAAGGATTGACAAGTAAAGAGGCGAGACTGAACTATGGCAGTAGAACGTATGCTAAGAAATATACGGAGCTTTCAGGAATTGATGAGAGATTCAGTATTGAATTTGGGGAAGGAAAGAGGATGAAAGATTCCATTTTGCCACTATGAAGATTCTAATACCTAAACTGTGGTATATAAAAGAGTAAAAATAGAGGAACTGGGAAAGGAGAAAAATAATTTGGTTTTAGAAGTGCTGATTAATGTACTACCAGAGTATGTAAACTGATATATCTTTTAGACAGAAGGCACAAATTTCTGGATATTGAATGAAAGAGTAAGGCTAAAAATAAGTACTCTGTGGTTATGAATATGATGTAATTAAAACTATATGTAAGTGTTGGGATAAATAAGAAAGCATAGATTAAGAAGAGAAATAAGAGGCTAATAACTGAATAATGGAAAACAGTACTTTCTACCAAGTTAAGGTAACAATTCAGTGGAGAAGAAAAGAGTGGTCAGAAAGGTAGAGAAGAATGAGAAAAAGGAAGGGGAGTAGAAACTAAGGCAACAGGACAAAGAGCCATCAACAGCAATAAATGTCAGAGTTTAAAGGTTCAAATAAAAAGGAAAAGGATCAACACCTCTCCAGTCAGGTGGTCAGGGGTGACCATATGAAGAACTGTTGCCATGGAGATGTACATTAGACTCCAGAAAGCGTGGTCAAATCTGTGAATTAAAGATCTGGAAAAGGAGATTAAAAAAAAAAAATACACACACACACACACACACACATTATAAAAGCTTGTTTAGGAAAGGAGAAAGCACTGGGAATACAACTTTTAAAAGAGCAACTTTATTGAAAATATTTGGCAAATGAAAAAGCCTTTAACAGTTTTAGAGGCTGAAAGTATAGAGTCTTCTAAAAGAAAGAGACTGAAATACAGAGGAGAAATAAAGCAGCATTCCCAGGGGTGGCCAAGAGCCCAGGAAGAAGAAAAGGATTTGGATAAGGTATCGAAGGCCTTCCGTAATACAGAGCCAAAGGGATAAGGATTTGTGAAGATGTAGGCACATTTGTAGGTTGAGGGGAGAAGTTAATGGTGTTAATGCTTCATGGTGTCTTTTTTCATTCTGAATTTCAAGGAAAAGGTATTAGTACTATACTTAGGGCATCAATCTACATAGAGTTACCATTTTATGCATCTCTATTTCGAAAAGGGTGATGAGGATGGCTGAGTTTAAATTTTCAGAATTTAAATTTCAGAGTTTCAGAGTTTAAATTTTCAGCGTATGGTGGAAAGGCATTGGCATCCAATGACTATAGTGCTGGTAAGAAATTAATGAAATGAGAAATTAAAATCAAAGCTGGGTAGATGTAGAAGTAAAATCAAGGTAGTGCTGATAAAGAGGGGGAAAGAAGAGTCTAAATTGATGAGGAATGGTTTAAAGAGTAGAGGAGAGAGAGAAAATTAGAAAGAAGAAAGGAGAGGAAGTGAGACAGATATCTGGAAGGATAAATAACAAATCATAAAAACCAATGTATTATAGTTTAACTTAAATGTGAGAAGATCAGGGTTTGTTTTTTGAGAATTACTAAACTGAAGTGGAGTGGTAACTGTGGTTGAGAATATAAGGAATACTGTACTTAGAATGACTGTTATTAGACACTAAACCTTATAAGATTGTGACAGAATTGGGGATGCAAGAAAAATAAAATTAGTGTCACTATAAGTCAAGGACTGTGAGGATACAAGAGTAAATAATAGAAGACGATGACACTGTGATGTGGAAAGCAAGTTTGGTATGAACTTAAAGGAGAAGGATTTACATACATAGAAGGAAGAATAATTGTCAGGAGGTAGAAATGGGGAGCCATGTTATTACTGAGTTTCTATGCCTTTTATTTGCAGAAAGGTATTAAGGAATAAGGAGAGGTATCAGTCATTGGAAAGAAATAGAAGGTGTTTTCTGTTAAGGTAGGTTGGAGCAAAGCACTCTATAAAGAAATTAAGAATAACTTAGACATGCACAATGGTTTGAGGAGGACATGTGCTGTGATGAGCACTGGGTGTTACACTTAACTAATGAATCATTGCACACATCATTGCACACATCAAGGACTAATTAAGTACTATACAGTGGCTAACTGAACATAAAAAAAGATATACACAATGGGGCAGGGTCAGAGTGGGGCAGAGAAAGATGGGGAGAAGTACAGAAGGCATACAAAATAGGTTATAAAAGAAAGAAAATAGTGGTGCCTGGGTGGCTCAGTTAAGGTTAAGCATCCAACTCCTGATTTCATCTCTGGTCATGATCTCGGGGTTGTGAGATTGAGCCCTGCATCAGGGTCCATACTCGGTGTGGAGTCTGCTTGAGATTTTCTCTCTTCCTCTCCTTCTCCCCCAGTCACATACTGTCTCTCTTTCTCTCTCTCTCTCAAATAAATAAATAAATAAATAAAATCTTAAAAAAAAAAAAGGAAAATAGTTGTAAAAAGGAACACAGTTGATCTGAGGTATGTGTATGGACAGCTGGCTTTGGTGTTAACAGGATGCAGGAATATGCATAATTACCTATTCTTGAGGTTCTAAATATTTATTTTATATTATGCTGTTTTAATGTAGTGGAAATAAGTAAAGGTCCTGACCGGTATCTGAACTTGAAATATACATGTAATTCCTAGTTAATATTTAGTAGGCCAAGCTAAATTCAACAGAAGAATTACTATTAATAATGTATTTGACATCACTAATTTAGTTTTTGCTATGAAGCGTGTTTTGCTGGTAACAGGAAAGATTTAAGAAAAGACTTTTCCTTGGAGAATGGCTGATTTTAGGGCTCGGGTAGGAATGGGATAAGATGAGCTTGAACTGTTCTGTTTCATCTGGAAAGAAAAGAAGTATTGCTAAAGTTGATGGGGGATGTGACAAGGATCCTGGAAGCAGTATGAATGGGTTGCTTCTGGGTAAATCTTGAACTCTTTGAGCGCCAAAATAACTAAGGACTGGAATGAATTACAAGTCATTCACAAAATGTAGCTCCATTAGTTTGTAACAATAATAACTAGGTAAGGAAAGACAAAAATGTAGGAGGAGGTAGAGCTCTTGCTTACGGCAGAATGACAAATTCGAAGTGGGAAATTTGGAGAGGATAGTATATTCAGATGGTTGATTTTCCAACCATCATTTAAAGATTGGTTAAGAATCATCGATGGCGCTAAATTTATGAGAGAGGGAGTTTTGATAGGAAAGGATATTTGCATGGTTTTGTGATGTTTTCCTATGGACTTTTTATGAGAAGAAAGGAAAAGAATAGTAATAATACAGTGGAAAATTGGGGACTTAAGGTGATTAAACAACATAAAAACCAAAAGGCAAACCCCATGAGAAAAACCCAAATCGAGGGATATTCTACAACAAATCTGACTTTCACAGATCAATGCAGATTAAAGTGAAATTTCACCTAAATGTAATTTGCTATCCTGAACTTGCTGTTAGAAAAGAAAAGATATTAGTGGAAAACCTGGTGAAACCCGAATGAAGTCTATAGTTTATTCAATAGCAAAGTACTAATGTTAATATCTCAACTCTGGGAAAAGAGCATGTGGGAGTTCTCTGTACTCTTTGAAACCTCTCTGTAGATCTAGAATTATTCCAAAATAAAAGCTTATTAAAAGTGAGAGGAGGAAGGCAAATTAGGCATTTTTGCCTTCAGATGTGATACCCTGAGAGGGACAGAATTTCACCTCTGTGGTATTCCAGTTGGCAATGCATAACCTGAATTTAACCACTAAGAAACATCAGAGAACCTCAAAATGTCAAACATTCTATTACACCAATACTACATTTGAAGCTGTGTCATAAAAGATAAAAAAAAATATGCTGAAGGAGTATTCCAGATTAGAGATTAAAAGACATGACAATTAATGGAATATGGGATCTTAGACTGGATGGATTCTATATTAGAAGAATAAAAGTACTATATAGGACATTGGGGTTTAAATTTTTTAAAAAATTGGAATATGGATGATAGTTATATTACTTAAATTTAACTAGCATGACAATTGTGTTGTATTTACATGAGAAAATATGCTATTCTAAGGAAATATACACTGAAGTATTTAGGGGTAAAGGGATATGGTATATACATCTCAACCTCAAAAGCTTCAGAAAGGTAAATATAAGGTGAACATAGAGAGGAAAAATGGAAATTAGGGCAAAATATTGATAATTGGTGTATCTGAATAAAGAGCACGTGAGTATTCATTTCATACTTCTTGCCACTTTCCTGTATACTGGAAACTCTACCTTTTGCCTTTTTAAGAGAGAAGTTAGTTTCTTCTGAGAAAGACACCGTGACTTAATACCTGAAGTAGAATAATTACAGTAATAGAATTTTAAAGCTGGAAGGAGCTTCCTAAGATGTTAACCTTAGGGAACACATTTTTCATGTTTGTATTGCCAGAGCTTTTATGGTGCTTGGTAAATAAAAGATGTTCAAAGATGCTGGAAGGATGAAGGAATGAATGAGAGTTCTTAAGGACAGTGTCTAGAACTGGCAATATCAGCTACTGATAGATAGCAGAACTGTTTATCCTTTTCCTGAATAAATAGTTCCTATAGATACAACTTGGCAATACTGTATCTAAATCCACAGAATAAGCCATATTTGAAGAGCAGTTGAATAATAAGCTCAGACTTTCCCATCCATGGTCATTGCTAAAAGATCACTGGTGTCCATGACTATTTAGACACTTAGAAAAGAGAAAAATGGCATTCAAGTAAAATTCAAGTAAACTTCAAGTAAAATTGAAGGGATAGGGACTTCAGGCTGTATATCCTAACCCAGGTTCTCCTGCCACAGTGTTATAGGAATTTAGATAAAAGCATTTAAGCTTTCTCTTTTTATCCCCATCAATGGGCCAACTAGGCCTATCTGCTCATAGGTCATACAAGGGGGAAGGTAGTGGAGATTCTTTTATTTCAAGTTGGTAAACATAGTGGAGTGACCGAAAAACTGAGAAAACAAACAAACAAACATTAGATTGGGATAATTTGTAACAACGTGGGTTTAAAGAGAAAAACTAGCCACATCTCTTTGATGACCCCTTAAAATTTGTCAGCACGTGACCTCCTGTCGTGAATATACAGAAAAATGTACATTTCTTGTCTATCTATAGATAGTTTCCAGAGATGCCCTTATTTCAGTTTAACATCTTCAGAACTGCTTAACCACCATATAAATGGGTGTGGCATGTGCATAATCTCTTACTAAGATTTACAATGGGCACTTAATAAAGGATCAAGAAGCAATGAATCCTCAGCTGCAATACTGCTTTTCCCACTGCCTTTCCTAGAGGAGGAACACAGATAAACATGTATTTCTCTGAGTAATCGAAATGAAAAATACAATTTGATTCTCCTATTTCCGTAAGAAAATTCTTCTATAAGCAATTGGCATGTTTTCCATTTCAGTAACTGTTCTGTAATGGAATTTTAAAAAGTTGAAACCGAAATTTAGGCCTTCTTTATAGCTCCCTGTGTTCAAGATATCTACAGTCTAGATAGCTAGAGTCCAGCAGTCCAGGCCAAAAAAAAGTATAATTCTGGAAGTTCTATTCCATAGTTTTTGCTTACACTCACCAGACTCCCCTTTTTTCAGGGGAAATATATATGTATGTATATGCATGCATATGTATGTATTCCAGATATATGTCTTTCTTAGAAATATTGACCTTATATTGATTTAAAAAAAAGAAAAATAGATATTGGATAGAAGGCCATGGCATTGACCACACTAAAACCTAAATGGGATGAGTTAAGTCCTTGAGAAAATTCTCAGATGACTTGAGATAATAAGAATATAATAACCAAGGTATAAGGAATGAGAAGAATGGGAGAGAGGAAAAATTGGACATCCCTCAATTTTACTTACTTCTGGAATCCTTTAATTTTTCATCATTCTCTGATGGTTTATGTGATCTTCCGGAAGGACATACAAATGACATGCTCTAAAAGATCCCATTTCACTCTAAGCAAAGCTACTAGTCTTTACTTATTTTTACATAGTAATGTGATTCAAGAGGTATAAGAAGGCTGTGATCCAAAGAAACTCTATACTGACCACCATTTCTTACAACATTTCACCATCAGCTACCATCTGAACACAGCTGATGCTCCCTATTAGATATTCATTCTTTTGAGTTTAAATAATCTTTTAAAATATAGATACAGCTTCAGGAACTGTTGGCCAGGCACTTGGTGAAAAAGGGAGGACTATAAAGATTCATAAAAGAGGTTCCTTGAACTCAAGAAATCTATAGGCCAGTGATAGATATGAATAAATTTACAGAAAAATAAAATACAAGGTTAGAAGTATGATGCTTTTAAAAGCTTCAAGTGCTTAGAGGACGAGCATCAGAGATAGAGTTAGTAGCTCAAAACACGAGAAAAATTTATCTGGGAGAAGAAGTACCTTAAGCAGTTATAAACATTTATGATAATGTCATGGAGCAGATTTTTTGCATTTCTAGCCAACTAAACAGCAAACGCCAACTTGGAATTTTTATGATAGTGAAAAGGTAGGGAGGGGCTTGGATGTAATGAATACGATCTAGGAAGACCAGATTAGATCAAAAATTGGAGGAGCCATAAGATGTGGGCAAAGGTTATCTTTACTTTGCTTCTTTGCTTTTTTTGTTTGTTTCTGAAAACCCATAGCCAGTGTAAAGTGTGTGTATATATAAATATATAAATGTAAATATGTATATGTGTATGTACGTGTGTATACATATATATACATATACATATATGAAGCTAAAGTTGAATCTGTAGTTCCCCATTGATTCCTACCACTAGCCTATGCAAGAACATGTAAATTTTGATGGTCTTGGCAGTACACATGGAATGGGGGTTTTGCAAAAGGTGAGCACTATCACCTTTTTATACACTTAGCAACTGTATTTTCCAGAAACAGCATATACCTCTGTCCAAAGCACTGATTCTCACATTCAGCAAGCCATGTAACCCAAACCCTGAAATGTTCAAGTGTGGCAACCTTCCCTTTTCTCTGCCCATACACCAGGGCTTACGTTTTTAACATTTATTTTACACAGCTTACCACATAGGTAAAGAGAGGAGGGAAAAACAAACAAACAAACAAACACATGATTAGGGACATGGATAATTGAAGGAGTGGGTTTTGAAAGCTCATAAACTTCTAACTCTTAATCTGATACCAAGAACATATGAGCGTGCAATTAAGTCAAAAGGCATTCTACAGTCAATGTGCGTGGAATAACTTGGCAAGATTGCCATGTGGAGGGAATATAGAGAGAGAAGTAGAAAACACATATTAAGAGGTAGTTTTTAAAATAAGCATATAATGAGTACTCATTTTTAATCCTATCTTTTAAAACTTATATTCTTTCAAAAGAATTAGATGTGGCCTGTGTAATTAAACTAATATAGAATTATATATAAAAAAGAGTAAAAATAATCAGAGTAGTGAGAATATGCTATTCCATATACTCAAGTGAAGATAATGATGTTGTCTTTTTCTTTTTCTTGCCCAAAATGAAAATAGCTTTTATTTTTGTTATTGTTATTAAAAAAATGGTACTCATTAAAATTTTCCACAATATAAAAAAGCTCTAAAGAAGAAAGTGAGATTTACCAAAAGTAATAATACTAAAGATGATTATTTATATTTTATGATGTAGCCTGCCTTTTATAAACACACACACACAAACACACACACATAGAAATACACACACAATATCTTATTTAGTCGCCTGATTTTCACTCAATGCTATGTTGTAATTATGTTTTCATGTCAATAAATGTAAATGTGTATTTTAATTATGAGATTCTATATCATCATATAGGTGTTTCATATGCCTGTGTTATCCAATTCCCCATTATATTAATTTAAATTGTTTTCAATTATTAAATATTATAATCAAACTCAGAACATTTTCTAGGATAGCCATGTAGTCAAGTGTTTAATTGTAGAAATGAGAAAACTCTGAGCTTTTATCAAAATCATTAGCATGACTGGGGTACCTGGGTGGCTCAGTCAGTTAAGCCTCCAACTCTTGGTTTAGACTCAGGTCATGATCCC
The DNA here is from genome assembly GCA_028534135.1 of Potos flavus. Taxonomy (NCBI): domain Eukaryota; kingdom Metazoa; phylum Chordata; class Mammalia; order Carnivora; family Procyonidae; genus Potos; species Potos flavus. Next base: position 78,258,560 of record CM052884.1, on the reverse strand, counting down.
AGTGTCCTGGGATCCAGCCCCATGTAGGGCTCTGCACTGAGCACAGAGTTTGCTTAAGACTCTCTCCCTCTTCCTCTCCATCTGCCCCTCCACTGATCACATGCTCTCTGTCTCTGAAATGAAATACATAAAATCTTCAAAAGCATTAGCATGGCTGGAAGAGTGAGTCCTAGACTGGGCTTAAAGGAGTAATTTCCAGAACGATACCATGAAACAGGGCCACTAGGAGAATGACTGTCTTTCCCATAATCTGGAAGGCTGGACATCAGGAAGCAATCCTTTGAATTCATGGAACATTGATTTATAATCCAAGCATCATGAAACTCTTGACCCAAGGAAAGAACCCTTGAGCTCTCATCTCCAGAATAAGGAAGGCGCTGCTGCCATTTTACCTGTCGGTCCCAGGAAAATACTCCTGAGCTGTGATTCAAGTGTCAGGATGCTCAGACACAGAGTATATGGACCCCGAGTTTGGTCACACTGTTAAGATTTGCACTGGCAGAGTGAATGTCTTATGACTTGACTCTCATGAAATTAGTGATTAGTCCCTAGGCTGCGGCGACAGAAAAACCAGTGCTCCCACACTGCCATCAGTAACTGCCATCAGTTATGTGGCCTCCACATGAATCTTGTCTTCCAAATCCCATGGGATTGCACCTGCATAAATGACCCTAACACATCAGGAACCCTAGCTTCAAGGGAGTCCACATGACAAGTGTTTAAGATTTCTTGACTGCACAGTAAGGGAAGGTCTACAAAAGGGTGGAATGGAGGCTGAGGGCCAGTCTACTGTATTTGCTAAAGTTTCCTGGTTAAAAAGACCTACTCAGGAGATAGCCTGATTTTAATGTCACAACTACTGTGACATGGATCAAGTTATTTAACTTCTGTCATCCTGAGTTTCCTCAGTTGTAAAACTGGGATAATAATAGATAAAAATCATTTGTAGTGTTTTATTATGATTAAGCTAGATAATATATAAAATGAAATGAAAAAAATGACTGTCATTATTACAATTTTATGGACATCTTTTGCAAGCTTGTTTGATTATTTCTTTAGGGTAAATTTCTCTAAGTGGAATTTATGACTAATGGACCCACACATTTATGTATTACAGTAGGAATGTCAAATGTAAACAATGGCCAGATTTACACCCCTGCCCCAAATTGTGAGGGTGGCTATTTCTCCTGGACATCTCCTAGACGGGTTATCGTGTTTTGTTTAAATTTGCAATATTTAATTGAAGATAATCAAATTTTAGTAAATACAGTAACTGGTTCATTTCTTTCTGCTATAAATTGTTCATTCCTTTTGTTAATTTTCTTTCAAGCTGTTTATATTATTTATACAATAAATTTCTTGTTGATATGTAGGTGCTCATGATAAAACAAGTATTTTAACATTTTTGTCATGCATGTTACAAATATTTTCTTTTTCCTCAGCTTTACTGATGTATAATTGACAAATCCATGCACTTAAAGTGTACAACATGATTTGATATATCTAAACATTGTCAAATAATTACAACAATCAAGCTAATACATTTATCACCTCACATAGTTAACGTGTGTGTGTGTGTGTGTGTGCGTGTGTGGTGAGATCTCTATTAGCAAATTTCAAGTATACAATACAGTTATTAACTATAGTCACCATACTCTATAGTAGTGGGATTGCTGTATCATATGGTATTTCTACTTTTAATTTTTTAAGGAAACTTTATACTGTTTTCCATAGCAGTTGCACCAATTTACATTCCTATTGATAGTGCACAAGGTTTGTCTTTTCTTTACGCACTGGCCAATACTTATCATTTGTCTTTTTTTTAATAGCCCTTCTAACAGGTGCAAGGTGATATTCCCTTGTGCTTTTGATTTCCATTTCCCGGATAATTAGTGATGTCCAACACCTTTTCATATAATGTGACTATTTGTATATTTAATCAAAAATCATATAAATTTTTATTATACTAGTTTAATACATTGTGAAATATATCTCAAAATAGAAAATAAAACCTTGAAATTAAAATATATAATTCGTATATGTAAATAATATTCCTAATTTTCCCCCTCAAATCATGATAGATCCTGAACACCCCCAGAGACTGCTCTGTTTTGCTAAAGATTGCTGCTCTAGAGGTCTTTTCTATTCCCTGTAATATTACCTTAGAGGAGGAGACAGAAAATTAAACAAACTTTTTTATTTTTCCTTCCCTCAAGTTACAAGAGATTTTAGGTTTATAAACTTGGCCACAGCCATGTGTTCAATATCTTTGTTGAAAAAGTAAAGAAAGGGGCTAATTCTGATGATGAAAAGATAGTCCCTGCCTGTGCACAAAACAGACAGCCCAAATGATCCAGGCTATTGCAGAAGAAATGCTAAGACAGGTTGAGCACATTGGTCATTCAATTTTGAAGCTCAGAATCATCAGTGGGATGATGCTAATTTAGAGTCTTCATAGTCACAACACCACTGTATTACACTCAGCACTATTTAAATTTTAGGGTTGGTGAAACTCAGTGCTTTCTGTTGCTACATCTCCCTTAGTAAAATCTCCTGTGTAGCCCCATTGATGAATATCACAATTAGCACTAAAGAAAATCATAAGCAGTGATCCATTCTGCCAAAAAGGTATCTTCCAGGGACTTTTAAAATTGGGGGTTTTTTAGCTTTATTCATTGTAACACCTCATTTTTGAGACCACCCCCATATTTAAGTTTCCAAAACTTAAATAATTGGGGACTTTGAAAATGGACATAAGTACATGAAATTTTCAAGTATTCTACCTGTATAATCTAAATTCTCATGGTAATTTTGATTTTTTAAAAATTTTTTACTGTAAACATCAAGTTCATTTGGGTTTTTTGTTTGCTTTTTGATTTGTTTCTGTTTTTATTTAAATCACAGTTAGTTAACATATAGTGTAATATTAGTTTCAGAGGTACAATATAATTGATTCAACAAGTCCATGCAGCCCCTGGTGCTCATCACAATAGATGCACTCCTTAATCCCCATCATTTGTTTCACCTACTGCCCCCGCAGCAACCATCAGTTTGTTATCAAGTTCATTTTTAAATAACATCCTAAAAGTACCTGAACTACAAGCAAGTATAGTTTTTTAATTATAAAAAAGCCTGATTGAATATTTGATGCAGGAGAGTCCAAGAACAATGTGTCTTTTGCTGCTTCCATTCTTTTTTCATAACTTTAATCCTAGTTCTTTTTCTCTAGTGATTTCATCCAGATTCCCTTCTTTTTCGGTTTTCTTATTTTTCCCTTCCTTTCTTGATTGATATTTAAATATACTTTGATATTTGGACAGAGGTGGGTTAAAGATGTTGGTAAAATTAAAATTAAAGAAAGCTAATGTGTCAAAAGGTCTTAGATAACATTTAGCCAGTATATATGTAACTATATATAAACATATATATAACTATGTATATAGTAGAAGAAATTGAGAAAGAGAAATGAGACAAATATAAAGCCATATATACTTTAGAATAATCTGTTTTATACTATATCTTATCTATTATCTACTTATCCATATCTTGTATGCTATATGTTGTATTTTATATTATATTTTGCAGCTCTCAATCTTATGGAACCAAAACTGCTTTTGCTCAAAACATTCATGAGAGATGTTGAATTTGTGAAAATAGTCTTATTTGACATTGCTGAACTTTTTACCTAATTACCAGAATATTGATATTAAAACACTTGAAAATTCACAGCTCTTTCACATAATAGTATTTACTTCTGACAATAAAAGTAGTCAGTTAGATAATATTGTCCCTATTTTAGAGAAAATAAGAAATGTGAAATGTGGAAAGCAAAGTCCGGGGCTGAGATCCCAGACTAAACACTGAAAGTGAGACCACCTCTGCTCAGACAGAAAAGTCCCTTCTTCCCACTCTCTCCCATTTTGTCTAGAACATTAACCTGAACTAGAAATCTTCTCTCTCTAAGGCCTCCTAGGTTTTGCTGCCTACTAAAAAAAGACTTTCTTTTTTACTTTGTGTTTTACTTCTTGTCTATCTCAAGATTGAGCATTTGGGCTGCTAATTTGTCAGCTAATAAAAAGACAGTAATTGCAATTCTTAATTGAATGAAGGGTAAATCTCCTTTTCTAAGTTTTCCACAGCTAAAGCCTCAATTGTGAATTATAGGGAAAATTGCTATGTCACTTGTTTCCAGAACTACTTCGGAAGAGACCGTTACATAGACATCAGCTTTATCACTTTATCACTTGGGAGGTAGAAGAGTGTGTCATTGGTGAACTCAGTGCTTAGGTTGTGGACTGCCATTGGTATTAAGATGAAAAATCTCATTTTTCTCTTCCATCCACGTGTTAGAAGGGAATTAGATGTCAAGGCTAGTCGTTAAATCATGCTGAGCATTACTAATTTAGTAAGGCTGTTATTTGCTGCACACTAAGACAGGTAATTAGGAGCACTTCCATGAGTAATTTTGAAATGTGACAACTCACCAGATAATCAGCGCCAGTGTATCTTTGGTCTCTGAAAATGGCAAAGAATCCCCTTGAAATGCTCAATGTTACCCATTTCCATAGGCTGAGGACATGGCTTAATTATCTATGACTTAAAATTATACCATGCTGAATCAAATTGAGTACTTGATATATGTCTTGGATTCCAAACTGCCCAGTATTTCTGGTGATTGCTAGATCTTAAAAACACTAGACTATACCTGAGCTTTAAATGTGTAACTTTTCCTTTTTGCTTTTTTGTTTTTCCAAGAAGCTTACTGCATATGCTACCTATGTCTTATGATTTTCTGCACTTAAAAACCTAAGTGATGGGGCGCCTGGGTGGCTCAGTCGTTAAGCGTCTTTCTTTGGCTCAGGTCATGATCCCAGGGTCTTGGGATGGAGCACTGCATAGGGCTCCCTGCTCAGCGGGAAGCCTGCTTCTCCCTCTCCGACTCCCCCTGCTTGTGTTCCCTCTCTCGCTGCATCTCTCTCTGTCAAATAAATAAAATCTTAAAACAAAACAAAACAAAACAAAAACCTAAGTGAATAAATCAAGGCTAGAGTCTGGAGAGTGCCCTAAAGACTTTGTGTGATTATTTCTAACAGCTTTGCAGATTCCTTCACCACTATTCCCAAATATTCTGTGAGATTTCAACCCCTGGTCCCTTTTCCCTTTGTTTTCTTTTAGAAAATACAAACTTCTTGAGATCATCAAGACTCTTCACAAGCCTTACTTTCTCAGTAAAGCTGTGTCTGCTCCTTTTCCAACCCTGACACCATGGCCTTCCTTTCCTAGACGTTGACCAGTGCTTACTCTAAGCTCGCAAAGCAATGACATTTTCCTTAGAGTTACCACGATTCATTGTGGTTTATGGTGTTTCCATTCATCTTTCTCCTAGAATGTTAGGTCCCTGTGGTTTGGAGATGCCTTAATAATCTTTGTTCCCGGTGTCTAGCAGGTGTCAAAATACAGTCAGTGTTCAATTAATGTCAATTTGAAGTCAGCAGAAACACTTCCCCCTTTCAATGACCCTGCTGCTTAAGAAGGATTATTCCTTTATATGATTTGAATCATTTAAAATTTATTTGGCATTGTTTTATGGCCTAACTTGTAGTCTATCCTCTAGAATGTTTTATGTACCTTGAGAAATATGTGTATTTTGCTGTTGTCAAGTGGAATATTCTATAGATGTGCATTAGGACTAATGTGTTTATAATGTTCAGATATTCTGTTTCCTTGGTGATCTTCTGTCTAGTTGTTCCATCCTTTATTGAAAATGAGTTATTGAAGATCAACAGTTACTGTAGAATTATCTATTTCTCCAATCAGTTCTGTTAGTTTTTGCTTCATGTGTTGTGTCCTTTAATACAATGGAATGAAAGTAGAAATCAATAACAGAAAAGATCGTGAAATACACAATTATATGAAAATGAAAAACACATTCTTAAATAATACATGCCTCAGAAAAAATCACAAGTGACATTAGTAAATAATGTGAGAAGAATTAAAACAGAAACACAGCCCACAAAAACTTATAGAATGTGGCAAGAGTAGATCAGACAGAACTGTGTTTTTTAAAATTCCATTATTGATTTGTCTTTCCAAAATTCCATATTGATATTGTCTCTGACATGAAAAAGTATGTGTGTGTGCATGCATGTGTGTAAAATCAAATGACATAATAGTATGTACATGGAGATTCCATTGTATTTTTTAAGTTATTATCATAAAATCTATATCCTAGAGGGAGACACTAGGGAAGCAAAATAAACAAAAAAATGAAAAATGCATTTTTTTTTGGTATTTTAGGATAAGAAATCAAGATTTAGATACTATAAGTGAATAGCCCAAGTTCACATAGCTAGGAAGTAGTTTGCTTTGAATCCATGTGGTCAGCATCTTTCCTAGAAAAGACAGGCAGGGTAAGGGTACAGGGAGATCAAAGAAGTGGGGAATTAGTGGCAGTTTTTCTAGGACTCAAAAGATTTTAGAATGAATGTGTGGGGAAAATCTGTTCTTCAGGCAAAGTTAATCTTAGAAGATAATCTATTTCAAGTTATGGCATTTTTGCCATTTTGCAGTGGTATTTTTGTAGAACATAAAAATGTCTATTTCAGTGCCATGCGAGCATAACTTTATATAGAATGTGCAAGTATGGGACGAGGGAAGGATATGCTTGCTGCTTTAGCACCACAGTGGAGGTATGCTCTGAATATGATGCCTGTCCTCATAGATGAAAGGTGAAGACAAAAGTCTTTGTGCAGGGAGGAGAAAATAGAGGGAATTGTGTCTTCAGCTGCACCTGCCCACACAGGTAGTTGGACCCACCACCTGTCATAGCTTTGGCATCTGCCACCCACTGCTGGTACTTCCTGCGGACGTCTGGGAAAGAGCCATAATTACTCTCTTGTCTGGGCTCATCTCACCCACAGAAGTCAGGAGAGATTTAACCCTGACAAAATGCTGATTACAGGAGAGATGGAAGCAAGTGACCCCAAAAAAGATTTTTACTCTCCATCCAGCGTGAGAGCACCGATCATGGCCGTGTGTATGCTTCCGACTTGGCTTTGAATCCTGGCTCTCTGCCTCACTTTGTGATTGTGGGTATATTACAGAAGCCAAATTATAGCCTCAGTGAATTCTTTGGTAAAATGGGAGAGTAATGGTTGCCTGTGGAGGATTAAGTGAGTACCTGTAATACACTGATACTTTTGGCATTCAACAAATCCCTTCTGTGTTATTATTAAATCTATGATTTGGACCCTCCCTGTTCACTCAGCAGAAAGATTAGCTATTATACCAAATGGCCAAACAGTTAAAACTGGGGATTTTTTTCCTCCTTGTCAGGTTATGTAAATTGAAATAGCCTTGTATTTCTTACAGTGCCAGTCTTCAGGAATATTTACTGACTAGTAGTAACCACTGTTTTTTTTTTTTCCTCATCCTTTTTTTTTAAGATTTTATATTTTTATTTGACAGGGAGAGAGAGAGAGAGAGAGAGAGAGCATGAGCACGGGGAGTGGCAGGCAGAGGGAGAGCAGGGAGCCCAACATGGGGCTGGATCCCAGGACCCCGGGATCATGACCTGAGCTGAGGGAAGATGCTTAATGACTGAGCCACCCATGTGCCCTTTTTAAAGTTTTCTTAATATATTCTTAACTATATATCAATTAGTTATTGAAAACATTATTCTAATAAAATAGCTGCAGCAATCATGTTGCCATTGCATCACTTGGCTAGGAACTGATGATCAAGAACAGGCAAACGATATAATTTGGGGCCCCTTCCCTACCTCAAAATGAAAAGTGCAATTTTTAAGTCTATTTCTCATTTTGAGGAGCCATATAACGTTTCATCTGGTAAGAATTGCACTATTTCCAAGAGTTTGACAGCTGTAACTTGGTAAAAAAAATTTTTTAAACCGATTTTACAGATAATGGAAGTCCACTAAGGAGATGTGACTTTCAACAGATTCCCCAATGTTTTATGGAAAAGGAAGGAGAGACATGTTTTCTCATGTCCCTCTCCTTGTCCTTGTCAATGAATAGCCTAAACAGATGTTGACTAAATAAATAAATAAAACGAAAAGAAATAAGAGAAAATGAAAAGAAAAAGACAGAAAGCCAAAAGAAATCACTTGTTGTATTTGTTTCCTGGAGCCACCAAAACAAACTACCACAGCTGAGTGATTTAAAACAACAGAAATGTATTGTCTTACCATTCTGGAGGCCAGAAGTCTGAAAACAAGGTTTTGGCAGCATCATGTTCTCTCCAAAGCCTCTAGGGGAGGATACTTCCTTGCCTCTGTCAGCTTCTGGTAGTCCCAGATGTTCCTTGGCTTGTAGATGCCTTACTCCATGCTCTGCCTCCCTCTTCACACGGCACTCTTCCTGTGCCTCTGTCTTCACATCATCTTCCCTCTTCTTATAAGGACACCAGTCATACTGGATTAAGCACCCATCCTACTCCAAGATGTTCTGTTCTTAGCTTAACTAATTATATCTATGATGACCTTATGTCAAACTAGAGTCATGTTCTGAATTGCCAGGGTTAGGGCTTGAACATACCTTGTTGAGGGACACAGTTCAATCCATACCTCTAGTTGTTTCTAAAAAAAGTTAAGGTAGGTTCTGTGGAGAAAATATGAAACTTTAAATGGTGAGCACAGATAGCGTTAGCCACAACATATGCTTAGGTCTGGCTTTCCTGGAAGACAAAATAGCCTGCAGGAGAATTGAACTGAGTCAAACCCCAATACTCTCCTCACCCAAAGTCTCTTTACCAGTTGCCTTCGAAGACACCATTAGAAATATGCTGCTGAGTAAATTTTTGTATTCATTACAATTCAAATATCCCTGGACAGAATAATGCTTTGGACTGTGTTTGATTTTTTTATGTCTTTAGAATAAATGGGTTTGTCAGCTTTTTCCTGAAGGCAGCTTTTGAGTTTCTGATGTAGAGTGTATTAGAGCAGTGGATAACTACCGATTTAAATAGAAGTCAAGACTACCCGAAAAGAAACTTGCAATCTGTTGAATCGGGGGTGGAAGAAGAGCAACTCTTCAGAACTTGTCACTAGACCACAAAAGTATTGGGCAAACAGTATGATGAGAATTCAGTAATTCTTCATTTCCTGTTGCATTTTGAAAACATGACAATAAGAGCATCCAAAAGAATATATACTTCCTAACTGTGTTCAGCTAAGCTTGGGGGAAAGGGAAAAACAACTTATTCTTCCTTCCTCTACCAAATGCCTCAAATTATTATGCTGAATGATTGCTATTGAATTTCCATTTTCACATTAGTTTGCTCCCTAAATTGTACTGTCAGGCTGGTTTTACTCTTCATCGGTTTGGTGTTTTTGTCCTGGTATCTCCTAAAAGTTACACATCGAAAAGAGCAATGATGAAGGGCACCTGGGTGGCTCAGTCAGTTAGACATCTGCCTTCAGTTCCGGTCATGATCTCAGGGTCTTGGGATTGAGCCCCAGGTCGGGCTTCCTGTTCAGTGGGAGAGTCTGCTTCTTCCTCTCCTTCTGCCCCAACCTCCACTCGTGCTCTCTCTCTCACTCACTTACTCTCTCTCTCAAGTAAGTAAATAACTAAAATCCTTTAAAAAATAAAATAAATAAATAAAAAGAACAAAAAAGTGAAAATGCACTTCGCAGGTGGATTAAGATTGATTGACTGGACCATAGAAATAAACTCTTAAACATGCCTAGAATATATTCTTAATATTGTATGTTATTTTAAAGCATCAAATAGGTTTTTTTTAAAATGCTTAAATAATAGTGCTATAAAATTTGACTTAAAAAGATCCTACAGATATGTTTTATCAGTATGGATAAATCTTTATTTTACGAGATGTAAATGAGTTTATTTATTTATCACCATGGTATAGACGTCCACTTCTCAATCACCTTCTTCTTTTCCTTGAAACATATAAAAATAGATCAGACTGGCACTAGAGACTAGTTTTCTGCAGTTCTTACAAAAGGCAATAAACACATAGGGCCCTCTGATTATTGGCCCAATAAGATTTTTTTTTTTTAAAGATTTTATTTATTTATTTGACAGAGAGAGAGATCACAAGTAGGCAGAGAGGCAGGCAGAGAGAGAGGGGGAAGCAAGCTCCCTGCCGAGCAGAGAGCCCGATGCGGGGCTCGATCCCAGGACCCTGAGATCATGACCTGAGCCGAAGGCAGAGGCTTAACCCACTGAGCCACCCAGGTGCCCCCAATAAGATTTTTTAAATCTGCATTTTTAAGTTTTTGATAAGATAAAACTAAGAAGACAATTATGTCAGGCATGTGCTGCGTGCCCTAGTCATGTGTACAGTTCTGGGTTTTTACAATGGAATAGTAGATACCAATCTTCTAAGGGAACACACAGTTGATCAGTTAAGAATATTCTGCGGTAACTGAGCAGATTCTCCAGGAGCCAAGGGCCTGGAAACCATGTGTGTCATAGTAGAATTAGTTGAGTTGATGCCAAAAAGTGATACCCTCAGCTGGGGCCAGAAAGAACTCTGTAATGTGTTCATGGCCATGTCCCTCTCTCCCTGTTAGCCTCCTTTCTCATACACATCAGGTGCTGGGTCTGTTCGGAGTACGTTCTTTTTGAAGTCAGGATCCTGAACTTTTGAGTCAGTTGGTAAAAGGCCACTAATTCTTCATTTCCATGAGCATTATATTCACTACCCAATAGGAACGATGTAGAAAGTAGAATTTTACTTTCACATTCGTCCCTGAAAATAAGTCACGACAGGACATAAAAGGATGTGGAATTTGTGATATTGGCAGGCCAGGCAACACTGTCTGTTGCATGAGGTTTTTATCACCACTGGGAGTGAAAGAGTACAAAGTCTTCCTTGTCACGCAAAATGAATGCTTCTCTGTGATTTAAAGAAACCATGAAAACCCTTCTCATAACAGGAAAAAAAAAAAGGTCCTCCTTGGATGAAACCAAATGGTGACAAATGAAGAAACAACACTAGAAATAGGATGAGTCAGTGGGGAACTCAGTAACTTACTGATTCTTTTAGAATTAGATAAGGTTGTTTACCCCATAAACATGCCTCTGTGAGCTTTAAAACTCCAGCAATATAATAAACTTCAGTATAGCCCCATCCACTAGCCATTGTAATTCATGCCTATGTTGTTTTCCATTGGTTCTGCACTAATCCTTTATGTTTATGCTTTCGAGGGAGGGATAGTTATGAGGGTAATGGACATGTTGTAATGTTTCAAATTTTTCATCGCTCTCTGAACTTCTTTGTTCCTAGCACTTTGTTTTCTCCAAACGTCATGGGTTTTGAAGATCCCAGGGCACTGCACATGTTCTTCTTTCTGGGCAGAACGTCCTACTATTTAGCACACACATATCAATCAACATGGCACGCTTTACCCATCCTCAAAACTGGTTTCTCTTCTGAATCTTCCTCATCTGACGAGTTTGGTTGTTCCATCTTCTGGACCACCGCAGAAAGTTCTACTGAGCTCTAGTATAGTCTTATTACATTACATTACAGTTTTTGAATTCCTTAAAAATGCAAAAATTATTTCATTTATCTTTGTATCACTGGTACATAGCATAGTAACCAGCAAAGAGTGGACAGTAACCAGCAAAGATTGGTTGCTCAAGGAATGACTCTACAGTTGAACTGGGTCAATGAATGAAAGGCAGTTGAGGAAATAAGCCAATGGATCCATCTACATATGTTGCAAGACTGTTACCAAATTCCCGAAGGATAGTGCAGGCTGGTGTTCTGTCCCATGTGATCATTTGTTCATTTATTGGTGTTTCACTTATGTGTTTACTTAGCAAATTTTTTTTTAAAAGCTTTTATTTATTTATTTATTTGACAGAGAGAGAGACAGCGAGAGAGGGAACACAAGCAGGAGGAGTGGGAGAGGGAGAAGCACGCTTCCTGCGGAGCAGGGAGCTGGATGCAGGGCTCTATCCCAAGACCCCGGGATCATGACCTGAGCTGAAGGCAGATGCTTAAGGACTGAGCCACCAAGGCGCCCCTACTTAGCAAATATTTCTTGAGGATCGACTCTGTCCAGAGATTAGAAGAGACACCAGGAATATATCAATGTATGAGACAGTTTTTGCTTTCAAATTACTGAAAGATAACCCTGCTCATGGTTTATCTTCGTTTGGAGACTTTTCCCTCTTTAATCAGAGAAAATGCAAGTACACCACAAAAGATAGTACTCAGCATTACAGCCAATGTTGCCGTCTATAAATATCTCTAGCTGAAAGCGTGACTAAGACTCCACTGCTGATATTACCCAGCTGAGCTAAAAAGTGAGCTTCATAGCCTCAAAGCCACCTTTGTTATTTACTAATTGCTTTTAACTTTCTGGGCTGTGCATTCCTGCTATGTTACTGCTCTTTGATTTATAGTGTTCATCCATGTTCCTTTGTTATAGGTGGCAGTTTGCTAGAAAGGTTGTTGTGCACACTTTGTCTCTTCACTCCCATATGAAAACGAGATGTTGCATTTTCAGAAGCTCTTTGTCCAAGGACAATTTTTAGATAACAACCATAGTAATAAACACCATGCAAGTACCCATAATCACAGACACGGATAATAGGTCTTGAAAACTATTGGTGATTTATTATATTTTTGTAAAGAATTTAATAGTTTTGCATTCTAAAATGATACAGATCTTAAGAACATATCTAAGGTTAACACTATTGAAGGGAAAAAGATCCATTTGTGAAAATCAGACTTTTAATATTCCTGCAATCATGCATGTGATCTTGTCACAGTGTTTGATAAGGGAAAGAAGATTTAAGATACTTTTGCATTAAATAAAAAGAGAAAAACCAAACTTTTCTTCCTTAGAGAGTCAAGATAGGAACATTGCCAATATTTCAAATTTTTATGGCAAGTGTATTTCCAATTAGAAACATGAATTTAAATTGTCAGTTCTACTTGTGAATTGCCCCTTTAAATTTTTTTTTTTTTTTCATCAGTCATTGCTTACCTTCTCCCCCTCCAGTTACTGGTGCAGGTTTCTTATAAATACATTTTACAGTTGAGATAAAGCAGGTTCAGGGAAATGTCCATTTGGCATCACCTGTCAAGACTGGTGTGCTGGGACAGGAATATGAGAATAGCATGTAAATGGTTTATTCTACTTTTGCAGCATCCTGCATGATGATGTTTCCAAGGAAGGCGATTGTAACTGATACTTTCATGAATTAAAAGTAAAAACTTTGCAAATATTAAAAACATTTACAGAATACCAGGTGGAAGTAGATTCTTATAATGTCTACAGAGAAAGCAAGTACAGGTAACATGCAGTAGAGACATATTCACACTTCTTTTTTTTTTTTTTTTAATTTGAGGATATAGCCATGTAGAACTCTTTCAAATTAACAAACATGTAAAACATTTTTTAAAAAATTTTTAAAAAGGTAAAATCTACTTTGTTTCTAGCCAGAGTCCCATTACCCAATAGAAGTAAAGGGGCTTTAGTATATTTTTCTTTGGATATTGTCCTCTGGCGAATTGTGACCCTTAACATTCTATGTGTGATGACTACATTAATTAGACAATCAATTAGCAAACATTCTTTTTACCTAACAAGTGTCAGAGGATGCTTTTCTTTTGCCTGAAGTGTGTTTTTCCTGTCCCTGAATTCTCACCACAATGTCACCTCTTCCAGGAAGACTTACTGGACATCTCTGTTTATGTTGGATGCTTTATATCTGTATTTCTGTATGATGGAAAGGGACAGTTGCTACTGGGCCAAACTCTCTAAAAACAATCTAAACTGAGAAAGAGGACTTTGTCCCAGAGGAGGTATAGTTTGTGTTGAAACCTGAGGGATCGCTAAAACTGGCTTTGTAGAAAGAAGATGGAAGGACCATCTAATGATTTTCAGTGAAATTTAAAAGAAAAATAAAAAGGAGTAAGTGTGTACATTTCCACTTAATTTAGAAAGGATAAAAACATTATATAATATTAGGACAATTGGATAATCATATGTAAAAATAAATTTTCTTACCTCACACAAACTACAAAATTAATTCCAGGTGAATTAAAGACGAAATTATAAACTACTTTTTAGAAAATTATTTAGAATTTTTTAGAATTCTAGAATTATTCTAATTTAGAATTATTTAGAATTATTTAGAAAACTACTTTTTAAAAAATTATTAGATAAAAATATCAGAAGATAGGCTTATCGCCTTGGTTAAACAAGATAGCTTTTTAAAATCATAAAAATAAAAATTATTAAAAAGATTAATTTAACATCAAAACTTTAAGTATGACAAATAAAATTAATATAAACAAAGTTAAATCAGACAATAGCCTGTGAGAAATTGATTAAACCCATATAACTGGTAACACAATTATACCTAGAATATATAAATACCTGCCATTCAATATAAAACAAAAAAAGAAAATATCATTTGGAAAAATGTGCAAGGGGCACCTGAGTGGCTCAGTCGGTTAAGCGCCTGCCTTCGGCTCAGGTCGTGATCCTGGGTTCTTGGGATCGAGCCCTGCATTGGGCTCCCAGCTCAGCGTAGAGCCTGCTTCTCCATCTCCCTCTGGCCCTCTCCCTGCTCATTCTCTCTCTCTCAAGTAAATAAAATCTTTAAAATAAAAAGAAAAAATGTGCAAAAACTATAGGCAGAAAGAGTCAAAGAAAAAAAGCCATGTCAGTATATAAAATGATGTCCAACGTTTTTTACCCAAAATTAGAAAAATGATTTTTTCATCCGTATTAACAAAAGTCAAAATGTTTTGTATGATCAAAGTTTGGTGAAGTCCTGGGGATTGGCACTATCATTTCCTGTTGGGTGGTATGAGTTAGTTAAGCAGTTTTTGTAGGTCACTTTGGTAGTAGAGTGAATATCTTTCATATTCCTGGCTACGAATTGAGTCTGAATAGCTTTTCCTCATTTAGAGGTATTTCAACATTATCCATCCTACTTTCTTAACATAGAACTACCGCAGTCGTCAGAGCTCAAACTTCCAGCCTCCCTTTTTATGTGGAGCCCAGGCTTGTGATCCCAGTGCCATCAGTAGGAACCACTATTACCAAACTCCTACTGAGAAGTAAAGAATGCAAGCAAAACGGCTGGGGCTGGGGCTTCTGTTTTCCCATTTTTTCTCTCTCTCCGTTAGTCTCTGTCTTGCTCTGACTCTTTCACTCTCTCTCCCCATCCCCAGATGGCAGCAGAGGCTCCAGTGAAAATAAGGGCAGCCTGGAAAGATCCCCAGTGGCTACATGGACAAGTTTGACTGGCAGAATCGGCCTCAATAGGGTTCCCGCTAATGCTCACTGGGGCTGCTGCAGTGCTTGTGAGTTCCCTGAAAAGCCAGCTCTGTAGTACCTCTTGGGACATTGTTTCTGGAAGCACAGACTAGATTCAGGAAGAAGATTCTCCAGGCCTTCCAGCAAACTTGTGAAGCTCCTAATATTCTTTAAAAAAAAACAAAACAAAACAGACAAAAACTTTTCTGTTCCACCAGCCAGTCAGCTTCTGTTGTGTTTAGTTAAAAACCCTCACTGATAGAAATTTTATGGAAAAGAGTAGAAAGGGAGGAAGGGGGAAAGAAAAATGTGCTACCTTATACTCTAGCAATTACAAAATATACCATAGCACATAGCTTAAGACATTCTGACCATAAGTACTGTGTAATTAAAAAAAAAAAAAGTGGCAGGGGGACTGGATATATATTCCTCTGAATTGGGAAATGAATAATAAGATGCAGTATAGTCATATAGCAAATACATATTTATTAAAAACATGGATTTATATAAAAAACACACTAGAAAAACACAAGTCTATGTATGTTTTATTTTTACATAAATGTCTACATACCTACTTCATTTTAAATCCAAGAGAAGGCAGGGAAGTAAAGGAGAGAATGGAAATAGGTAATGAGAAATTGAAACTCCAGCTCCATTTATAATGTATCACTCAAAGGAAAATGGATTCCTATCTTTCTAATAATTTAAAAATAAATTTATATACCAGTGTCTATGAAATCTTTCGAAGAATTATGAATAGAAAATACATAGAATTGATTACAAATATGTGTAAATAAATAAATATAGTTTCCAGCATTAGTGTTTGAATGGAAATACTATGAGATATAAATATATGAAAATGCATCTTGTTTGATTCAAGAAATGTTTTCCATCTCCAAAAGTCACACTACCTGACAGGAACTTTTGAAAGACTTTTGAAGGGAACTAGTTGATATGGTCTCAAAATGCAGAGTGGTACATAGTCCTGATTATTTCACAATTTATGAAGTGCGCCAACAAATGAGATTAGAAGTTTGAAGATCTTTTATAACCAAAATAGCTTCTCCTTTGCAGGTGTTTCTTTTAGGATCAAGATTAAGATATATTTCTATGTGAAGATTTTTTTTTTCTATTCCCAGAAGATGTCAGTTGCTACAATAATCAAGTGAGGAGTTAAATTTACTTTTTAAAATGGGGTTTTCAAATTATAAAGCAGATGATAACCATACCCCAGAGCCATCTTCTATTGCATTATTCTTACATAGAAGCCTTCGTGAATCTGATGGCAGAGATTAGCTTGAGTAGGTTGTACTGAGTTAATTCATATCCTGGTTGCCCTGGGAGACCTAAATTTAAGCTGCCTATTCTTTCCCGGGGCGAGAAATAAAAATGAGTCGAGTGCCATTTTCTCGGGGCTGTGCATTTCAAAACCTAGGCTTTGTCTCATTTCTTCTCTTAGAGTTACCATTTATTTACATTTTCTCTATAATGCGGGTTTTACACTGCCAACTTTGGTTGAACATCAGGGAAACCAAAACGAGTTTGCTGAACATAGAACTTTGGAATTTAGGTACTAAACGAAATGAAT
Organism: Potos flavus; assembly: GCA_028534135.1. Classification (NCBI taxonomy): domain Eukaryota; kingdom Metazoa; phylum Chordata; class Mammalia; order Carnivora; family Procyonidae; genus Potos; species Potos flavus. Next base: position 78,241,701 of record CM052884.1, on the reverse strand, counting down.
GGATCCATGAATAAGTTGAATGGTGATTTCTAGTTCATTCATTCACTTGTAAGTCATTCAGAGATAGCACATTTAAAAGTCATTAGGTGGGATAAAGTCACATTGAGAGATTGCTTACCCGGAGAGTAAAGGCCCAGAAAGTAGGAACTACCTCAGTGACCCTCCAGTTGGGAAACATTTCCTCAGTGGTTTCCTTGCTCCAGACATTGTGCCAGGCATTTACAAAGATGAATACATCAATGGCATCACTCCCAATGAGGACTTGCAGTCTGGCTTAGTTGGATCTATAAATTGATATTTTCAAAAAAATTCAGAGCAAAGTAGGGTACTTCTTTAAATCCTCTATAATTCCACTAATGGAGCTCTGCCTATATGTTTTTTAAAAGGGCTTAATATTACTTCAGTGAATTGATGTTTATAAAGTTCATTATAAATACAAAACCATTTCTAATCTGATGGCCTTCTTTCTTAATGTCTTTGATTTAAGGAAACTGAAAAATACAAAAGCAGGTCCATGGTTTTATCCTGCCATTCACTGTTGTCATCAGGTTGAGGGGTTAAAGCTAGAAGCTACCCATATCAGAATCGATTAAAATCAACCCACACTTTGTGCCTAAATTATTGTCTGTGGCTATCTAAAGGGAACCCTCTCCTACTCGTCCACAGCCTCTGATTAAGAAAAGAGAAAAGACAAGAAACATAGTCAAAAGCTGCCTGACCTTTTGTACAGAGCTGTTGTCAAAACTGGTACCATTTTGCACTTGTATGATCAGAAATTGCAACAGTGTTGCATAAAATAGAGTCAAATGACGGCTCTGCATGTAAAACAGAGCTCTGAGTGTCTTCCTGCACCCTCTTCTGAAAGGCTCCTCTCAGTGCTTGCTGTCTCCACGGTAACAGCCTCTCTGGGATTCTGTTGAAGTATATTTTGAAAGCTGCCTTCACCTGAGAAGTTAGCATATGACAGCGCTGTCCATATCTCTAGTCCTCTCAGATTATTTTTCTAACGAAAAAATATGTGTAGAATAGTATTTGCTGAGTAATGATCAGAACTCTGTATTATTTTTTTCTTTTTTAAAATTTGTGTGAGGTATTCAAAATAATTATGATGCCCAAAATGTCATCATGATATTTAAAAGTGTCATGTGCACAGTTTCTTTGTTTTTTTGTTTTTTGTTTTTTGTTGTGTGTGTGGTTTTTTTTTTTTTTTTTTTTTTTGGTTGCAGTTTTAAAAGATGAATAAACAGATTTTAGTTCAACCAAAGCATTCAGACCATGCTTCCAAATTGCAGAAAATATTCATAGCAAGAATCCTGGATCAAGAACCAGGAGGCATATGTTTCTGTTCAAGTTTTGCTACAGACTAGTGATGGCATCTTAGTCAAGTCATGTCTACTAGGATTCAGTTTTCTCAATGTAACAAGTTAAGCTAAATGAGATGATGTTGAAAGGGTCTCCTCAACATTCCCTCATTCTCTCTGTTGATTAGGGCTGGTTTTACATGGTGAATGATGGATTCCACAGTCCTATTTTCCGCTGATGATTACCCAATGCTCAATATTTTTGTCTATGATCCTATTCTTTCTTTTAATCAGTGTTCTGTCTCTAATATTCTGTCCAAGTCTTAAAAGAACCCTGAGACCAGCAGTAACCTTGTTGTGGATTTGCTTCTTTACATAAGTTCATGGAAAAGTCAATAAAGTGTAGATCCGTGCTGTGCAATTCTATAGCCACTGGCCACATGTGACTATTTAAATTTAATTTGAAGTTAATTGAAATTAAATTAAGTTAAAAACGTATGTTCTCAATTGCACTAGCTGTATGTGGCTAAAGCTACCTCATTGAACAACACAAACACAGTATTTCCATCATTGCAGTACATTCTATTGGACAGGACTGGCTTAGGTCAATTCTCACTTCTACCACTGAAATGTCCTTTCTCAGTCTTAAGCAAAAAGGATCAGTCTTTTGGCTGGGGATCCTCTTCTAGGTATGAACAATGTGACTTTGTTTGGGGAGCAAACTAATATTTGCAAGGTGAAGTCCTAATACTCAGAAAGTACCTAACATGTCTGACACCTACAAGCAGCTCTCAAAGTATTTACTTGATGAATAACTAAATGAGTGAATAAATTAATTCAAAGCCAAGTTTGGTCATTTTTATCAAATCTGAGGAAACAAAATTAAAAATAATTAACTCTTTTTGTTGCAACTGTTGAGAGAACTTTCCCAGTGGAACAAAAATGATGTCTAATGTGCCTTTAATGATTTGGTCAGAAACACAAGTGCCTACATACACAGGAAGGTCTGTAATGAATTTAAGGGACTAGATGCAAGAAACTTTAAGGAGTTGCAGCCCTATGCCAAACTAAAGGAAACATTCTACTCATTTTCATGAAAAAGAAGCCAGAAATCTAGATATTTATGTCAAAATTCTTAAGTTTCAATGTTGGAAAATAATTACCTATCTATCATCTACCTAGTAATGTTGACTTGGAGTACTCAGTAATATTTTGGGTAAATAGTAGATCAGGTACTATTTTAAAGTTTTCTAAATCATGACATTATCCTTTTGAGAAGTTAAGTCCCCATTTTCTTAACTAAAAAATAGCAGTACCAGAAAGAAAACTCCAATATTCTGTTGTTGATTTCTCTTTTCTTTTTATTTAATGAACTTCTGTTAATGACAATGGAAAACAAATATTTAAAATGATTCAAGAGGTGCTATCTTTATTTTTGCACAGCAAACTATTCCAAACTTACTACACTAAATTTTTGGAAAATACAACCTGCCAAAGTTTTTTTTTTTTTTAATAATTCATTTATTTTTCTTTGCTTATTCATCAAAATTTTGCTGTGATACAAATATCCTGTTAGGTTTATAGAAGAATAGGACACAGTTTAGCTGCTTATATAATAATAATATATATAATATATATATATAATATATATAATAAAAATGATAGCAACAGTTAGGCAAAGCCCTATTGTAAAGTGTTATATGCAAAAATATCAGCAGGGAGATGACCTTAGGTCAGCCTCTCTTATTTCTTACTAAGTGGGGGTTAACTAAGCTCAACTAGGTGGTTCCCTCTCAGGATCTCTTACGCAGTTAATGATAAAGCGGTTGGTACTGGTGTTCTCTTGAGGGCTTTCTTACTGAAATATTGGCAGTTAAAAGCGGTTGTTCTCTGGGACCTTAGTTCTCTGGGACTTTAGGATATTTGGTTGAACATTTATATGTGATCTCTCCCTGTGACCAAGCATGGTGGCTGGATTCCCAGGATGAATGTTCCCAGAGAAAAAGCCAGGTAGATGCTATCACTCCTTTTTGAGACTTAACACTAGAGGTCTCATAACATGACATTTACCATAAGCTCTCAGAGCAATCACAAAGACCTACCTTTGTCTGAGGGAAGGTCCCCAGACTCTGCCTCACATAACATGAGGAGCATGTCATGTTTATGCAAACGCATGTGAAACTAGAAATTTTTTTCCAGCTGTTTCATTGGAGAATACAATCTACTATAGAAGCTTATTTCTTATCTTTCTATAACAAAGCATTCACTTTGGTCACTCATTTATTCACTCATGATTTTTTCAACAAGATTGACTGTATTTCTATGAGTAAAAGATTTAATATCTGAAATTCTCACTTTTTCTGATGGAGAAAAATTTGGCTAATGATACAATTCCAAGGAAAATAATGTAAAAATATATTAATGTAAAAAATATTAATGTTGATACATGGTACCTGGGGGCCTATGAAGAAAGGCTTATTTGGGCTGAGTAACTTTGTCGAGCCCAGCTGCCTGCTGCTACTGCAGAGGGGACTGGAAAAGTCTTCCTGTCAAGGGGCTAAGTCTCAGAGACAAGCTGACTCAAGATATGTGACAAGGACTGTGCACACATAACATAAGACACAGTATAGAACATTCCTTATGAGAGCAGAAAGTAGAATGTTCATTGACCTGCAAATTCACCCTATATGGAAATGTTACAAGTATTTTGTTTCTTTCTATTTTTTTAGGGTGTAGTTGAGAATAAAAGTCATTTCTATGATACTTTACATTTCCTTTAAAACGCATGTACCCACAACAAAGAAAACTAGCTGGGCTTAGGGATAGTTTCTCTACATCATGGAAAATTGAGATTGTTTAACAAGGTGACTAAAATAAAAGTGCTTTTTTTTTTAAATCCCAACTCTGCCATTTTCCCATTCAATGTACTATGCCAGTTAAGCTCTCTTGCCTCAGTTTCCTAATTTGTAAAATGATGATCATAATAGTGTTGGCCTCACAAGTAATTCTAGTAATTCTACAAGGATTACATGAGTAAGGTGCTTAGAGCAGGGCCTTTTATATATTAGAAGTGCTTGATAAATGTTGACTGTTTTTATGATTACTTGCAAACACTGAAGGCTTACTCCATAGTCTGTGATGACACATAGAACTTTGAGAATGAACTGCTTGTAATCAGCCTCCAAGTTTACCTTGGACTCCTTGGTCTGTGAAGGTTTGGGAATAGCTAGAATTATTCTTTAGTGCAATCTCAGATAAAAGGTAGTCATCTCTCCTCACGCTGCCCAGACTGGTGTCTTCTTATTTCATGACTTAATAAGCCATATGTTTGCCGGGTCCTATCAAGCAAAATGTTCACTGGAGATACACATGGCAAGAAATACTTTAATACAGAAAGAGATAAACAGTATTGTTTTTGCCAGTAGGTGCTATCATATTAATCTAGTTTCTGCAACATTTCTGCCTTTCCAGAGCTACCTTCCCTATCAACTGTGTTGGCCTTTTGCAAAACTTGCTTCTCCCTTTATTTCATTCCTCAATATAGTTTTCTATCTCCAGTAGCTGAAACACACTATATCTCCAATAAATGTGGATTGAATTAAATTAAATTAGAAGTCTGCATTTCATAGATGTGTGTGTGTGTGTGTGTGTGTGTGTGTGTGTGTGTGTAAAGTTATATTCTTCCATTTGAAAATACCTAGGGTAATTTTCACTTAATGATCATCAAATAGGGACTTTTTACTCCACTGGTTTCTTTTAAATGCTACCGTAAATAATAAGGAAAACTTTGAGAGATACAGAGGAATTGATGAAGAGAAATGCCATAGCCTTAAGTCAGTAACCCTGAAGTACATCTGCTAAATACTGTAATATGTGTGACAAGGGAGCATGCCGAGAACTTACACATGGCACCTAGAATGGCTGGCAGCATACAGATGTCCTGTAAAGTCAATGACCTCATCCTAAAAGGTGTATTCAATGATGCTTTGGTTTAAAGCAGATGGTCTAAGGCTGTGGAGAAGCCACCATGAAGGTGGGCTATGTTCCTATACAGTTCAATATGACAGAATGTCAGATGAGAGGTGAGATGACAGGGAAAACATGTAAACAAGTTATTTCTATTTCTATTGTCTGTGACAGAATATTCTAGCTGAGGGGACAACAGGAGTTAACGTGGGATGGAGAAGGAAGAGGCTACGAGTATCACCTTCAAATCCATAGATTCTGAACCTTGAAGTGCTTTGCTGTAATGACACTGAACTCTTAAGCAGGAAAACCAAAGGGAAATATGCTTTCTTTCCCAGGGTGGTAAAAATTAACATACCGGATGCAAGGGTGTCTGAGACAACAAACCCAAGTAAAGATTTCTCACTCAGTTGTGCCCCTCCTTGAATTATTCCTTAGCAGGCAGCTGGGCCTTTTCAGGAGTATTAACAAATATAAAGAGAGACACACATGAGTCCCATAAAATGAAATCTGCATAAATAAAATCTGAAAAAACTAGACAATTTTAAGTGAGAAAAAGAGCACAAGCAAAAAAACAAGTGAAGAGCACA
>CM052884.1:78214144-78235344 GCA_028534135.1 Potos flavus | reverse complement strand
GTAAAAGTATGGTCTATGGTTTTAAAGATTTATTTGAGAGAGAAAGAGAGAGGGAAGGAGGGGGAGAGAATGAGCAGGGGGAGGGGCAGTGGGAGAGGGAGAGAATCTCAAACAGACCTCTGGCTGAGTGAGGATCCTGACCCAGGGGCTTGATCTCACTCAAGACCCTGAGATCATGACCTGCGCTGAACTCAAGAGTTGGGTGCTTAACCAACTGAGACACCAGGCACTCCAGTCCAGTGGTTTTATATACAGTCAATTTGGCCTTAAACTATAAGGGCAACAGAAAAATACTCCCACATTCAAAAGCCCACAGGACCACAGCCCTCGCGTGTTTGTCTTTACAAAACCACCAGGCGATGAAATGTAGCCAGTGATTACATGAAAAGTAAAGAGATTAGAATATGGAAATCATGGTAAGTGATTTAATGTGAAGTTAAATGAATTTTTAAACAGTGTTTTCATTATAAACTGTAATAATGATATAGTTAATGCAAAAATGATATAATAAAATATAATAGATCAATAGAAGGAAGATGGGCATCATCTCTCAATAGTAAAGTTTCAGTAGACACTAAAATATTAAACTAATAGGTATCTAATCTCATAAAGAAGTCAACATATTTTCCCTTATCTTTGGAGAAATTTTCTAAAGAACAACATGCCTTCTTGGGAGGAAAACAATTTTTTTTGGAGTTTGTATCTTTGGTTCCATTCAGTTTCTTCTCATTTGGTTACATTTAAGTAAAACCAACCCCCCACTGCTCTTTTAAAAATATACATCTCCTTCTACCTCATGCATGTGTATATAGGCATAGACAAGTGGTGATGGCATTGTTAACCAAATGTCAGTAATGGTTATTCATGATGGGATTTGGTAAATTTTTATTTTTACATTTTATGCATGACTTTTTATAAAATATAAAATTTTTTATAAATCATTTCTTAACAGTAACAAAATCTATTACTCCTTTAAAATTATATTTATTGTAAACAAAATTAATTTTTAAGGATGTCCTCTCAAGAAAGAGAAGACATCCTAAATGTAAATTTTTTGGTTTATTATTTTAAGCTCCCAATGTGGGGCTTGAACTCACAACCCTGAGATTAAGAGTCACACACTCCACCAAAGAAGCCGACCAGGCACCCCAATTTTTAAATGTAAATTGACCACAACTATTCAGAAACTTTCATCTGTGTGTGTTTGTGGGGGGGCTGTAACTGAGTTTTTGGAGGATTATTTACGGTTCTGATGGATGGAGGATTATTTAGGGTTCTGATGGATATTTGTCTGATGGACAAATTACATCAGTATCAAGATATTCACAAACACTAGATAAAGCCAACAGATTTCTGAAGCCTACCATTATGAAAAAATGAAAGAGTGTTAACCAAAGATGGTTCCTGCATAATGCCCCTTGAGGCTCCAGGTAGAAGGAATGTGGCAGTCAAGGCATGCACCATGGAATCAAGAAGAAAGGAGAACCTGAAGCTAGTGCATTTGAGTTCTCGAAATAAAGTCAGTCTCAGGGGATGGAGATGAGAGAAAGGCTCATTTGTGATGCAGTCATTCTTGCTGTCAAGGCTTTCATGGCTTTTCAGCAGGCCACAAAAGGCCAACCCACTAGAATATGAATCAGATCTAGTCAAGGCCCCATGGAATAAGTAAGAGACATCAGACCTCCCTGTTTGGATCCTAATAGCTTTTTCCACCTCAGTAACCTCTCACTGTAAACAAAAAGCTAGGATTTTTTTTTTTTCTCCCCGTGAGGGTCCTGGGTAACTGTCAAATATTTAATGGCAAAGTGCAAATCTATGAACCAATCTTTTTTGAATTTTTTCTTTTCCCCATCAGCTGGCCTGTGGGTCTAAAAAATATGACATTGTCTCTTGTATAGACTTGGAAGGATCTGATCAATAGGCAGAAAGTAAATGTATAAGAGAAAGCAAAGAGAGATTTGCATCCCAATTTCACGCTTCAACATATGGCAGAGGAAGCACCACTTTGGGTAATGGGAATAGTTAATGATTTTTTTGGCCAAATGAGGGTAATAAAAGTGTGTTATGCCTTCTCATCCTTAATTTGCTAAATTGATTCAACTTGTGATCAAATACTGTTTAAATACATAAGGAAAGCTTTCTATCCTTTTATTGATAGAGTTTATACAAATATTCTCATGATGGGCTTGTAACAATCATGTGTCTAGTGCCAAAACTTATACTTTGCCACAATTTTTGGCTCCCTTCATGGATAATTTTAATCATGGTATCTAAAGAAACTGTATCATATTTGCTGATTTTAGTTCCTATCTTTTTCTTTAGCATAGAAAATACAAAGGATACTGTTCTAACCTGTTGCAGATTTTAGAAGCCATACTAAGTTTTATACTAGAAAGCCTTAGGGAGACTCTTGAGTTCCTAAAACCCCTTTATTCCCTCTGAGGTTATGCCAAGAGTCTTGACGCATTCTAGTTATGTGATTGGTCCCTGAAGGTATTTGGGCATGCTACCCTTGGCTTTATTCTCTTGGTAGGTCTGTCCTGTGCATTGCAAACTCCTTTGGAGATTTGACTCAAATAAGTAAGGCATGAAACTAGACACTAAAATTACACGATGTGAGTAACTATCTATATATATGGCTTATCCTTGTACCTGAGCACCTAGCATAATCACTGATATTTAGAAGTGATTAATATTTAGTTTCTTTTTTTTATTTTAAAAGAGTAAAAACGAAACAAAACAAAACAAAACTAGGAAGAAAATGAGGAAACAAATTATCCTATGATGTTTTGTGGGGGCTTTGGATTGTATCTACTTGGCTAAGCTGGAAACAAGGTTTCTCAAATCACTTCGGAATGGTTCCAGGTAGAGTTGTCCCAATGAGAAATTGTTGGTGTTATTTGTGGAAAGTGGAAGAGAAGCAAAACTCTTAGGTGTATCAGATATGTTTCCTGTGACAGGAGACAGATGAAGAGGTGCTGGCTGATTCCTGCTTGTGCTCTCTTCCCTCCACTTCTTTCTGCAGAGGGCTCTGTAGAGCAGCAGCAACACCGGGCTCAGGAGCAGACAGAGAGGCAAGAGCCCTTCATGGGCAACTCTACCAGCTCACCTTTGAAACCCATTATGGCAGCTAGTTACCAGTGGCTGCAGATATGTTCTTGTCCTCTTACATCAGCATTCAAGGAAGGCTGTTTAAGAACCTCTCCTGGGGGTGCCTGGGTGGCTCAGCCGGTTAAGTACCTGCCTTCAGCTCAGGTCCTGATCTCAGAGTCCTGGGATTGAGCTCCGCAATGGGCTCCCTGCTGGGCAGGGAGTCTGCTACTCCCTCTCCCTCTGCCCTTCCCCACTGCTCCCATTCACCCGCACTCTTTCTCAAATAAAATCTTTTTTAAAAATTTTAAAAGAACCTCTCTATGAGCCTCCAGCTTTTCTTTTTTGACCCTCATTTCTACAGTTTCTTTAATAATTATGTAACCTCTTAGTCCTACAATAAATTCCTCATTCCATAATAATTATGAGTTCTCTTTCTTTGATTGAACCCTGACTGATAGAGGCTTATTTTTTATAACATGACATTCTGGAATGTGTAAAAAATTCAAAGAGCCAAATTTCTTTTTTTTTTTAATTTTTTCTATAGTATATAATCCTAATTACCCCTACCCCAGCCCCTCTCATTTTGAATCTACCTGGGTCAGGATTTTCCAGCAATATTTAATAAAACCTGTTTCTTTGCAGAGTCTTGATAAATTGCTAATTTAATTTTCACAGGAAAAAAAATAATACTCTTTCTTATGTGTATAATCTATAATCTGTTCCTAGCCAGGCACTGTCTCCATACATATTATTGGTCAAAATAGCAATCAAGTCAAAACGTGTGAATAGTTTACTTCTATGTGAGCATTATGGGTTCTAGGTCTGTGCAAAGTTCTTTCCGTCTGTGTTCTTTTCCTGATAGAAACACTAACACATGGAAAAATACATACCTAATAGTATTAAGGCTTTCAATGTAAGCAAACATGTTAATGTCCCCTAAAGGTGCATTGCATGGTTGCAATCTGAATTTTGCTCTTATGTTGCTGAACCTATGTACATTTTCAACCTCTGGGCTTGTTTTAGAATAAAGGATTTTATAAGTATTTTATTAAAACTCTCAGGAAAGATTCTATTGGGCTTAAACATCTTATGTGCTGCTCTAGTTTTATTATAAGATTAGGTACAATATTATTTTCATCCTTGACATGACTTTCACAATGTTTGAAATTTTGAGCATCACACATCTACCATTATCATTCTAAGCAGAGAACTTTCCCTTTTTTTAAATTCTTTTTCTCTGTCTTCATTCCTTTCACTACCTTCCTGCTTCCTTCCTTTCTTCTATTATTTTCTTATTTGAGGTTTTGTTGTTCTTTCTTGGTGTTTTCTCTAGGTGGAAGTCATAAGGTATCTTTTCTATCCTATTCATCATTGTTTCTTATCATTGTATATTCATGTGTATACCATCATGATTTTGTGAATTACAATGCTAAAAATACTACAGCATTCTTCATATGACTACATTATGGTAATAAATAAAGGAAGAACATATTTTACTTTTTAAAGTCCTGGTTAATGATATCTTATCTTTTCTGGATACTTTTGGCTAGTGAAATTCCACTAAGAGAAAGAAAAAAAGAAATCACTGATAGAAATTATTGTATCTATATTGTTCTTTTTTAATCTACATATTTGACTTAGGGACCTTACTCAGATACTCATATAGATCTATGTGTTTTGGCAAAGGGAATTTTGAATTTTAAATATTCTTTTTTTTAAAGATTTTATTTATTTATTTGGCAGACAGAGAGAGAGAGAGAGCACACAAGCAGGGAGGAGCAGGAGGCAGAGGGAGAAGCAGGCTCCCCGCTGAGCAGAGAGCCCCATGTGGGACTCGATCCTGGGACCCTGGGATCATGACCTGAGCTGAAGGCAGATACTTAACTGATTGAGCCACCCAGGTGCCCCCATTTTAAATATTCTTAAAATATACCTAATATATTCAAATATATCTAATATATCCTTATTTGTTAGCACTATATTAGCCTCCTATATGAGGATAGACTTTTATCAGATAAAGTATAGTAAGTCACTTTAAAATATGTATCTGTGTTTATCAGAAAGAAATGATGCTTAAGAAGTTTGTTTTGGACTTATATAATGTATTGCCCTCTTTTCTACGATGTCCATGAAAGTTATTCTAATGCTGCTAATTCTTTTGATTTTTTTAAATCCTTTTGATTCTGCTTTCCGTAGATGGGATAGTAAATATCCCTTATTGTGAAAGATTTATTTTCTGCGCCAACATAATCGAGTCAATCAATAAAACATAATGTTTCCCCAGGTATTCTGCTATGCACAACACATTTTATCAACAAATGCACATTAAGAAAACACCTAAATCCCCCTCTGACAGACATGTCACCTTAGAGATTTAAAATAATAACGATAAGATTAACCATATACCTATAGCCTGGAATTTAAATAGCTAAGTCCTTTTTTTTTTTCTTATACAAAGTTACTTAGATATTTATGATCTGGAGTCCAAATATAAGTTTCCTGAAACTAAAATGGTAGATTCTATAAAGAATTTTTGGTAAAATATCAGCAAGATGGTGGGATAGAAGTTTCCAGTTTGTTTCTCACAGAAACATCAATTTGAACAATTATTCACGCATGAAATGCCTTCACAAGGGCTCAGCATCCCAGGTGAGAGATTACAGCTCCTGAATGAAGTGCAGAAACAAGAAAAGACACATTCAAGAAAATAGGAACAATAGTTTCACATTATCCCAGTCACCTTGCCCCCAAATCTGGGCAGGCAGCATAGAGGGTTTCCCCATAGGTTGAGGGGAAAGGAGTGAGCATCTGACTTCATCACAGACACCAGCACCAGACCCTCAGACTCCAGACTCTTGATCTGCCCCAGCTCTAGGAGGACCTCAGAGATCTAACTTCTAGGCAGAGTCCCATCGCCCCAGGCTCCTAGCCCACCCACCGCCAGGCTGGCCCCTATAGGCACAGCCTCCAGGCCAGCTCTGAGGGGTCCAGACTTCCAATCCCCCAGAGCCAGGCCTGCTCTTTTGACTAGGATGGAAGACTTAAACGTAAGTCCTGAAACCTTAAAACTGTTAGAAGAAAACATAGGGAAAAAGCTTCTTAACATTGGTATAGGCAATGATTTTTTTTTGGACAGGACCCCAAAAACACATGCCTAAAAGCAAAAGGCACTGCATCAAATGAAAGAGCTTCTGCATAGCAAACAATCAGCATAGTGAAGGGACAACCTACAGAGTAAGAGAACATATTTGCAAACCATATATCTGGTAAGAGGTTAATATCCAAAATATACATAAAATTAAAGCAGAAGAATGGTAGCCTGCTCAGTCAGGATCCTCCAGCTGACTTTCCCTTGTTTGGTCTGCCATATTTCTAGAAGTGATTCTTGGTGGCAGTGGTAACAATTACCACAATCTTATTGCTTTAAAATAACATCCATCTCAGGGCGCCTGGGTGGCTCAGTGGGTTAAAGCCTCTGCCTTCGGCTCAGGTCACGATCTCAGGGTCCTGGGATAGAGCCCCGCATCGGGCTCTCTGCTCAGTGGGAAGCCTGCTTCCCCCTCTCTCTCTGCCTGCCTCTCTGCCTACTTGTGATCTCTCTCTCTGTCAAATAAATAAATAAAATCTTAAGAAAAAAAATTTTAAAATAACATCCATCTAATAGCTTACAGTTCCCATAGGTTAAGAAGTTCAGATGAGCTGGACTTGGTTCTCTGCACAGACCCTCACAGGTCAAAATCTAGATATTGAACAGGACCACATTCTTATCTGAGGGCTCTGGGGGATCATCTGCTTCTAGGCTCTTTCAAGATTCCAGCAGAATTCATTTCCTTCTCATCTGTTCCACTTGGCCCCCTCTATCTTAAAGTGAACTGAAGCAGGCAAAGTGTTTCTTGAGAATGTGGGAGCATAAAGTAGCATGCATAGCTGAGCCCTTTTTTGGTTCTACCTTTCAGAGCTATCTCACGGTAGAAGGAGTGCATTTCCCACCACCCTTCACCATGCAGAAAGAGAATCTGGGCCTGCGGGAAGCCCAGTAGTTGCTCAGTTATGCCAGCAATGGCACGGAGGAATCTGTCAAATTCAGGACAAAGGGACAGCAAGCCAACTTAACTGCAGATTGAAGGCTACATACTTTAAAAGGATTTAAAGGTAATTAAATGGCATTTTGTACTCTCCTCTCATCTGTTTGACTCTCACTTGTTGAGCTCAGAGCAGGACCAGTACTTTCAAACTTCACAAGCCCCAAAACCTCAGTTTCAGTCCATCCAGAGTTGATTAAACTCTAGGGTATCGATTCATGCATCCAAGAACAAACAAGAGTGGTTAAATAAACAAATGCCAGTTCTGGGATTTAAAATGCAGTGTGCTTTTCTCATGGACAGTAATGCATGTCTACTATCTAGGGCACCATGTTCTCTGGGATAAGGCTCCATGAGCATATGAAGAATGAGGTAGGAGGTTGATTGATGGGTCCGATTTTAAAGCAAACTAGATGATCTTGAGGGCTATTCTATCTAGGTCATGGAAAACTCTGATGAGATGTTTTAGTTTTGTTTTATTCTTATATTTTAGAATCAGAGAATTTCTGTTTGAGACCTCCATTTGCTGTATAAACTTTGGTAAGTTTAACTTTTCTAAATGTCAATGAATTCATCTCTAAAAAATGAACAATACAACCTGCTTCATAAGCGTGTTAAGAGAATTAGATGATACATATCATAGTATTTAATGCAGTGCCTGCCAAATGATACTTGTGTATATACACATGTATATATACACACATTATATACTGAATAAATATATGTATATTGCCTATATAGAATTTATTATATATTCTACCTCCTTTCATAGGCATAGACAAGTTCTTCATCTATGGTATCTTTTATGATCTCTAGCAAATGTTCTCTTTTTATATTAGTGCATCTTTAATTTCTTTTTCAGATCTATTATTTTAACATTCTCTTATATCTCTTTTTCAACAATCATGTTTCAGTCACACATTCATAATTTGGCTATCTTGTTTGGACTTCGAGGATTTTCTTCCTCTTTTAAAAACTCCATTTTCTCTTGTGTGATTTCATAGCATCCTGTGCTTTTCTTTATGTACTTTATCAAGTTTGTAAGTTTTATCTCTGCTTAAAGAACAATACCCACTTTGTTTGCTACAGTGTCTAACAACCAGCACAGTGCCAGGTATATAGTTACTTGTCAATAAATATTGAAAAAATAAATAAGAGAGTGAATGAATGAAGGAAGGAAGGAATGAAAAACATTCCCAGTTGAATTATGTCTTGTTGCATTCTCAGAATATATGACTTCAAGTTTTGGAGCACACTACTATTTCCTTCCTGATGCATTGGTGAATGATCTAATTAGTATTAGTCTGGGATCATACACTTAGACTCTTACAAAGTCTGAGAAGTAATGTACAGGAAGTGAAAGGCACCATGGGTAAAATGACAAATGGCAGTTGGCATTCTTTCTCAGTGTCAGGTTGTAAATTTTGGCAGGCATTGTGGTATCTGGAAAAGGGTGCCCTTTCTAAAGATGAGCGACCCTTCTCCATAGCAATATATATATATATTACTGTTATATATATAAGGTTTTATATATATATATATATATATATATATATATATAATTTCTCAGCCATAAAAAGGAATGAAATCTTGTCATTTGCAATGACATGAATGGAACTAGAGTGTATTATGTTAAGCAAAATAAGTCAGCCAGAGAAATACAAATACCATATGATTTCACTTGCATGTAGAATTTAAGAAACAAAATGAATGAAAGTGGGGGAAAAAGAAAAGAGAGAGAAACCATAAAACAGACTCTTAACTATAGAGAACAAACTGAGGGTTGCTGGAGGGACGGTGAGGGGTATGAGCCAAATGGGTGATGGATATTAAGGAGGGCACTTATGATGCACGCTGGGTATTATATGTAACTGATGAATCACTAAATTCCACTCCTGAAACTAATATTACACTATATGTTAACTAAGTGGAATTTAAATAAAAATTTGAAGCAAAGCAAAAAAATGATTAAGACACTATCATTGGACTAACCAAAAAGATAATCTGGGTTTTTCTTTTTTTTTTTTCTTTTTTTAAGATTTATTTATTTATTTGAGAGAGAGATCATACATGGGTGGGAGATGGGCAGAGGGAGAGGGAGAGAGAGGGAGATTCTCTCAAGCGGACTCCCCTTGAGTTCAGAGCCTGACGCGGGACTTGATTGCACAACCCCGAGATCACGGCCTGAGCCAAAATCAAGAGTTGGACACTCAACTGACAGAGCCACCCAGGTGCACCTGGGTTTTTCTCCTATTGTTTTATTTTGTGTAGCTTTAATTACTGATGACCCAATTACATTTTAGAAGAAAAGATCTTTCATTAAATGGATAGTCATGTAATGGCTTATAGGACTAGAGACTAAGAGAAGGTTCCCCTCACTCTAGAGGCACAGACAAGAGAGCCATTTTGATAAAGACTGTAAGACTTACTAATGCCTGTATCTAAAGTCATCACCAAGGTTTCTCTGCACGCAACTGCAAGTATTAAATTGTATATCTTCACTGTAAAAGGAAAAGATGGTCTTAAGAGCAATAGGTCCCAAAACAAGAAACTTTTACAAGATAATACTTTATAAGCTGCTTTTTATCAGAACCTTAAGTGAAAATTAGGCACAAAAAGGAAATTAGAAAACATCAAGAAACACTTTGAAAAATGTCACTTTTGTTCAGTAACCTTTGATTCATTTTGCTATTTGATACCCACAAAAATCAGACATCATGATGGATTCGGTTAGATATAGGATGCATTTAATATGTAATTTAATTGCATTTCCAATGTCATAGGATATCTATTATTCTGAGAGAGAGAAAAGTCCGAATTTACTGAGGTTGATCTACACATTAGGATAGTCTTAAAAGAATAATTCAGCATTCTCTTTTCAAGTCTGACTTCAAAGCACCACTGATAGATAAAGCAAGGCAGATTGTAATTAAAACCAATTAAATTCAAACAAAAGCAAAATTGTTTTAAGTATATTCATCATTCAGTTTGAATCTTATTATTATTTTCATTTCTCCTTCATTTCAGGGAACATCATTTTGTTAATGTAGGGTTACATCTTAGAGTGGGAGGTGAGAGAGGGGTCTATATACTATTGCAGAACCCCATTTTTAAAATCACAGATGACTTTGTGTTTATTTATTTGTCTGCAATGTTATAGATCACAAGTAATATGTATGTGTAGTATTTTGTACCCGTGTATAGCATGTATGCATGTTGGCCAACAGTCGTTGTGTTTTATTTTTTTTTATTTCTTTTTTGTCATTGTGCTTTAATAGGAAAGTTATGAGGATTAGATTAGAGGGAATTAAAAAAAAGATCAGTTGGTAGTAAGGAGTGGCAAGCAACAGGTTGTATGAATTCTCACTTCAAATTTGAATACTTGGGGCACCTGGGTGGCTCAGTTGGTTAAGTGTCTGCCTTCAGCTCAGGTCATGATCCCAGGGACCTGAGATCTGGGTAGGCACCATCAGGGCTCCCTGCTTATTGGGGAGTCTTCTTCTCCCTGTGCCCCTCCCCCTGCTCATGCTCTCTCTCTGTCAAATAAATAAGTAAGATCTTTTTAAAAAAACGAATACTTTGTGAAGCCACTTTTAATTTCTTAGTCACCAAGTCAAAAATGCAGTTCTTGTTTGTGGGAAAGCCCAGTTACGACATTGTAGTATAGCATGAATGAACAGGTGAGTGTTTATACCAAAGGCCTGCTAACAAGAAACATTTTTAGTTCACCTGGATTTCAGAATTGCCATATACTAAATATGTCCCCTTCAAAATTCATATGCTGAAACCTAATCCTCAGTGCGATCTTATGAGGAGGTGAAGCTTTTGGGTCATGAGGCTGGAGCCCTCACGTATAGCAACAGCACCCTTACAAAAGACAGGGCACTGAGATCCATCACCCCTTCCTCCGTGTGGAGAGATGGCCATCTAGGAAGCTGGTTCTCATCTGATACGAAATTTGATCGTGCCTTGATTTTAGACTTCCCATTCTCTAGAACAGTGAGGTTGAATTTTGTTATTTAAGCCACTGGGTCTCTGGTATTTTTGTCTGCATGGACTAAGATAAGAATAAAATTGTTTCTCTCCTTTTTGAAGTATAACAATTTTTTTTCCAATCAAAGGGGAAAAAATGTTTTCTTTCCCATTTGAAAGTGAAAAAAATAATTCACTCCACAAAAAAGAAAGCCAGGGAATGTTCAACTCCAAGAACTGTCCTCGTGGAAAAACGCGTTAGGAAGACCGATGGCCACTGGAATGACAAAACAGCACTCACAACAAACACACACACACACACACACACACACACACACACACACACACACACAAGTTAAAACAGCAACAACTCGTAGTTCTACCCTTGTTAGAAAACTCACAGGTAGAAGACACTTACATGAAAAGTGATATAGCTTTTTGTTTATTTCCAGATATGTGTGCCTAAGCAATTCATGCTACTGATATGTTATGAAGGATTTTTAGCCGTGACAAAGAAAGAAGAAATCCTGCCATTTGTAACAACATGGCTAAACCTTGAGGGCATTATTCTAAGGGAAATAAGCCAGACAGAGAAACAGAGAAAGACAAATAGTGCATGATATCACTTATATGGGGAATCTCTTTAAAAAAAAAAAAAAAAGCAAATTCATAGAAACGGAGAGTAGAAAAGTGGTTGCCAGGGACTGGTGGGTGGGAGTGGGATAAGGAAAGTTTGGTAAAAGGGTACGAACTTCCAGCTGTAAGATGACGAAGAATGGAGTTCTAGTGTGTAACACTGTGACTACAGTTTATGACACTGTATTGTATTGTTGAAACTTGTTAAGAGAGCAGAACTTAAGTGTTCTCATTTTTAAAAAGAATATGACAGGTGATGGACATGGATGTGTTAACTCGGTGGGAGAACTCTTTCATGATGTATACAGGTACCAAGTCACTGCAGTGCACACTTTAAATGTCTTAAATTTGGGGTGTCAATTATACTTCGATTAAGCTCCAGTTGTAAAAAAATATATATTTGTAACATTCTGGAGTATGATACATCTTGGAGTTTGTAATATTTCAGATATGAGCTGGACACGTGATTGATGAGGTGTCCAGAAAGGACTAGATACTCAAATGAACAGTCATGTAGGGGTGGGGGATGAGAGGAGAATAATATTCACCGTTCTCAATTCTTTCTAGAGCTAACATTCCATTATAGAGTATTTATATCTTGATTGTTGCCATTGCTATTCTTTATCATGTGATAATTTGACATGTCTCTTCTTAGATCATACTAATTCTGTAAAACAGAAAACTTAAAGCACTTTTTGCTATTTATTAATCATAAATTCATAAGCACAGAATGTTAGAGGAGTCTCTAACATGGGGGGAGAGGGACTTTATTCACTTGCCCGGTAAGTAAAATGAGGTCCAAAAAAAGATAATCAATGGGGCACCTGGGTGGCTCAGTCAGTTAAGCACCTGCCTTCGACTCAAGTCATAATCCCAGGGTCCTGGGATCAAGCCCCACGTCTGCTTAGCAGAGAGCCCACTTCTCCCCTCTGCCTGCTGCTCCCCCTGCTTATGCTCTAAACAAACAAACAAACAAATAAATAAATAAAATCTTTAAATAAAATAAAATGTCCCTCAAGAAAGATAATCAATTTGCACCATGTCACCCAGTGTGGTAGAGAGAATACTGGATCCCCAAAGATGTCCACATCCTAATACCCGAAAAAATCTTGCTGAAGTCAGAAAGATCTTTGCAGATGTGGTTAAATAAAGGACTTGAGGTGGTCACATTATTCTGGGTTACTCAGAGAATGGCAGGAGGGCAGAGTGAGAGAGTGAGAGTTATGACTTCAGAAGCAGAATTTAGAAGCCAGCAAAGTCAAAGAGTGGATTCCCGCCTCCAATTTCCAAAAAGGAATGCAGTCTTGCTGATCTATTTAAGACGTCTGACCTTGAGACAATGAATGTGTGTTGTTTTAATGCACTAAATTTGTGATGATCTGTTACAGCAGCAGTAGGAAGCTAATATACCCAACAATGAAGTTGTATAAGCAAGTCTAAAAACAGTGGGTCCTAAGCCCAAGTCCTGTGGCTATTCTACTATATCATACTGCACTTGCAAGTCTGTAACTGTCAGTATACATGGATAATGTTCTAACCAGATCATTTTATTCAAAGTTAACTTACATTTATGGAGCCCTTGCTATGTGAAATTTCCAGGACCAGGTGCTAGACGGGAACAAATATGAAAAAGGAATGTATTTACACATATGAACAATTGTGCCTATAACAATGTCATTTAATGTAATAGCATAAAATTCTCTCTCCTTTAGAGTCTGCACAAGCTAGATATCTTTACTAGGCTGCTAGCACTTCATTGAGAATCTTAGTTATACGACCCTTTAAAAATACACTTGGTCTACCCAACCCTAACCATTTACAAATGACTACAGAGTACCCTTCTCATTTTTACATAAAACAACATAGACATAAATTAATTAATATATATTAATCTGAATCATGTGAAATAGCCAATATCTGATACCTTCTGAAACATGGAAATGGCAATTTTATATAATTCAATTCTATAAATGTCCGTGGAAGACACTGTAATGTGCTGCGCAGTTGCCCCTTCAGTGAGTTTTGTTGCCCTGTTTTTTGTTTTTTGTTTTAAGATTTTATTTATTTATTAGAGAGAAAGAACAAGAGCACGTGAGCAGGGGAGGGACAGAGGGAGAGGGGCAAGCAGACCCCCACTGAGTGGGGAGCCTGATTGGCTTGATTCCAGGACCCTGTGACCATGACCTGAGGCAAAGTCAAGCACTTCAACCAACTGAGCCACCCAGGTGCCTCTTGCTGCCTGTTTTGAAAGCTCTGTAAGCACTTGAATATTAGCCCCTTGCCTGAAGTCATACAGTGCCTAGAACCAATGACTGATGCAGGGGTATAGAGTTTTGGCCATCCTGGCCCAAGTGTGGGCAATTCTGAAAGTTCATCTTCGTTCTAGAATTTCCTACGAATTGAGCTATTGCTGTTAGGAGACCTGCATCACAACTTTACATCTATTTCTGCCTGGTCCCTCTTCCTCTTCCTTTCTTCCACAAAGTCATCCTAAGGACACTCCTGAATAAACAGCCTTCATTCTTACCTCCCAGAGAATTCAACTTGCAACAATGCCACCTAATATAATAACATATAAAATGCCATAATATATGAAAGTTCAGTGTTGTGTCTGTGCTACTACGCTGATGTCACGGGTGGTGGGAAACTGCCATCAGGAGTCAACCTTCATTTGTCAGTGTTGCTCCAGTTTGTCCATGACGTGTTTATTATAGAACTGTCCATTGATCATGCATCGATGATATACATTGCATCAACACTGGCTGTGTTTTATGGAGTAGTAATGAAAATATAAGTCAGGGCTGTCCAATCTTGGCATCCTTGTCTTTGTGCCTCGGTTTCCTATTCTATAAAATATAGATAATTATGGGTGCCGCTTCATCTGCTGGTTGTGATGATGTAAAGGTTACATGAGTTAATACATGTAAAATCTTCAAATGGTGCCTGACACTTAGTAACCACTTAACAAATGTTGGGTGTTAGCTATTTTTTCCGGGTATGAAGTCACGAGAGTTTCTCTTGTGTTATCAATCTCTCTTCGTTGACTCTTGACCTTTCAGTATACAAATATTCTCAGCCTCCTATATGAACAATCAAACATGCAAGCAGACAGCTAATGTCCTTTGTCTTTTCTTTCCCTCTTTTAGTTACCCTTTTTTTTTTCCTTTTTATAGTTTTATAACAGGTTTACCTCTAGTCATTACTTTCCCATGATCCATCCAGCCCTAAAAGAATCTGCCCCCTACTCCCCACCCCAAGTTTCATCCATTTGGGGTTAACAGGAAAAACAGCTACAGGATTCAGTTACATCTCCAATCCTGTTTAAAGTTTTGCCTGATTTTGTCACTTAAATACTCCATTTAGGAAGCCTTTAGTCTTTGTGATATAAGAGTTCAGCCTCCCTCAGAGCCACACATTCCCTTCTCTAGTATAGGGCATCCCCATGAAGGGAATTTCTCTCAATAATTGAAGAGTCAGCATCCTTGGCATAATGCCTTCTTACTCCTGTGATCTCTGGGACTTAATTCCATGTCCACCTGTGTGTTGCTTGTTCTGTTGGCATTTGTGGCTGAGGTAAATTGTCATCTAATCTCTTGTGGCTTGTTAGATATCCCTCCTTAATTCTTCCTCTATTACCTGACCAATGAGTGTCTATAGACTTCCAGATCCAACAGAGTTATCTCTCTAGCCTGCAGGTCTGATGATTTGCCTTCAACTACAGAGGCTAATCACCTCTATCTTCAAACACTTATCATTAAACTTCTATCACTATGTCTTGCCTGAACATGCTTAGCTAGCTAGTATACTTATCCATATCCACCAAATAGATGCTCAGAGAGCAGAAATCAGTAGTTCGATTTTGACATCTTTGCCTATCTATTCTTTTTCTTTTCTCCCAACTGCCCCACGCCTAAAAATGGGGGATTTTCTGTTGTCTCGTCTCCTCATCCCCATCCTATAGCATTTTCTTTTCTCCAGTAAGACATACAGGTTATCTTCTCATGACTAGGGAGAACTCTATCAGTTAAATCTTTTAATATCAGTTTCTTAATATGCTAATGCACATGATCTTAGCTGAAGAATGAGATAAGGTCTTTCAGGATAATATTAAATACTAATGGGTCACATATTTCTCTTGAACTAGGGACTAGGTCAACTAGCTTGAAGGCTTCGCTCTTACTATTTTGTATGTACCACAGCAGAGGGTGGTGGTGGTGGACTGATAAATTGAGCCTAATTTAAATTGATAATTAAAACTGGTTTGGTTTAATGTTATATTGCTCTAGTCATGTTAAAATATGTGTAGTTACTCAAATACCTAGTTAGTGTGCATATTCGGCTATTTTGGACAAGAATGCCCCTATTTCTTTCTCTTTTTTTAAATTTAATTTTATTTTTCTAGTGTTCCAAGATTCATTGTTCATGCACCACACCCAGTGCTCCATGCAATACGTGCCCTCCTCAATACCCTCCACCAGGCTCACCCAACCCCTGACCTCCCGGAAAACCCTCAGTTTGTTTCGTAGAGTCCACAGTCTCTCATGTTTCGTCTCCCCCTTTAACTTCCCCCAATTCACCCTTACTTTCCTTCTCCCAATGTCCTCCATATTTTTCCTTTTGCTCCCCATGTAAGTGAAACCATATGATAATTGACTCTCTCTGCTTGACTTATTTCACTCAGCGTCATCTCTTCCGTGTTGATACAAAAGTTGGGTATTCATCCTTTCTGATGGAGGCATAATATTCCATTGTATATGTAGACCATATCTTCTTTATCCATTCGTCTGTTGAAGGGCATCTTGGCTCTTTCCACAATTCGATGATTGTGGCCATTGCTGCTATGAACATTGGGGTACATGTGGCCCTTCTTTTCACTGCATCTGTATCTTTGCAGTAAATACTCAGTAGTGCAATTGCAGGGTCATAGGGTAGCTCTATTTTTAATTTCTTGAGGAATCTCCACACTGTTTTCCAAAGTGGCTGCACCAACTTGCATTACCACCAACAGTGTAAGAGGGTTCCCCTTTCTCCTCATCCTCTCCAACATTTGTTGTTTATTGTCTTGTTGATTTTAAGAATGCCCCTATTTCTATTCTTCACTATTAAACTTTAACCCACCCGTTAAGATAGAAATCAGATCCCACCTTTTCTGTGACGTTTCCTTGGATTTCTCCCTGGATTTTCTTAACATTTCTACAATTGACATACAATACCTATTAGTTTCGGGTGTATGTCATCATATTGATTTGATATTTTTATACTTTATGAAACAATCCCCATGATAAGTCTAGTTACTATCTGTCACTACACAATGTTATTACAATATTATTGACTAAATTCCCTATGCTGAAATTATATCCCTGGGACTTATTTATAACTGGGAGTTTGTACCTCTTAAACCCCTTCAACTATTTCAATTTATTTAATATAACAGTATAAGAGAGATCATAAGGCAGTACATGATTTATAGTGAAGTGAGCAATACAGAGTAAGTTCTTGACAAATTTAGACAAGAGAGAGAGAGATTGTTGTAGTCTAAGATGGTTATAAAATAATAAATGGGAAAATGAGATAAACTTGAATACAAATGATTAGTACAGATTCATCTGGAAACTACTGATTAAATCATGTATACTTGTTTATTAAATGTACATGTCTTATTTAAATACACACCTATAACTAAAAATTTATCTCTGTTGTACCACAGAGGTGTCTCAATATTATAGCAATTTGGTGGGTCATTTGTATTTATCATGATTATAGGTTTATGAGGGTTGAGAGTTTAGTATTTAATAATTAACTTATAACTTCATGTATTGATTCATTTAGTCAAAATATTTATTCCATATCTGGAATGTTTAATGTACTCTGCTAAGACAGAGGGGAAACTAAGATGGCTAAGATTCTCTCTCAAGAGCTTATAGTCTCATAGAGGGAGATAAATATGTAAACGGATAATGCAATAAAGTATTATAAGTGCTATTAATAGAAATACACAGAGGGAATTATTGAGCATGATGAAGTTACTCAATTCACAAAGCAGAGAATTTGTTTAGTCTAAGTCTTGTAAGGTGGATACATGTTTATGAGGTGGAAAAATACAGAAGGAGAAAGAACATTGTGAGAAAAAAGCAAAGATGAGAAGTTTGGTTTATTTGGAAACTATAGCTAGTAATTTGATATGGTTGTATCATAGATACACCTGGCACATGGGGAGTTGTGATAGTGAGAAGAGGACATTTCAGGAAGAATTGGATCATTTCTCATTTAAGTCTCTTTCTCTACTGGGAGAAGATCCCTCTTTACTACATTCTATTTTACTTTTATTTTTAAGGATATGTTTCTTAGAACTTCTGTCTCTTCAAAAATCTTAGGCACCCCTCTGAACCTCGCAAAAATTCACTATCTTCCATGAGATGTAGTTTTTACATATAAATATTCCATAATTCCTATTTGTATAGCCTAGTGTTTCTCTATCTCCAAGGATAACATATAGCATGTTAAAACTATTATTGAATCTTATCACCTTGCCACACTACTGTCCCCTCATCTTACTCTCAGCTTATTTTCTTTACCTAGCTCATTTATTAATTCAGGTAATCTTTACAGTGACCCTATAAGGTAAATGCCATTATTATATCCATTTTACAGAGGATAATACTAAAGCATAACGTCACACAGTAAGTCAATTTCAAATCTGGAGTTTAAACCAAGAGGTTTAACTGGAGATTAAACTTCCACCACTAAGTCTATCCACTTCCTTACATCTAAGTCTATATAATTGGTCTTTCCTTTACTGTCGAAGACCAACCCTCCATGAGATTTTACCGCCTGTCTCCTATTCAAGGACATCATTAATTGTTCTCTCTTTTTGTTGTGCATCATCAGTTTTCCTATCCAGGGCAAAATTTCTGGTGGTCATACAAATATGCTCAGCTGTAATATCTCTCATATCTACAAAACCTCTTGACTTTACTATCATTGCTATCAACTCCATTTATCTCCCTCCTTTTGAAGGTAGGTCCAATGGTCATCTTTCAGCTTTTTTTCCTATTTGACATGTCAGCAGCATTGGACATAGATGATTACACTCTCCATAAAATACTTTCTTCACTAGATTTCCAAGGCAATGCATACCCAGGACTTTTCCTTATGACCTTCTTGTCACTAACTTTGCTGGTTCGTCACCATCTCCCATATCTCTATAAGGGTCAATCCTTGAACATTTTCTCATTATTTTTAAAAAATCAGAATTAATTCCCTTGCCAATTTCATCTAGTCTCATATTTTTATATGCCATCAATATAGTGACAAACGCAAATTTGTGTTTCCAGCCCTGACTTGTTCCCTGTACTTCAAATTCCTATATCTAGTTGCCTGTTCAACTGTCCATTTTGGTATATAATGTGTGTCTCATGCTTAACATACCTAAAACTAAGCTCCAATCTTTCCCCAGTCCCATTACAACGTGCTTTTCCTACCTTCTTTTTTTTATCTTGATAAATAGCCAGTTCATTTTTACAGTTGCTCAGACTAGATATTTGGACTTCTTCCTGATATTTCTTTTCCTCTCATATCCTACGTTTTATGAATCAACAAATACTGTCATCTCTACTTTTATGATATGTTTAGTTTCCAAACCCTTTTCACAACCTCCACACATGGCTCAAGTCACTATCCTCTCTCAAATGAATTCTTTGTTTAGTTTGTTTAACAGCCAGAGTGAATCCTCTAAAATATGTCAGGTGACATTTTTCTGCTCAAAACACTCCATTGTCTTTTCATCTCATTCAGAGAAAACTTGAGTAGATAATTTCTACTTTAGTAGAAATTACAAATTTCTACTAAATTATAAATTATAAATTTCTATAAGATCTGTCTGCCCCCAGATTATTTCCCTGGCTTATTCTCCTGGTACTCAGGAGAATGTGGAGTCCATTTCAGGGTATTCTGTGTTTCTCCTTGTTTTTCAGGTTTTTTTGAATTTGCTATTCCTTCTACTTGGGAAAATTATCTACTCAAATACCTTCAAGCCTTGTTCCACCAAATTCTTTCAGATCATGTTGCATGGTCACAGGATTTTATACATAAATTTGCATCAATCCTTTCCCCATTCTGGCTGTCACCATCCATGTTCTCTATTTAGTAAATTTCATTTCATATATAGCTACCTAACATCCTATATATTGTTCTTTATTTACTTGTTTATTTTGTTTCTGTTGAAAATGTAAGCTCTAGGAGCCTACATTTACCACATTCACTTACTTATGCATTTACATGTCCCTAGTATCTTGGACATGAAATAAATGAATAAATATGCAGAAGTATATCAGAAATCAGTTTAAATGTTTTCTAGGAAACAAGGAAAAGAAAGAAGGAAAACGGAAAAAGGAAAAGAAAGAATTAAAAATGTGTTTTCAGCTTTTTGTTCACTTTTTAATGTCAAATGTCTGCAGACTATAAAGATATAAATTCATTAAAAACTCTTCTATATCAAGATGCAAACGTAGTAAATTGCTGTTTGTTGCCATCTTGCTCTGTCTATGCTTATTGTTAGTTGGAAAACCTTAAGCATTCTTGTATGTTACTATTCCAGATTTGGTCAGAAATCAGCATTTTTAATAGATTGAGAATGTTTATTAGTTGTCTTTGTAACTTATTAGCAACATAATTATCTCTGCAACTAAATTTTCTCATTTATGAGTTGGGGATGATAATTGAAATATCTACTTCTCAGTATTATTGTGAAGATTAAATAAATTATAAACAAATCTGATATAACCTCCCTCAGCACACATACCGCACACACTCCTATGTTTTGTAAATAACGACATGTGTGTGTGCTATGTTGATAAGAACTTTGGAATATAAAAAAATTAGGTTTAATTTCAAGGCTGTTACCTACTAACGGGATGATATTTTGAGTCACTTTCATCTCCCTGTGTCCCATTTATTCTCCTTATCTGTATAATGGGTATCAAAATTAATACCTCAAAGGTTAATAGTGGAGAAAAAGCTCAATACTAAGAAAGGCACATATTAGATATCCAATAAATATTGTTTTTTCCTCTCTTCTTTAAAATTAGTCTCACACCTTTCTCAGCCCAAACATCACGTTTGAGGCTTGTCTTTGAGATTACACAAGGTAGTAGGAAAAAGTTTCAATTAATAAAAATTTTTAGAATCTCAAAATTTGTATTTCTATGTAATGTTTTTGTTTATTATTAATAACAATATTGTTTTTCTTCAATAATAATCTTTTTGAGAAGATTTGGAGTAGACTGCCTCATTGACAAAGAACTACAGGTTTTCACACAAATTGGACAGTTCTTCAGCACTTGTCATTGAATCAGCAACATATCATTGCTGACTCAGATATATTGGTACCTGTCTAAAGGATTATTACACAGTGATTTC
>CM052884.1:78171375-78213644 GCA_028534135.1 Potos flavus | reverse complement strand
AGATTTTCAAGTGTGTAGGGTCTCTAATCCAAAGGCCTGGATTTGAGTCCTTATCTTGATTCATACCCTTCACTGCTTTGCTTCTGTGTCTCAGTCTATCAAAATGCAGTTATGATGTGTTTCAGAATTGCTACAAAGATCATATAAATTAATCAATCAGAATGTGATAAGTAGATTCTAAACAGTTATGTAAATGGTTCCCAAATAACATTATTAACGATGATTAGCTATATGTGTGTGTGTGTATTAGCTATATGTGTGTGTTTGTGCATGTATATGCACACACACAGATATATTTGACGCAATCATTAGTAATTCAAGATTATTTGAGAGCAATCTATTGATCAGTGCAAACATAGAATAAACTAATCGAGAAATAAATGTGAAAGGTAGTGAAGATAGTCTCCTCTCATCTGTTTATTCTTTCAAAGAGTCATGACTGATGACATTCTAAGCACCAATATATGAGAGTACATCCATGCCCTCATTTTATTTTTTTATTTTTAAAGATTTTATTTATTTATTTGACAGAGAGAGAGATCACAAGTAGGCAGAGAGGCAGGCAGAGAGAGAAGGGGGGAAGCAGGTTCCCTGCTGAGCAGAGAGCCCGACGAGAGGCTCGATCCCAGGACCCTGAGATCATGACCTGAGCCGAAGGCAGAGGCCCCAACCCACTGAGCCACCCAGGTGCCCCGGCCTCATTTTAATTTAACTCATTTGACATAGTCACTGAATCATTCCTCTATGTACGGCAGTATTTTTAGATGACTTTTCCAATAGTATCCATTTGACTGAGGAAGTATCGCCTTGCATTTTGAAATGTAATAGATAATCATCCATTGTCTTATATTATTTTGTATAGATAATGCTTGTTTTTCAACATTAGGATTTGTATCCCCATGCGTATAATTCATTAGGTTTAGATAATATGTCTTCCACTGTTCTAAATTTTATATATTCTGGGGAAATATTTCTGAAAACATAGTGCAGAGGTTTGACATATATTATTGAAATGAGAGTGGTGTAAATGGCATAATTAGAGTATTAATTTGCTCATGTAACAAACTGTTGAGTATATACTATGTATTTGACACTGAGTCTTTGTTGAGCTTTTTAGTTATACTTTATAATTTATGTAGGAATTTCTAATGAATAATTTTGACTTTGACACTGCTAGTTTTCCTGCTTATGCTCTATCAAATTATATATATATATGTATATATATATATATATATAAATCATATAGCCTTGGTTTTGGTAATGATATGAAGTTCATTTAGTCCAATTCCCCCAAGGAATACGTGAATCTCTTCTTCTATGTGATATGGTTTTCATATTTGTGAGTAAACATCTCACTGGTGGGACAAGGTGATATTCAAATGATTGATATTAAATAGAAACATATGAAAACTTGGAAAAACAAAGCTAAGGGTTTTTAAACTTATTTTTAGTTTTTGGTAAATCTGGTGTAGTCTAGATTTTTTTTTTTTAATGTTAGTAAAATTCACATGTTCTTAAAATATATTTAAAAAAAAAATCACACAGTGATTTCAAGCTATCACCATAGCAACTATTTGCATCAGAATAACTATTTTTTCCCAGAGCTATTTCTGTATCATTAAATCCTTGATAATACTTTATTATTTGGTATCTGTTAAGTCCATATGCATTTTAGTGTCTAATTTACTTAACAAATTATGTCTGACAAAAAAGAAAACTTACAGAACAATAAACAACACTATTAATTACCTCATAAAGCAGGAAACCACTATATTTGTCAGTAGCATTGTGTCTTCAAAATAATGCCACAAACTAATTAAGTATGAACATATTCCATTATTGGGATGTATATCCTTTTTCAAACTTATTCATTATAATGAAGCAAAACTAGAAACTGGGACTAGTGAAATTGCAAAATTGCATTTATTAGAGAGGCTTTTATCCTATTAAAAACAAAGCAAAGGAAATGGAAAAAGGAAGAAAAATTGCCTATATGTAAGAAGTAAATGTTGCTGTGGCAACTGCATGCCATTTGTTATATTTTCTTCATTAGACTCTTGAAGGTAATTACATGACGAAAGAAAAAAATGCCATTTCCACATAAAACAATAATTTCATGGGGATACGTATTTCTCTTTTCCCCTTGACTATTTATTGAAGTGCTATTTTTATTTGAGAAATATCTGTTTTCTTTTATTTATGAAGATTTAAAGGGGACATAAAGATTCCACAGACCTGAGACCATGATAGTTTACTTTCACTTTTTTAATTTTTCCCAGTCTGGAAGAAAAGGAATGTATAAATAAAGAAAATATTGCAAGAGAGAGCAATAAAGTCCAGTTTGCTTTCATGGCCTCTAGGGCCTCATAAGTTTAATGGTCCATAACTTAGATGAGTCATGTTATCTGTATGTTTGTTTTTTTTTCCCTTGAGCGCTGACATACAGCGGCAGTGGCATATAGGGTGCACTGTTCAATTTGATGGCTTAGGTGGTGGTTGCAAAATGCTGAACATGATACAATTTTACCTAAATGTTCCAACCATATATCCTATTTGCTACATATACTTACTGGGCTACTGGGCGGTCAAAGGTCAATTTCGGAGAAACAGAAACTTTCACCTTCTCACTATGTCTCAGGTGCCACCAGCCACTTCTCCCTGTTACTTTTACAGTTTCTGTATCCTAATAGCTTCATTAAATGATGATATGGCTTGATGAAGTAGAAAAGTATATCAACTTTGATAAACCTATATTTCTAATTTACCCTGGATATTGTTTTGAATTTCAAAAGAACTAGTATAATCTAATACAGGGGTACTTGGGAATTGCTTGATTTCTATATCCCAGAATAAAATGTTGAACGCTCTATTGTTCAGTTGCTTCAACTAATATTTGAACAAATTCGCCTTTGCAAATCGTCCCTTCACTAGGGTGCTTGAATTAGTGTTTCACATATGAAAGTTTATTTAAAGTAAATAATGTTAACTTGAAAATGTAAACCTATGTTCTTTATATACTTAATATATTGTTATATAAATAGCAATAGCTGGAAGAACCATGTATCCCTGTGGGTTTTCACATTCTGAAGCAAAATTAAATTTTTAAAATATTTTTAGGGTTACAAATTGCTGTAAAACTACTGGAAAAAGAAAACGCTCTTAGCCTTTGAGGCTATAGAGAGCTTTCCCATAATATGTAAATACTAAATTTTCTTGGGTGAGCATGATTTTCTCCCTAAAGCAAAACTATTTTTTTTCTGATGCCGTCTATAGCAGCATGTCATTTAGAATGCAGTGACTTTCCATGGGAGTTGCTAAAACATGTTCAGTTTACATTGAGCTGCCGAAGTCATCTTTGTCTCAGTCCAGTGGCTAATAAAATTACAGTGTTAAGCAGTATTGAAGAAAATAACTCTGAAAATACAACTTTAAATGGAGCTTTACCACTGCCTCTAGCTTCATGCCTGTCTGGAGATCATCAAAGCTCATCTTGTATTTCTCGAGCTTTCCTGTTTTTCCCTTGTTCTACCCTCAAGGGCTTCCTAATTCCTCAGTCCCAAATATACACGTCAAACCCAGAGGTCCCACTGTTGGTTCCTGCTTATTTCACGTCATTATGGTCTTCCAACGCTAGCCAAAATTTCTTTGCTTCCAGAACGGATTTCATGCAAGGCTCTGAATGTCATGACTGAAGTTATTCCATTAGCCTCGCATTCCCTTTTTCCCTGAACCTCTTGAATTTGTAGAGCAATGTATTTTCACACTAAGTACTAAGAACCCACGGGAGCCTCGTAAATAATTGCTTGTGAGTTTATGTGCATTCGTGGAATCAAGAAGTGGTTATAATGCCTTAATTTTCAACTGGTAGTGAGGAGGAACAAAAGCGATCTATAAAAGTTACTGCTGTTCTCTATCTGCTTTTCATCCTATCTTCACATGTTACCTTAAAACAAAACAACGTATAAATTGAACAAATCTATTGAGAGAGATAAAGGAAAGATAGATGGATAGGTGAATGTGAAGATATAGATATGAAGGTATTGATATAAATCAAAGTTGAAGAAGGGGTTAGTTCTATTTTTTCCCATTTTATGAGCCCTTGTCTTGGTGCAAGATGACAATCTATACTGTTCTTGAAAATCACTGACTTTTATTATTTAGTCAACAATCCCAAATGAATCACAATAATGGAATGTTTGTTAAGTCACTCGGTACAGGAACCAACCATTGTAACAGTAGAAATAATATGTTTATTTTTTAAGAGAGAGAAGCAAGCTATTGAGAGGATTGAATTAAAGTGGCTGAGTGAGCTCTAATGCCAAACAAACCTATATTCCTGTCTAACTTGTAATACTTTTTAGTTGTAAGACTGTAAGCATGTTATTTATCTTCCCTGAGGCTCAGTTTTCTCACTGTTAATATGGAGAAAATACAAATAATACTATCGTAAGACTTTTGGAAGTAGAAAATGGGTAAATGCAGATTGGACACTGAGCGTGACAGGCATCGATATTAAAAATGGCCAGTATCACCATATCCTTCCCATGTCATCATCATCATCACATGACTGATACCATTTGCATTTGTATTATGATCATAGCTTTGACCAGAAAAAACACGTTTAAGTATTGGTGTAGAGTAGTGGTTAAGAGTGAGGACTTGGAAATTCAACTGTAGGCTTTTAAATCACTCCCCACCACAAACAAAATCTTACATACTTCTTTTAATCTCCTAAACCTCAGTTCTCTTGAAATCTAGCTAATCATAGAGTGATTTTATAGAAATATAATGAGGATCAGCTGATATAAATTCTGTGTTTTCTGGCACACGGTAGGAACCTGTGTTAGTTTTTATCATGACTATTATTACTGTTATTAATATCCTATGGGATATTATTTTGAGTTTTCCCCCCTTCCTGCATCCTCTTATCTCAATTAATACATTCCACAGGTAAGATGGTGTTTAGGGTATTCTCTGCTAATTGACTGAGAGAAAATACCAAAGAAATAAAGACTTAGTAAATTTTGAGTTTTTATTGTCTTTTAAAATAAACTTTATTGAAGTATAATTTAAATGAGATAGAATGTCCTGTTTTTAAGTGCATAGTCCAATGGGTTTAAACAAATGTATACACTCTTAGAACTATCACCATAGGTTTTGGGGGTTTTTAAGTTGACTTTTGAAACAAATAGCATGATAATAGTTTTTTTTGCAGAAAAAGCAACTTGAAAATGCAAGAATTTTAACTACCGGGATTCATCTTCCTAAATCCTACAAGATTCAGATTGTATTTTTGCCTTTAACAACCTGTCAAAGAGTATCTATCTGACCCATGTTAGATGAAAATTCCATAGGCTAAACATAGGGGTAAGAAGAGTCAGAGAGAATGGACCCAGTGCCCTGCTTTCCAAATGAGGTGAAATGAAAGGTCTTGAGGGGTAACAGAAACTCCAGATAGGCTTGAAGGCTATAAAAGCAGGGGACAACCTGGGAGAACCCAGTAAGGTAGCCAGCTTCACTTAGTACCTGCATGCCGAGCATGGCTTAAGGACAGGAAGAGATTAGATGACCAAATTAGATATATAGTCCATATATTATATATATGGGTCTCTGATACAGGTAGCATTCCCTGGACAGTGGTGTTACCTGAGTGCTCAAGAAAAACAGAGTACTTGAGAGCGAGCCAGAGCTGGTCAAGAATGTAGCTGTAGGGGCGCCTGGGTGGCTCTGTCAGTTAATTAAGAGTCTGCCTTCAGCTGGGGTCACAATCCCAGGGTGCTGGGGTGGAGTCCTGCATCAGGCTTCCTGCTCAGTGGGGAGCCTGTTTCTCCCTCTCCCTCTGCTGGACACACTGCCTGCTTGTTCTCCCTCTCTCTCTCTGTCAAATAAATAAATAAAATCTTGAAGAAAAAGAATGTAGTTATAGACTAATAATTAAAGAACATAAGGAAAAACATGGAGGGCATTGGGAAAAGGAAAGGAGGGGTGAATTAGGGGAAATCAGAGAGGGAGATGAACCATGAGACTGTGGACTCTGTGAAACAAACTGAGGGTTTTGGAGGGGCTAGGGGTGGGGGGATGGGTGAGCCTGGTGGTGGGTATTGAGGAGGGCACATATTGCATGGGGCACTGGGTGTGGTGCGTGAACAATGAATCTTGGAACACTGAAAACATAAAATTAAATTAAAAAAAATAAAGAACAAGTAAAACTTAAATTGTCCCAGATATTTACATGGATGGACAAAATGTTTATTAAAGGAACAGTATTTGGAGGGCACGTATTGCATGGAGCACTGGGTGTGGTACATGAACAATGAATCTTGGAACACTGAAAAAATAAAATAAAATTAATTGGAAAAATAAAATGAAGGAACAATGTTTATCTCAGTATAGTTCATCATGGAGAGGTGGCAGTGACTAAAGACCAGATAGCTACCTTCCTACCCAATGTATTCATTAGCAATCAAATAGCCTCCAAGAGACTTTAGGCTAAAACTCAGAGTGAGGCAAGGGAAAACTTTCAATCACTGAGTCCTTGAACTGACCAAGACTAAATTTTCAAATCCTGCTGGAGCTGAAGGTGAAAAAAAAAAAGAAGAAAATTAAAATTAATTATGGGGGAGGGATTTTATTTCTACACCTGGTTTGTGGTGTGAGATTTATACCTAGTATATTATTTATTAATGGAAACAAATCTAGGGGAAAGAATGAGGCAAGTATGGGATAGATTTCTCTCTCTGGGAAGCTTTCTTATATCTTAATGGCTTAGAAAGGAGGTGGAGTTAGAAAAAAAAAAAGCAAGAATGTTTTGTTGATTACACAGTACAATATTTTTGAACCCATCATTCAGTTATTGATACGTTGACAACATACCTAAAATTACCTTCCTTTTGTTGGACTTTGCTGATGGCATTCATGTGCTCATCACATGACAAGTGTTAATTTGCTGACCACTCTTAACCCAGGGTTTCTTTCCCTGCTCCTTTTTTTTTTTCCAGTTCATATATTTTTCTATTCATTAAACCAAAATTGTTGATGAAAGAATTTTAAACAAAGACATAGAATCGATCTTCCAAAATATCTCCTTTGAAAATCAGTGTTTTGGAAATAAGCACTTAGTCTTAAATGTGAATTACAACAGAAAAGAATCACTCAGAATAGTAAAATTGTCAGGAGGGTACATAGTTAAAGGAAAAGAATACAAATAAGCAGTAATAAAAATCCTTACTGAAGTGAATAAGGATAGACAATAGGCTATTTTTTTAGGATAGATAATATCTTCTGGGCATCCCTTTATTTAGTAAATAATAATATCTTTATTACATGTCAAAAAATAGTAATTTTTGGTACCGTGGCTAACATGGTTCTGAATATGTTACCCCAAAATATTCCATTTTGGCAGATTGGTTATTTGGAAATAAAGGTACTTAGAAACAGCCAACACATAAAGGACAATCTGGTAGTCCTTTGTCCTCCTGAAAGTAGATGAATCTCATTTGTGAAAGGCACCCTCACTTTTCACCAGGCATCCTTATCTCCAGAGACAGGGAATACAGGGCCTGGAAGGCTAAGCAAAACTTGTTACTTCTTCACTAGTTTACTATCTCTAGCCCAAACCCCTTTGTCTTGTCAATTCTTCACAAACATATTGTTTCTTTCTCTAAAAGGTATAAAAGCTTCCTGTTCTGGTCACTTCTTTGTGTCTCATCTCTCTATGGGGTTCCTGTATGTATTACACAATTAAATTTGTTTTTCTCCTGTTAGTCTATCTTTTTATTTGAGGGGGTATCTTAGGTGAGAACCTTGACGTGCACAAGAGTAATTATTTTTCTTCCTTTTGCATAACTTATGAACAGTAGTCCATGTAGAAGACATGAAGAAGAAGAAGAACAAAAAAAGTCCTTAAGAAATGTTTGGGCCTGTGGGGATAAACTCAACTGACACATCTATATGGTATTATTGAGTGGTGATATTCGAAATGCTTATCAGCTATTTAGCAGTGACAGCAACTGTGCAGAAAATAAGCCCCTGCTTCTGTCAGTAATTTGTTTTCTGAACATTGGGTGGACTTGGGGAATTCCAAGGGATGGACCAAGATCTGAGGCAGACAGATGGGCAACACTCAGAGGCTTGGTCATTGGCTGTTTACCTGTCTGATTAGAGGTATTTTAATGTTTTAACAATGTATGTGATTGTGTCAATGCCTACTGGCTGCATTTCAGCGTAAGTAATAGAGAGCTCAGCGTTAACAACTGATCAGTACTTAAAGGTAACTATTTCATGATTAAAAATTATTCATATGTTCAATTTTTAAAGGAATTTTAAGTAAAAATAGATAATTATAAATGTGTTGTGAAGGTGCTCTTGGAAAGTTAAAGAAATATCCATTTTCTTGTAAAACTGCAATAATGATAAAGTGGAATAATGGAAGCGACTATTTTTAGTGTTATAATAGACTTTATGTTTTCTGAGATCACTATTCTAGATAATAGACACTTAGCTAGTTGTCACTAATGGGATCACTCAATAGAGCTATCTTTACATTTTGTACTATCATCGTCATCATCATCAGTTCTTTGAAACACCCCAAGAATTAACTCGCAGAGACTAATCCATTCTATGAAATAAGAATATATCCAATTTCTTTTTTTTTTTTTAAGATTTTATTTATTTATTAGAGAGAGCAGGAAAGAGAGCATGAGCTGGGGGAGAGGCAGATGAAGAGGGAGAGGCAAACTCCCCACTGAGCAGGGAACCCAATATGGGGCTCCCCACTGAGCAGGACCCCATAATCATGATCTGAGCCAAAGGCAGATGCCCAAATGACTGAGCCACCTAGACACCCCTATATCCAATTTCTATAAAAAAGTGAGTATACACACATAAAATATTTTATGATATAAGGATGGTGATATTGTGATTTATAGCAAGAAATATGTACTTGGTCTTCTTCCTCATCCTGACATGGAGCTTCAAAATCCCTTGGAATTTGCTACAAGGAGAACAATAAAGTTGTAGTTTGTTATGTGAATAAGGTAACTTTTGGACCCCATCTAAAGACTGGGGTTCTGTTTGCCAGGGGAGCCAATCATGTGATTAAAGCGTTGGAACTCTCAATCCCCAAGGAGGGGAGTGGAACAAGAAATTGAATCAGTCACCAATGGCCAATGCCTATATGATGTAGCCTTCATAAGAGCCCAAGTGGATGAAGTTTGGAGAGCTTCTGGGTTGGTGAACTTATGCGGATGCACGAAGAGTGGTGTGCCTGAACAGGGTATGCACCCCTTCCCACATATCTGGTCCTATGCATCTCTCCATTTGGCATATCCTTTTATAATAAACCAGTAATCTAGTAGGTAAAATGTTTCTCAGAGTTTTGTGAGTTGCTCCAGCAAATTAATCAAACCCGAGGAAGGGTTTTTGGAGCATCTAACCTGTAGTAGGTCAGTCAGAAGCACAGGTAACAATCTGGACGTGTGATTGGCAACTGAAGTGTGTGTGGGGAGGACTTGTAGGACTGGGATGTGATGCTATCTCCAGGTAGATGGTGTCAGAATTGAGTTGAATTGTAGGACATTCAGCTGGTGTCCAAGAATCACTTGGTGGTGTGGCAAACACCCTCCCCAACTCCCACCTGGCCCCCACCAGGACACATTGGAATTATGTGGTGATCAGAGCCCTTAGGAGGCATTTCATTTAACAAGCTTGGAGTTTGATAAATGCAAACTTTAAACCTGATTTTGACACAGAAAAACTGTGAAATCTTTCTTTTAAGTCATTTAACCACAATAAGCTTCAATTTCATCCTCATTAAATTATGATAATTATACCTATCTATCTTACAGAGGGTAATAGGTTAAATGGAGGTCCTCCAAAAGATATGTTCACTATGTAATCTCTAGAACCTATGAATGTTACCTTATTTTGAAGAAGAGTCTTTGCAGAAGTAATTAAGGATCTTGAGATGAGATGATCCTGGATTATTTGAACAGGTACTAAATCCAATGTCAAGTATCCTGTAAGAGTATGGGATGAGATATTTGATATAAAATGAAGAGGGAGAGATAGTGTGACCACAGGAGCAGGGACTGGAGTGATGGAGCCACTAGGGCAGGAATGCCAACTACTAGAGCTCGGAGGGGCAAAGAGTGAATTCTCTCCTCCAGCCTCCAGAGAGCGGGAGACCCAGATGAAAACTTGATTTTGGATTTTATAGCTTCTTGAGCTATGAGGGAATAAATTTATATTGTTCTTAAGCCCCGCAGTTTGTGGTATTTTCTTATACCAGTCCTAGGAAACTAATATGCAGGGTCACTGTGAAGAGTGAATGAAAAAATGTAGAAGTCTTAGAAAAATAAGCCTTAGGATGATAAACACACACACACACACACACACACACACACACACACATATAAATCCAATAATTTCTCACTAGTAATACTTAGGCTACTATGACTAAAAGGTCTCTTTCTGTGTGTCTCTTCCAGTTTATTTTCACCTGTCAGCCTGGTATTGCTTGCTTTATAGTTACTTTGGTTTAGCTCTTGATTATAATGGTCTCTACTATAAATGAAGACTTTTAAATCAAGTAGGCATTTGGTATAGTGGAGTGGACGTGAGATCTCGATTCAGAATCAGACTGAATTGCAGTATCATTTCAATATTTCTTGTACCTACCCATGTGATTTGGGGCCAGTATCATATTCTCTTCCTAACTCATGTTCCTCATCTAAGAAATGGGATAATAACATTTATCTTATGGGGCTGTTTTGAGGAATATTAATACATACATACATTTAATCATATACATATATTTGAACAAGGGATAGGAAAGAAAGTATTAGCCTTTCATTAAATATCTAATAAATGTTCCATAACATAATATGTATCTTTTTATTTAAATGTATTATTACTATTATCATTACAATTTTTATTAGAGGGCTGTGCACTCGTGCCTATGCTTTATACCAAGCCAGGTATTTGCAAAAAACAAAAACAAAAAACCATAAGATTCATTTTCTTCTGGTGACTGAGATAGTGTACCACGTAAGTTTTCCCTTCTCTATTCTGGAATATTAATTGTATATCCTTCTTACTTTCATAATTAATTGTGTATGTTTATTTTTAATAGACGATTAGCATTCACCTGGCAAATGTTGGGAGAATGTAACTTCTCTATTTGCTGCTACATTGAACAAAATGTCCTCTCATTTTATCGAATTGCTCTGTATCTTCCATTACCCGGACATTAGAGTAACAGATGTAAAATAATTCTTGTGTAAAAGAGTAGTACATACTATTTTCAGCCCAACTCATTATATCCATGAAGTTAGTAAAAAAAAAAAAAGTGTCTGTAAGAAGCATATTTATGAAAAATTTAAAATAAGTGAGATGCAGAATTTCTACAATAAGATTTTATATCTTATATTAGTAATGGGTGATATATTTTTGCAGATTTGCTATGTGAAATCTGTATGAGTTATAAGTATCATTTTACTTCCACTGAATTAGAAATTTAGAGTGAAGTTCAAGGTTATGGTGAGAAATTTGGGTTCAATGTTCAAATTTTATTTAGGGAAAAAATTGTATAAAAGCATGAAGTTAGAAATCTTCCCAGAAGAAAAACATAAAACATTTCCTTACATCTACCAATAGAAGAATAATTAGCAAATGAAATTATGGGACATCCCCACCTGAAATTTGAAGCTAAGTTTTAAACAAATGAAGTTTGTATTTACTTTCATAGACAGATCTTCACAGTATGCTCTTATGAAGCAGACAACTTTTCCAATTGATGTTCAAAAATAATGACATAAAACAGTGTATGTATGTGTGGGTATGTGTATTTAAATGCCTTTGTGGGTGTATAGGAAAAGATCTAGAAGGAAGCATCAAACCGTAACTAACAGCTACCACTCGAGAGGATAGTAGGATTGGTGAATGATCCATGTGGAAGGGAAAATGGGCTTTACCACTTAAATACATTCATTACATAGCATTTAAATTATTTCACAGTAAGCAAACAAATGCAATGTATTTGTTATAAAAATAATGACTAAAAACTAAATCCTGCAGATGGTATATGATTTCCCCAAACGATTGCTGCAAAGAACT
Source organism: Potos flavus (assembly GCA_028534135.1). Lineage (NCBI taxonomy): Eukaryota > Metazoa > Chordata > Mammalia > Carnivora > Procyonidae > Potos > Potos flavus. The sequence goes on along the minus strand of CM052884.1, from coordinate 78,201,530 downwards.
AAGAGTCTGCCTATATTGAAATGAAACCTCAAACTGACAATGCCTTTTCTGTCACATACTGTCAAGGGAGTCACCCACACAGCCACTTTCAAATCCATTTTGAAAACACACCATGATGTTCCATCTTTAAAAATAAATATGTGATCTTTCCCAGTTTGAGAGAAATGATCCAGTGGCCCCAAATCAGAGTGGTATTTGGTGTTTTTCCAGGGTGCAAATTTATTTCTCAAGGCTATTTTACCTGTATCACAACAGCAGTCACTTGTCCTGAGTGTGTTGGTGGGGGGTTACTTGCAGCACACAGCTGGAATGGAGATTTTTGGTGATGTGGCTTGAGGGTAAAATGTGCAATGAAGAAGTGATAAGAATGGTCCTGCAGGTAATGACCATTTCCTTGAGCTGGCTGAAGACAGAGGATTTGAATTTTCTGAGAAGAGTGCCCAGTTAGCACAAACAGCCCCTTTAGTCAGTGGAAAATTTAGCAGCTAGTCTCTCGACTGAGTCAACTTTGACTCTCTGAAATACACTGTCCTAATGAAACAGCAGCAATCAAATACCTGTTGCTGGGAATTTTGACTAGAACTGTAGCATGGGACCTCAAAATGAAAAAAATAAATAGAATGAATGAGACCAGTCAAAAGGTAGGGCACAATAAAATAAAGTCATGAGGGAAGAGAGAAATTCTTAATATCTCAATCCGTTTAAATTACTCCTCCCCTAAAGTATTTACCTAGAGCCAATCATAAGCCAAATATGTTTTTGTACATAGCAGATATTTAAACTATGCTGTTCTTTGCTTTATTTTATTTCTGCTCTAGAGCCTGTAGGGCACAGAAGAATAATAAGGTTTGTTAATTAATCCCCAGCCCTGCATCCAGTTTTCATGGAATTATTAACACTTCATCTAAAGTATCCCTTCTAAACCTAGCCTATAAGATCTGCCTTCTCTTGATTCTCTATCTTTGTCTTCCACATTTTCTCTTTTTTCTTTCATTCACTTTCAGTGATTCTGGCCTCCTTTCTGTTTCTGGGACATGCCATGCTCATTCCTGTCTCACAATACTTAGATTTCCTATTCTGCCTGCTTGAACTACTCGTCCTCTAGATCTTTCCTCTAGATCTTTACATATTTGATTCTTTTGGTCATTCCTGACGTTGTTCAGATGTCATCTCCCCAGAGAGACTTGTTGTTAATGTCGCCTGTCACACAGTCTCTCTTCTATTATTTTAATTTCTTCATACACAGTCTCTCTTCTATTTTAATTTCTTCATAACACATAACACAGTTTTCTGAAAATAGCATTTTTATTTATATTCTGATTCCCCCAGTGCAGTATTAAAATTGGGAGATCGGATCCTCTGTTTTGTGAACTACTTTGTGACCATATTTTTGGATACCTACTGATAAAAATCTGATGTATGAATTAATATAAAATAATTATTAATTATGATTTAAAAGGAATAAATTGTCTTTCAGCGATAATAACAAATGAAGTAAAGTTAGAGATAGGATGCCAGGATAAACGTGGTAGGAAAACCAAAATGAAGAATGTTTGATAAGAAATTTTAAAAATCCAAAACTTATTAAACAGAGCTTTTTAATTCTGGGATCTATTTTGAGGATCCCTGTGTCAGAAGACCCTCAAGACCCAGCTTAGTTTTAGGTGGAAAATTCTTAAACATTTTCACATGAATTAAAAGATCTTTTCAGTAGATCAAGTATGTTATGAAGTATGAGCTCTTAATCCCCTTTCAGATCTATTCCTGAATCCAACTTTTACTATTTTCCCTTATTTCCAAAAATAAGGCATCTAATTCTAGTATCTGTATCCAGCAACAAAAGGAAAAAAAAAAAAAGGGAGGGAGGAGGAGATAGATTTCTAACTCTTGTGGGATCAGTGTCCACTTTGTCAAATATAGTTAGGTAGCATAGCAGCTTCACTTCCAGTTAGAAGTAAGTAAGAATCACCTGCTCTTGAAAGGAAGGGAAAAAAAATACAATTTGAGAAACTGATGAAACTGTCATGCCCTAAAAGTCACAGACTACTCTGGAGACAAATGTAATATTATGATAAGAACAAGTTTTCATTGGTAAAGACAGAACTCCTTCTCTTAGACAAGTGAAAAAAGAGGATAAACATGGTTAAAATGATTCAGTAACCAAACTACCCTACCAGTGGTTCTTTTTGTTATCTTTAATCACAACCCAGGAGGAGTCCTTAGAGTTTTCTGATGTTTAACGTGGATCCAGAAACACTGCTGATGTTAAGTATATCCACTTAAAGATACCACAGCAATCCAGAATTTTCTTTAGGATATCAGTTCCACAAGAAAGGATACCATTAGCTGAAACAAATTACTTCGTGGTGATTGAAGAGGGAGAGTTGATTTAAATTATTATTAGCACAGTATACACATTTAAAAATTTATTGGCCCCGCATAACTATATGTGCTCATTCAGATAGTACAGTCACATGAATGTCACGTGCTTACAGGTGTTACCAGTCAGCGTGGTGCGTGTCTGGGTGTTGCAACTGCTGAATCTTTATCTTCTTGTGCAGTCAGCTTCCTATCACAGAGAACTGTTATTCTTTTTTTCTCTCTTTCTACAGTTAATAGAAATTGGCTTCTTGCCTTCAAGGGGGTAATCTCTTTAGTTGTTGTAGGCTTCTCACATTACATTCTCATAACAGTTTTTTTTTTAAACTTGATAGGAACCAGGTTTAAATAATGGGAACTGATTAATTTATCTCCAAGAAATGGCACTTCCTGGCAATCATCTTAAGTCCTTGAATATAGTTCAAGGTTCTTTGGCCTTACTATTTGTCATCTCTCTTCCTTTACCCAACCTCTCTTTCCTTCCCATCATATTTACACATCACACACACACTGCTTTTATCTGTCCGAAACTTCTCAGAATTACATAGTCCAAATCAATAACAATGGCTTCAATGACATTATAGCCAGATACGGTAAAAGGCCAATGAATTGTAACTCTTTACTATATTCCAAAGATTCTTGTTAGCAGTTACCTTCATCTGTGCACTCTGAGTAAAAGAGACCTACTGGAAACACCTATGCAAGCAATGACATTGACCTCTCTTTTCAGGTCTTTCTTTCTGTTTTTTTCTTTTTTTCCACCATAAGAGATAACTGTTACTATGCATTAAGTTTGAACAGCAGGGACATCCTTCCCTGTTGCTGCCAATCAGGTACCCTTCATTAGATCCTTATCTAATTAGTATTCCTTTAAAAATTAAACTTATTATGTATGCAGTGATCTCTCACTCTTCACTGTTCTAAAAGTCAGCTTCCAACATATTGTTTGTACCTTCACCATATGTTGGAGTCATTAGATAATGACTTCCATCCTGCAGAGACTTTGCGGGAAAGATGCATATACATTTTTACATTTAAAATGGTCTGACTTAAGAGACTAATTAGCAATGCCATTTTTGTGTAGAAATTAGCATATCTGTTATCTTATTAACTAGCTTGAATATCAATTGCATTCTGACAATGTAAGGCATAGCTCTGAAGTATTGTTCTGACATTTCAGGTTGGTCTCTAACTGGCGGGCAGACTTAATCTATCAGATTTTACATGGTTGAAAATCAAGGATTTGGCTCTTTAAAATGTTTGAATTGGCCAAAGTTGCTGGTTTATTTTGAGGGCAAATCTTTCTTGCTTACAATTACTTGTACCCATTTGATTGGATCAAGTAAATATTCTTTTGCCAAGTGCAGTAAATGTGAGATATGTTCATAGGAAAGTTTGGTTTCAGAGGTCCCAAGGCACATAAATGAGTTCACTCTAGAATTTGATATTATGGCCCGCTGGGAGAAAAACTTGCCTTTGGCAGAGAATGCTCTCAGGCAAGAGAATGCTCTCAGGATACACACACACACACACACACACACACACATATATATTACATATATACATATATATATTACAGCATCCAGAAAAATGGGTGAAAACATGGGAAAAAGTCAAGAAATTTTTATTTGAACTAGTGCAATGGCCAAAACAAATCTAAAGAAGGTTTTGTTGTGTATGTAAACTCTGGACCAACTCTGCTACAGTAGCCCTCCTTTCAATAGAAATATTTTAATCTGCCATCACTTAGAGCTCTGCTATCAGGAGAAATGTTGAGAATAAGGTTTTATTGGTGTTTTTAAAAATGCATGTATTCATATGTGCATGCAATCTATTGATTGGTTTTAAGTGGTGCGATGTTAGGCAGTTAGTAATGCTTTAAGAGAATCACCACTTCTCTTCATGAAGTCTTAAGCATTATAACAAAAAATGAGAATAGAGGATGATAGGTCAGTCATCTCGAAGCCAGGTGACACATGCAGGACGAAGATGTGTAGCCATTATTGTGGGGTAGAGCCTGTAAAATCTACAGGAAAATGGCAGGAATTGGGACTGGAAATTTGACATGGCAGAGCAATCCATGATCTATAGGTAATTGCATGTGTAGAGAGATCTCTGAGTGGCACTCTAAGTTTCTGAGGGCACGAGAGGCAAAAATCAACTTCCTTAGCCCTGCATTTTATGACTAGTTATTCAGGCACAACAGTTTCTCTGATGCTAACATCTGTAATAAAAGCACTTGCTTTAGATTGATAAGCCTAGAGAAGATACCTCACCTTGTTTTCTGAGCACTGAATAGTATCTGGTCCAAAAAACTCCAACCACTCTTGAGCTCTTTCAGCCAACTAGTAGTTTTCATTCTGCAGGTGGTTACTTCTAGGAAAAGAAAAGAATTTAAGAACGAAATTTAGTTTCTACTTTAAGTTAGATGGCTGAGCATATGCCTTTACATTCTATCTCTCCACTTATAAATCCCATTGAGAACAAAAATGTACAAACAGGAATAAAATCTTAAACATATGACTTGGAACATCAGAACATCAGAAATTTTGGTGACTCCTTAAAACAAAAAGCAGATGGAATATATCAAAGATTAAAAAAATAGTTACTGCTAGCTAACATCTATAGAATATTTATACAAATGGCCCTTAACTGCTCTATTTTCATGCTGTAATTGCAATAGCAATATTTGTGTCCATTTAAAATGATCATTATACTCTAAAAATTGAATGATATACTTGGACCAGGCTAACAAGTATCTAGTGTAGATTTTAGCTTCTGAGAATAGAATCACTCATAGTTTAGTCTACCTGTCTCCTGCCCATCTAAAAGTTAAAACCTACAATGCTCTTCAGTAAAAGATCTGAAGATCCATAGAGAAAGCCTATAGAGAAACTCCAGTGGAGTCTCTATATATAGTTTCTATAATAGATTTCTATTGCTTCTGCAGCTACTTATCACAAACTTGATGGCTTAAGATAACCACACACATTTATTATCATTCAATTCTATAGGTCAGAAGTCCAAAATGGGTCTCAGTGGTCTAATATCAAGAAGTTAACAGCGTTGCATTTCTTCTGGAGGCTCTAGAGGAAAATTTGGTTCCTTGATTTGTTCTTATTGTTGTTGTTTTTCTGGCTCCTGGACGTCACCTGAATTCTTTGCCTTATAACACTCTGCCACCTTTAAAGTCAACAATGACCAGTAGAGTCTTCTTTATGCTACATCATTCTGACCGACTCTTCTGCTTTTACATTTAAGGACCCTTGTAATTACATTGGACCTACCAGGAAAATTAGGATTATCTCTATACTTTAAGCTCAGCTGATTAGCAACATTAATCCCATTTGTTACTTTAATTCCCCTTTGCCATCATATATTATAGCATATTCAAGGTTCCATGGATTAGTACATGGACATCTTTCAGAAGCCATTATTCTACCTATCACAAGAGCTAAATTAATAAACTAACTTTGTACTTTGTTATTAAATATGAATTTAAAAAAGAACATTATTTTGGAAATAAGGCTGAAAATATCAGGATCTAAGTCAATAAATGAAACAATTGATGACAAAAGAAACAGTAATAATTCAGAAAGCACAATTTAAATACATACATATACATGTTATATATGTAATACAATGTTTTCAGGAAAAAATTGAGATGATATTGCAGTCATAAAACAAGAATAGACTGATAGGAAAAAGGAGCAATCACAAAGTAAAAGTGTCCTTAATAATTAAAAATATACCATTCAATAATGAAAGAAAAGTTGGATAAAACATTGAGAAACTTCCTAAAACTATAAAGTGAAATGACACAGCTATGAAAAATAAAAATGAAATAATCAGACAACTGATGGGTTAGTTTAGGAGGAACAATCAGTTTTATTGAAAACTGAGAAAGATTAGAGAAAAGAAAATTTATAGGGAATGAAATGTAGAATAATAAGTTTCTTCCTGGTTTCCTTCTCTTCATCATTTTGTTCTCAATCTCCCTTCATTATTTTTCTTCATTCTATAGCACTAACAACCATTTGTGATTTTATATAGTACCCTGATTATTTATTTTCTCTGTGACTCAGAATGTAAAATCCATGAAGAGGAAATTAGATTATTTTGCACCCTAATGTAAAACTCTCACCTAGAATTATGCTTGCCACATAATAGCTCAATAAATTTTAATTAGATGAATGAATGAACGTTTGCTTAACAGTAAGTTGTATCTGAGGAAAAAATACATCTTTGTCCCTTTTCTGCTTCCCACTTCTGTTGACACAAAATGAACAAACCTTTTATAATCGCTAAAAGTAAGAAAGAGAGTTTTTTTACTTGAACTCAGGTTGAAACAGGTGCCAGAGAAACACACTCTTCACAGGGAAGACAAGTGTTCTGGGGAATGAACAGTTTTCACAGAGGTATGTGCTTTTTGCATCTTGTAGAGGCTCAAAAGATGATTAGTATATAGGCAGGAATCACAAGTTTTATCATAAAGGAATGTAGGGAGTAGGAGAATTGATTGATATTTCAAGGATAAGAGAGTTTTCCTTTAAGCTACTCATTCACAAAGCATATGTACAATGCGTGAATGGTAGACCATAAATTAGGCTTTTGGTTTGAACAAAGTTTATATACAGTCATGCTGATTTAGGAAGTAATCTAAAATGGCTTCCCTTGCATGTTAGGCCTTTAGAGAGTTTTTCTCTCATCACTTGTGCCACCTCCATTCCAGAGAATTTGCAATTCTGTTGTAAAACAAACATTTAGGCTTGTCTTTAGATCTTTAGGATTCTTTGATCCTATTCTTAATGTTTATATGCTCTAGAATTTAAGATAAAGAGATTGGCATGTTTGTTGAGTATCAAGTGAAAAATTATTTGGATACTTTTATAAGTGCCCAGTGCTCAAGTATGTCTTTGAAAGGGAAATCAAGATAACATTTCAATGCTTAGATTTACATTCAGAGTTTCAGTAACTTGAAATTTTTCAAGAGTAGACACTTAGTTTGACAGCAGTGTGGGGAGAGAAAAAATAATTTTCTCCCTACCTTTCTAAGGTCTTGGTTGAGAACTCCCTCCTCCTGTAATAAAAAGGCTAATTAACAGAAGAAAAACAAACAGAAGTTTAATAACATGTATACTCCTGGATACATGGGTGATTCCCAGGAAAGCTGAGTAACTCTCTGATACGGTCCAAGCCACCACGCCACCACTGTAAATACCATTACCAGCTAATGATAAAAGAAGATGTTGTAGAGGGTTGGAGATCCAGTTATGGGAGGTTATCAGGACAAGCACAGTAAGCAAGGATAAATTTGTGATGCAGATTTAGGTTCCTGTCTTCTCCAATGATAAGAGTTTCTAGAGATTTAGTCCTCCTCCTTTTCCTAGTACGGAGAGGGAGACACTCTTACAAATGGAGATTTCCCTCACAAATGTAAATTTCTTTTACAGAAGGTTAACTTCTACTTGGTTTTCAGAGCTTCTCCTTTGTCTCTTTCTCAAAAATAATCAACTCCAGATAAACCTTATGCCGAAGAGGTATATTTTAGTGTGGCAAAATCTGTTCCCTTCACTATAGTACAATAATAGGAGGAAATGAAAAACCCTCAGAGCCATCAAAATATTTTCTGATGTTATCGGTAATGGAGGAGAGTCAGAAGAAATGCAGGCAGGAGCTAGGGGACCCTGTTCAAGGAGAAAACTACCCTTAAAAGGGAAAAGACCCCATCCTGTTATCTTACACCACTCTGGAAGAGCCCTCCTCCTTTTTCCACGTGAACAACTACCTGATAGGTAGATGAGCTCCTGGACAAAAACCTGTTCCGTCAACAGGTGCATGGAGGGTTAATCAGATTTAAGTAGCTTGCCAATAATCTCATAAAACCCTAGACTTAGAAACTCCAATGACAACTTTCTCTGATCCCCTCCCTTTTTGGGAGTTTTGTACTATTGCTCAATAAACTTTGCTTTGCTGCCCATCACTCTTCCTCTGGTTTACCTCTTCATTCTTTGAAGGAGCATGACAAAGAACGGCGGGCACTAAAGGAAAAGAAATCCTGAAACATCAGGGCCCTGCTTAATATCGTTAAAAACAAAAATTCAACTAAGTAAATTTGAAAATCTAATTGGCTTTGTTAAAGACTCACAAATCAACAGCATCCCATCTAGCAAATAGAAAATAGCTTTGAGCAACTGTATAAAATGGAAGGCTTTTGTAGGCAGAAACAGGCAGGACAAGAACATTATTAACAAAAGAAAATTAAGGGTTGGTTTAGATAAGGTCACCTTCCCTAAGGGGGAAAGGGCAGGTGCCTTAATCATGCAGATTACCTCACTGGTGCTGATCAGGAAATTCCAGACTGATTGGTTTAAAATTCCACTCCTGGGAAAGGTTGCTACTGCAGTGGGGTTAGGTATTAATTCTTGATAGGAGTTAGCAAAAGTGACTCCTTTTTGAACCAGTTTTATTTGTTTTTTTTACACTATCTTTTAGTCCTGTTAAGTAAAAGCATTATTAAATTGATTTGTCTGGAAGGTATATGATCCTAAAAGGCTGTACCATTAAGAAATATTTTACCCAACCAAACTTTAGGTTGATAGGGGTTCTGGAAACAATATACGTACGACAGTATCTGTGTTCTCTTCCTTGTTGTTAGCTAAGCCTAAAGTATAAAAATTGCAGGCCCCACCCCTCCCTGGCTCATTTTTAGCAAGATTGTTTAGTTAGGCTAAAGATGATAAGAGGCATATTATTGTTAATTATATATATTTTTTGCTTGTTTGTTGTTTTTAAAAATTGGTATAAGTGAGGAATTTGAGAAGATACTATTTAGGCATGCTATAATCCTAATCTGTTTAAGAATTATGACATAGTTCTACCAATGAGAATCAAATTGTTTGCTTCTGGAATTTTTCAAAAATCCATTTTTGAACACCATATAACTCATCTTACTCTTATTAGAGTATATATATCCCCTTCCCAGAGCAATAGCTAGTATTAAACATCTCTTTACTCTTTACTCTTCAAGGCTCACTTCTAAAAACCCCTGCTTCAATCTGTCTATTAATATTTAACTCTTACTCGCTAATTTACCCAATTCTAATTAAGCCCTTATTTAAAACTAGACCTTAAAACCTTTATAATATCTTACCTTCACACCCCTGTCCCAAACACTAAGATTCTGCCAAGGTAGGATGTCAGGTTTACTTTATCACCAGTTTATTTTTGTAATTGTTCCATAGAAGCCTGCACTATTATTTTAAATACCAATGACAAAGAAAAGTTTGCCAATAATTAAACTATAAATTTTATTATTATTTAGAATTTTGGTTTTATTCTTATAAAATCAGCTGGGTCAGCTTTACTTGAACATTGATTTATCATGTATCACTCTTGTACATATAAAAGGGAAAAGCAAGTGAAGTAAATAGGTTAATGTATTTTTAAGCATCTTCACATTTAAGACACATCTGGTTTTCAGATACATAAAGTTATAAATAATGTGCCTTTCAGATTTGAAGAAAAGTCTCCCTGAAACTCCCAGTTCCCAATCTATCTCTCAGTGCACATCAGTTAATCTTGTAAATGCCTCCACAAGAGATCCTGTTTGCCTCGGTCAAAGAGACTCATTTACATTGACAGAGCCTTGAGTCTGGGACAGGGCAATCTTGTCTGAAGAATTCCTAATGGCAGGGCCCATGCTCTCTCAAGCCTTTCACAGAACTGACTTCTTGGAGTCTCACAGTTGTGGGGCTTGCATATTCCATCATGCTTCCTTTATTCTGTCAATTCTTGGGAGCTGAAATAAAAATGTGTTGGACTGTAACCTTCTATATAGTTCCTTTAATGTCAGGAACTGAAAGAAGGTAGGAAGAGATAAAAATGAGTATATGTGCTTTAATAATTTTTTTTAATGCAAATCATTATCTTAGGGCATGATAAGCAGAGGATGTTTTGCAAGAATATTCAGAGGACAAGAGAAGGTGTCCTTGGCAGGAATAGAAAGAGATGTGAATCACCAAGAGATTTTTCATCTTTCTCTCCCTCCTCCCTTCCATAAATATATTTTAAGATAATATCTTATTTTCCTGTCTTCTATTAAGTGCATAAAGAGCTTTTGGAGGTACAGTATTTCATTATTTGAAAAAGTCTGAATAAATGCCTAGTCTTAGGACTATACTAAAGGCAGACTTACATTTAAAAGACCCTCACTCCATGTTTTTCCTTATGCTCCACCTGTAAGTGAAACCATACGATAATTGACTCTCTCCGCTTGACTTATTTCACTCAGCATAATCTCTTCTAGTCCCGTCCATGTTGATACAAAAGTTGGGTACATGGAGGACATTGGGAGAAGGAAAGGAAGGGTGAATTGGGGAAAATCGGAGGGGGAGACGAAACACGAGAGACTGTGGACTCTGAGAAAATAACTGAGGGTTTTGGAGGGGAGGGGGGGGATGGGTGAGCCTGGTGGTGGGTATTGAGGAGGGCATGTATTGCATGGAGTACTGGGTGTGGTGCATGAACAATGAATTTTGGAACACTGAAAAAATAAAATAAAATTTAAAAATAAATAAATAAATAAATAATAAGAAAATAAAAGACCCTCCCTGAGGAATCAGTAAAGGCCTGTTCAGTACTTTTGGCAAGTTTCTCTAAAGGAGGACCATGACATCATAAGTCACAAATGATCATAAGGTGTGAATACTAAAGCATAAGACTGGGGTTACCTTTTAGAGAATGCAAATGCTACCCAGAAATAGGCTGAACACCTTTTCCCTACTCTGTATTTTTTGAAATAGTTATTTAATATATTTTTGAGCATTTTGTTTCATAATGACAGTACTTTGACCTTTGGACAGAACAAGTCTGAGTCACTTGCAGAGACTAGAAATTGAAAATTTAATATGAAGCCTGTGTCCAGTTGCAGTCACCACCATTCCACTCACATGAAGGGTATACTGGAACACTGGAGATGAGGAAGGAGATAGAAATTTATTGAATATTCAGCAAAAAATAGCACTTTTCTGTCCAGGCCTTGAAAACATAACAGACTCCCTGTTTTCCACTGTTACAGTAGAACATATAAAAATGAAGAAAATAGGAAATATTAGTTAGAGGAGATTTTTTTCTATTCTAAGAGATTCCCTTCAAAGTGGATGTGGAAGTTTCCTTCCCTTGAAGCCCTTTAACAGAGAAGTCATGATCTTCACACATGAAATGCATAATTTCTTTCAGTAGTATAAACACACACAAAAAATATTCTTGTGTAGACAGAAGTCTCCACTGACTCAGGGAAGTTATTAACCAGGAAGCCAAAGGGTATGACTTTGACTAAGGAGAAGTACCTCACCTTAAAAGTAAGTAGTCCTAAGAAAATGTAATAGGAGAGGGGAAGTTTAGCGGCCAAGAGGGGAGAAGCAAGAAGAGAATAATATAAACTCATCAGGATGGAGTCCAAAAAAAAAAAGGATAATTATTGAGTGGAGGAAGAAGCAGCAACCATATACAACAAAAGGAGTGATGATAATGAAAGGGAGAAAAAAAAATACTGCTTATGAAAGACGTAGAATTCAAATGCATAATGATTTGTAGTCGATGGACCAAAGCCCTAATCTACAACTGGAATAGCAAGAGTGAGGTGACATGAACTCTAGTCACCCTAAGAAAGAACATAAAAGATCACAAACCAAGTTAAAGAAGACAGGAGAGTACAACTGAGGTGATGAACTATTCTTTACTGGATGGCTGGAAAAGATGCACTTTTGTTTTGTTTTGTTCGATCTGCCAATACCATACCTCTTTGGAAACCACACCTCTCCCTTCTAAAATAAACATGTTTTATCCTTTATTCATTTAGTCCGGTATTAACTCCACCTTTCCTGAATTCCTAAAACTTATGCCGTCCTGGCCAATTTAAACCCTCTATATTCCTGGCTACGTTCCAGGATTGGTATGTGACGCCAGCCAGGGAAGTCAGAAGTTTGCAAATGTTTTCACCTGAATTGTCAATCCAGACAACCATGCTTTTTCTCTCTAGGTTTTCTGCTGTGGGAGCATATTAGACTTGGAGAGTATATGTATGAGCAATAGAAACAAAGGGAGGGATTTAATGCCGTTATGTGTGACTTTTGATTCATACCTGAAGCTGTCCTACTTGGGGAATTCAGAGATGTGAGCTGATCTATTCTTTCTCATTCAACTTGAGATAGCACAGATTCAGTTCTTAAGTTTTCTCTGGGAAGTATACTGATTTAATGATATTTTGGTGATTAATGGTAATAAAATACATGGATGAGAAAACGAGGTCTGCTTTACTGAAAGCCTACTATATAATGGGTATTTTATTTTCTTCTTCAGGGTTTTACTCCAGAGTTCACATTTTCTTTTAATGTCTGCTATCTAATAAAAATCCTCTTTTACTCCAATCTCCAAACCCATTTCCAGCCTCCACCTAGTTGCTCGCACACACACACACGCCCCTCAACAGAATTTTGTACATATAACTTTTTCAATTAATAACCTCTTGTTCACTTTTTAACCCACTCCAGTTTACTTATATCCTTGCTACTCAACTAAAATTTTCTCATTAATGCAACAACTACCATGCTGACAAACCAGTAGTCAACTTCATCATCAGATCCTCTTCTTAAACTCTCAGCAGCACATAAATAGTTTTTCATATTTTTCTTAGGAGCAAACTCTTCTATTGAGCTTCCTACGTACCAAATGTGTTCTAGGTGCATTAAGTATATTAGTTCATTTAATCCTCACAACCACACTCTGAGGCTGGTAAAACTGTCATCCCTGCTTTATGGAAGAAGAAATTGAGTATCACAAGAGAGGAAATAATTTTCCCATGACCATTTAGCTGCTTGGTGGAGATTGGACTAGAATCCAGACATTTTGGTTGCAGTGTGTCCTCTTAAACTCTACATCACACTTTCCTCTCATTTATCTTATACTAACTTTTTAAAAAACACTTCTCCTAGTTTCTGGCATGTTACAACTTGCTGATTTTTTTTTTCTTAATCAGATACTCCTTTGTTCTTTTTTCTTTCCCCTCTCTTTTTCTATAGTTGGTCTCTAAATTTTAGAATGCTCCAGAGTTCATTTTTAATCATGCTTCTCTATATAATCTCCTTAGTCAATCTCATCCAGTTTTATACTTAGAATATTAGCAATTTACTTTTGACTCCCGAATCTATGTCACCATTTTGAGATAACCTAGAGTGCCAGAGTCATCTTCTCCTTGAAGCATAACATCATAAATACAGTGAGATTATGTCTTCAAGCCCACTAACCCATTACAATGAAATATATCAAGCAAGACGTGGTCCTCCCACAGATTTTTCCACCTTTGTAAGTGGTACCATCACCTACTGAGATCTTTAAGCTAAAAAACCTGAAGTCACCTTTATTTCCTTGGTTCTGCCTCCAAAATTAAGATGGACTTCTTTTACTTCTATCTCTAGTGCTACTACATGACTGGTTAACCCCTGACTCTTTGCCAGTCTCCCTGCTTCTGTGCTTGTCTCTTGATAATATTTTCTCACTATAGTAGCCAGTGATTTTTAAAAAGAAAATCAAATATGTCACCCACCAATGTTCTCATTAAGCCTCTCAGTGGTTCCCCTTGAATTCAGAATAATATCAAACTCTATATGAGGTTCATATATGCTCTGTCTTATGACTCCATCTCCCATCTGATCTCCTTCACTATTCACTTCTTTCCAGGCATACTTATTTCTTTGCTGATCTTCAAATATGTCAAATTTGTTCCACATTCAGGCTCTTGACACTTTCTATGTTTCTCTCTGGATAGCATTTACTCATCTTTCAAGTCCCAGCTCAAATGCAACCTCCTCAGAGCTACTTCCTGAAACATTCTAATTACTCTTTATCAGATAAGCCTATTTGTTTTCTTATTAGTGCCACCACAGTTTGTAATTACATTGTCTATTTATTTGTACTTACTGATTTATTCTCTATCTCCTAAAGACAAGAATAAAAGCTCCATGGAGGCAGACATCATCTTTTTCACAATTTTATCTCCTGTACCTAGGATAATGCTTGCCATGAAAATAATTACTTTTTAATGAATAAATAAATACATGGATAAAAAGAATTTTATTAAGTTAATGTAATTAACTTTCACAATAGGCCTATGAGACAGAGACAAAGGTTCTAAGAGCTTTTTTTTTTCCCCTTCATTTCGGTATTTATTTATTTTGACAAGGCACAGGCCTCATGAGGGTTAAAGCTGTGACTATAATTCTAGCATAGATAATTTTTCTTACCCACTTCACAATTTTATTTATATGTGTGGATATATGTATAATACATACACATTTTTAATCTGTTTAAATGGAGAATTTGCTAGTTTAGAAGGGGGAAATCGTGATACTATATAGTATGTGTAGCCTAAATGCCTTTAAATTTTCCAGTCTTCTGTGGTACCCCATTACTTAAGTATCCAAAAAACAAGACAAACAAACAGACACAAGCTCAAACCAGGCACCCTGGGTGACTGCCAGAATAAACATAATAGTAATAATAATAACAATATATTAATGTAGCTAATACATACATAGTGTTCACTATGTGTCAAGCATTATTCTATGAACTGTGGTTGCTTAAATACTCATGCAATTTAAATACAGTCTCTCTCAAATATTTTCAAAGCCTCCATAGAAAGTGTCAATAAATCTTATCTGCCACCACTTTTTAGTTTGAATAGATGTTTTAGGTCTTTCTTCTGTTTCACTCCCTCCTCCCCAACAACTTGCCACATAGTCCTTCAACCATTTCCACATGCTTTCCTTTAAAGCAGTACTATATCTTCCACGCTTAGTTTTTCAAAATATATAACAAAAGGCTATAAAGACTTAACAAAATCACTAAGGATCTGGAATATTTGGAAGACAACTAAGAAAAGAGAACTGATTAGATACAACTGTTACAAACTCCATTAGCTAAATACATGATAAATGTTACCTACTAGATCTCTCTATTTTATGTTGGCAAGGCACATCTCTATTCATTTCAGCCCTGGGGGTTTAATTTGCAGGTGATATGTGAATGAATTGAAACTTAAGGATTACGACTGATTATTTCATGCCACCAGGCAGGAGAAACTAAAAAACAAAACATGTCTATAGCAAGGACGCAGGGTGTTGAGCTCACCTTGTCTATTGAGTTCAGTAAAATATTCCAGTCTTGTGAGGGATTGTATAGTTTAGGATTTAGGGGAAAACATTCAGTTGTACGGATTGAGATATCTTGTAACACATAGTTACCCTGGAGATCTTCAGGTTTTTGGGAGGAGACTAAGAAGAGTTTGTACCTGTTTGTAAATCACATGTCATTCATAGGAGTTGTACTAAATTTCAAGAAGGTTAGACATGAAAGTACAAGCATGAGCAATTTGAACCAAGTGCCTTGATGAAAAAATTTGAAGCGTTTGTAACCACTTGCTCCTTTATTTCTCATCCAAGAAAATTTCTTGATTCAATATATAAACTGGAGATTATTGCTAGCCCATTCCTTCAAAAGGAGTTGTTGTCTGAACAGGAATATACACCTTTTAACTAAGTCTTTAACATAGTCATGTTAAATGCAATACACACCTCTTCAAACTACTTTGTTTCGCAGCTTACATTATTCCATACCATTTCTTGAGCCTATAAATAAAAATTAGCATAAGAGAAGCAACATATTTTGAAGCAATTAATGGGTATAGATCATTTGTATTGACATGGACTAATTTGTGAATTTTATGGCAACCTGGTGTTTTATTCTACATAGACCTAGTTAATGGTGAACATATAAGTTAGCTGTTAAAAAGAAAGAAAGAAAGAGAGAGAGAGAAAGAGAGGAAGGAAGGAGGGAAGGAAAGAAGGAAGGAAAGAAGGGAGGGAGGGAAAAGGAAGGAAGGGAGGGAAGAAGGAAGGAAGGGAGGAAGAAAGGAAGGGAGGGAAAAAGAAAAAAAAGAAAAGAAAAAGGAAGGGAAAGGAGAGAGAGAAAGAGAGAAAGAAAGAAAAAGAGCAAGAGACAACTTTAGAGAAATTCGGATATTTTATGTAAATCTGATCAAACTCTAATCCATAGCTTAAAATGATGATTATTTAAAATGTGGTATTGATTATCAAATTTTAGTATATTTTATAATCTTTAATTTCAGGTGAAAAAATTTTGACACATTAAACATAAACAAATTCTGAGGAGTTTTGTAACTGTTTAGAATTCTTAAATTCTTCACAAAAAGAACCAGATTTAACTATTTTGGCCACTGTGGTTTATAATCACTGCAATTCAATGGCAGCAACTAGACTGATATATGATCCAAGTCATTCTCCACAAGATAGATTTCAATAAATAATTGTGGATTTATGTTTAAGGAACAGTGTGTCACTTTTTATGGAGTTAAAACTTCAGATAAAGGTAGATTTTAGAAATATAAAAAATAAAATTTAAAGTGATTTTTTGGGAAATGTTGGGATAAAACTAAAATGCTCACTGGTAATAGAAGTATATAAATAGTTCCTTAAAAACTAAACTCGTTAGTATATCAATTGGAAGTTGCAACCTTGTTATGAAAATCTGATTTATTTGTTCATTTTATTTATTTACCTATTTATTTATTTATTATCTTTTCTCTGAATTTTTTTTTTACAATAACTGAAAATTACCTAACCTTTGTTTCAATGTGTAGTTTAATTTTCAGGTTTGATTTAATTCACTGCTAAGTTTTCTAAATTTAAGGTAGACATTCTTTGTAATCATATAGCCTAGACTTCAAAGAAGTGTGAATCATGAATATTGTCATTTTAGGAGATTAATTCTGATTTATTTTCATAGATCTTTGAGGCCCTGATATACTTGTTTAATGTATTCATTCATTCAAAAATCTTAAGAAGTGCATACTAGATTAAGATTCCATGTCTCTTTTTTGGAGAGATCGAAGGCTTGGTAATCCCTACCTTAGAAGAATTTATTTAAATCAAGAAATATGGTGTGGATGTAGCAATCTTGTTGAATTTGAATGAATTCAAAATCCTTTGATGAACATGAATTTATGATACGATTGAATTAATAGTTAGTGGAAAGGAAATGGAATACATATAAAATGCTACAATTTGTATGTACCCAAAACATTAGAACTGTTGAAAGTTCTAGAAGCTTGGCAGATGGGTATTTCAAATGAAATCGACCTCAGCTGAAAGACACATAAACCTCTAAAAGTTATTGTGCCTGTTCTGGGATTACAGAATAAAATTAAGTCAAAATATTTCCTTCAATAATTTAGATTTATGTCTTCTAAAGATATGACTGAAATTCAGAGATACAGAAAATATATTCTGATTTTCTTTGGTCAGGTAATAAAAATGGTGTTCTGGACATACTAAATATACCAAATAAAAAGGAGCTATTAACTTAAAAAATATATATGTTTACACAGACTCTAGCTATGAGAAGAAAGAAACTTTTGTATAAGGGAAACAGAACTAGCCTCCATATTAGAATTGATCTGAAGGTATAATTTTGTCCTGCCATTACCAGCTATGCATTGTCAGGAAAAAGTATACCTTCCTTAGAGCTACAGAAATTAGCTCTAGTTTGTCTCAGGCAGTCAAGAGACCAAGAAGTCAGTTTAAACAGGAGGAAGGCAAAAAGGGAGATGAAAAGCATTGTATAGCAAGAAATCATAACCAGTATCAGTGAGAATTTGGTTTGCAAACTGCCACTGCCACTGCAAAGATTGATTATCAGTTCTCCCCATGTTCTTGCACAAGACTTGGAGTTACTAGAGAACTCATAATGATTTGTGAACCTTGATCATGAGAGTAAAAAATCTCTGCACTACTTTCCACTAAAATTACATAAACTGGGAGTTTCCCAAAAGGGAGATGAAAGTGCTCCCAGGAAGGATGCAGACCAGGGTTGAGTTTTCTAATTGGTAAAATGAGATTTATAATAATTAGCTAAGAGAATTATGGATAATAGTAAAAGCAAATGTATCTAGTGCAGAATATGATGCATAATGTGCTTGAGTCTATATCAGTTAATGGAAAAATGGAGAGAATTTAAATCTGAGAGCAAGAAACAGTCACTTTATGCAAGGACCATATGGAAGACAAAAAATTGAATGAATAACATGTGCTAGAGTTTGATCTTCTCTCTGGTGTAGGCTCTACTTTAAATCAAAAGATGATGCAAATCCAGGGGGATTTGATTATCACAGCATAATATGCTAGATCCGAAGATTTTGTGTCAAGCTATTATTCATGAGGCTTTTTCTTCCAAAGCTGACTTGAGTGCCTCACTTCATCAAATGGAAAGAGGATGTCAGAAGCACATAAGGTCACCATTACAAAAAGAGATTCTACTGGCATATGCAAAGTCTTTTTGCTTGGCAATGGCAAAATATATAATCCTGTGACAGAGAGAGGAAATCTACTTGTTTGTCTCAAAGCTTATATTTTTATGGTCATGGCTTGACTCTGAAGTCATTCCTTGAGCTCATTTGAAATCTCAAGTAGGAATAACTGTCATCCAATTCTGAAATATTATAAAAGCAATTCTATTTAATGTTTGTTTATAAATATGACAGGCAGGAAACTTGCATACCTTGTCTAAAGAATTCTCAAAGAGGTAGTCATTTCAACCATAATGTATTACCATTTATTTAAATCACTGTCATGGGGCTAATATGTAGTAAGATGTTCAGATAACGTTCTATAGATTATCTAATGGAAAGACTTCAGATTAAATACATTGGAAATCGTTATTTAATTCTAATATAAGAATTAGAAGTTGAAGAATATGTTCTTTCCAAAGATCATTCTTTTATATGCTTATTCAAGTCATTCAATGTTACCATGTATTCCAAAATCTTTTATTAGTAATTTTCTGGCTCATTTTCCAAGCTATAGCATAATGGGAACCCACTGAAACTGTTGAACAATGCCTTGATACCAGGTTAAATAAGAGTCATTAGGATTGATGAGTAAGAAGCTAATATTTAATTTAGGAATTTTGTTTATATTTCTGCTCTCTGATGTACTTTTGTGCTTGTAGCTTCAGTAGAGGTAGAACCAAATGATAATGATGTGACAGTTAAGTAGGCGTTATGAAGATAGGAAGCTGGCAAATAATTTAGCTGTCAATAAGTATCTAGGGACATAATTTAACTGTCAATAAGTATCTGGGGACATTATCTTAAAATAATGTTAATAAGTTAAATGGAAAAGTAAAATGTTTGGATCTGAGTTGTTACTAATTAATGTTGGGTTCAAACCACATAAAATGCATTTCTATCTATAACATGTAAGCCTAGTTTCATTTGCTAATAACCACAAATGATGAGTAATCAAAGCACAATGAATGAAATAAACAAACAATTAGCTTTGTGGTTTGAGATATAGAAGTAGATTCTTAAAGCTTCTAATCATCTTCCCAATTGGTACATTCACATTGGCATTTAGTTTCTGGTGTCACCCTATAGGGGACAAGGGAAGCCATTCAAAATGTTCCACTTTGGAATATTGATTATTTTAAATAAAAGTTACTCAAGGATGCCTGTGTAAAGAAGAATGCCCAGACCCTTCTCCATCTCCCTGAAAGATACCTTCTCTTTACACATCCTTATCACCAGAGGTAGGAAATGGAAGACTGAGAATGCTGTATGTGTAAAAACCTTTTTTTAAAACTAATTTACTACCCAAGCCCAAATTCTGTTTAGAATTCCTTACTGACTGAAGCTCTCAAAGTTTTCTTTGTCCTGTCAATTTCTCATGGATTTATTGTCTGTGCGAAAACTAGAAAAACTGCCTGCCTTGGTCATTTCTTTAGGTTTCAATTTCATCATTGGGCCTTTATACACACATAATAAAACTTTCCTTCTCCTTTTAATGTGTCTCATGTAAATTTAAATCTTAGTCCAGCTAGAAGAATCTTGGACTGAGGAAAATTTCTTCCTCCCCTTCAATACAGAAGCTCAGATCTTGCTGGCCTCAAATATAATTTTGATTTTTGAGTAGGAGAGAGAAGAATAAGGAAGGATAACTCAATTGTTTGAGGGAACTTATTGCCAATTCTAATAAATATTCCTAAAATAATATTAGACATTTGGGCTTAAAGATGAATCAATCAATATTTAATATAGGTTACCTAATTTGTGTCCAAACTTTGTGAGATATTTTGTGAGTAGAGTAAAAGAAAAGATAAATGTCTTTTTTAAATTATGCTTTTTTTTTTTTTTTTGCATACTACCTCTATATGGTCTCCTTTCTACAACACTCAGTTCGGTTATATCTTTATATATTCACTGACTATAATTGCATCCTTAAAATATATATATTTGCAAGGCTAAATTAAAGAAGTTTGTCATTCATGTGGCTTATGAAAGACCAGATACCAACTAACTGCTACGGCAGGAGAGAACAAGAAAGGGAATTTTATCATTCTTCTACTGACACCCTAATTTCAGGATATTCCTTTCATAATCCTTTCTTCTTCAAAGAGTTGTAGCCACATAAAGAATCTTTGACAGAAGATCACATTTGAGGTAAACATTTTCAAATTTAAAATTTAATTATAAAAAATTAATTATAGGCTTCTGAAACTTTTAATATTAATTTCTTATAATTGTGATATAACTTATTAACGATAGATGAAGTTAACAAACTTGTCTCTATTTTGTTAAGGACGCTATTAGTTATTTACACTTGTACACATTACTTGGTATTAGTATTCTCTTTATGCTCTACAAAATATATATATACTTTTTTCATTCATTTATTTATTAAGTATCTAAAAGAAATTGGCACTTATTAGAAGCTAGATAGTATAAAATTGTCATGTATTTTGTTTTTCTAGTTCATGTTGGTTTTAAATGATACTGAGATAAGTCAATTTAAGTCTGTATTCTTTTATACTTTTAAAGATTTGTTTATTTATTTGAGAGAGAGAGAGCATGAGCAGAAGGGGCAAAGGGAGAGAGAGAGAGAAAGAATCTCAAGCAAACTCCCTGCTGAGCATGAAGCCAGACATGGGGCTCAATCTCACAAGTCTGAGATCAGGGCCCTGAGATCATGACCTGAGCTAAAACCAAGTTAGATGCTTAACCCACTGCACCATCCAGGTGTCCCTAAACTGATATTCTTGAATCAGAGAAAATCATCAGCTTAATCAAATAATCAGTCTATTAGTTAAATGAACTTTTCACTCTACATTTATTAACTGATGCATACGCAGAAACTATGCATCTACCTGATTGTTCTATAGGACTATATGAAATATTCTATATTTTGAAGATAAGTAAGACATATAGGAATGTAAAACAAATTGTGTAGTTACTTAAAAAAACAATTCATTTTATAACTGAAATACAGCAATTTCAGGGTTACTATTGGAGGTTAAGTTTTTTTTTTTATAAAGATTTATTTATTTATTTGACAGAGAGAGAGAGGTCACAAGTGAGCAGAGAGGCAGGCAGAGAGAGGGGAAAGCAGGATCCCTGCTGAGCAGAGAGCCCGATGTGGGGCTCGATCCCCAGACCCTGAGATCATGACGTGAGCCGAAAACAGAGACTTTAACCCACTGAGCCATCCGGGCGCCCCTGGAGGTTAAGTTTTATCAGAGATCTAGACAAAAGTAAATTCTTCAATTTCTTCTTGAGAAAAGGAAATACAATTCAGTACCTAAACTACTTCTACAAAATCAAAATAGTACAGCCTAAGGAAGTTATTATCTGGATAACATTCATGGAAACACCCACCACCTTCAATTTGCTTAAATTATGCAGGTATGGTATGGAAGAATCCTAGATTTGCTGAAGTCCCTTCTTTGTTTAATATACATCTATCAGTATGCTGGCGCACATGTAGACTTTTGACTTCATATGTACCAAAACAAAAATGAGCGGTTATAATAAATAATCCTTCCCTGATGTATAACGCTGAGCAGTCAAGTGCATTGGAGGTGTGAGATGCATCAGACATGAGAAATGCCAAAACGGCAGGAAAGGAAAACAAACAAGCCCAAGGGCATGAATCAAGATAACAGTAAGTAGGGTGGAAAGGTTTCCCCAAGTACTAAATAGCAAGTTTCTTAGGCCTCTGCTGAGGCATTTTCTCAGAGTAATATTTTACCTGAGCCCAGATTTCCAATGAAACGATAGCTCCAAGAATTTCCCTTCCCATGCCCCTTTGGCTCCTTATTCCAATTCTTATTAATGACGTAAATAATAGCCAGTCTTTTGTCTATGGTTGACTCGTATTTTTGTGCATCATTTTAATGCATATATCATTGTATCAAATACACTGTTGTTATTTTATAGATGAAGAAACTGAAACTTAGAAATATTTGGTAATTTATCCCAAAGCCTAAAGCAGCCAAATTGTGGAGATGGAATTCAAACCCAGCTATGAATGGCCTTGGGATTTATGCTCTGAAATAGCTTGCTGTGTTTCCTTCTTTCACAAACAGAAGGTTCTTTTTCCCTCTCGGTTCCAGGTAGAGCTCACTTAAACTAGTATAAAAAGGAAGGCTTTCAGAATGCAGCATGAAATTCACTCCTGACAACTCCTCTTAATTTTGAACATTGCAAACATTTTGTAAAAATTATATATAATTTAAAGTTAGAAGCTGGAGGTTTGTGTCTCTAACACTAATTAATAGTATTTTATTAGGCAAATTTCTTGGTATTCTGAAGCCTGAATTTTCACATCTACAATATAAAAATAGTATTTTAAAAGGTAGTATTCAAAAGTAGTATTAAATAAAATAGTTTGAAAAAAAATCACTATGCATCTGTGAGTTATTTGATATAAACTATCAAGTAGCTCATAGTCTATTATGCTTAGACCTTTCTCCATATAGTGTACAAAGGGAAATTGATTTTAATTAGTGTACTCTTAAAAGAGATAAAATTGGTTTCATCTTATGGACTATTTTATTTCCCAGATCTATAATGATACTGATCAGTTGCCATATACTCATTGAGTGTATATCTTCTTTAGGGAAGTGTCTTTAAGTGTTTTGTGCTAATTTTTATTGAGTTGTTTATGTATTCTGATTGATTTATAGATTATGTATGTGATAAACATATTTTATCGTATATAAACATATCTATACATTATTTTAAAATATATCCTTTATGATATATATATGATTTCTCATATGAGAGTCATCTTTTTCTTTTTTTGTCAGATATATGTAGTATAAATATTCCTGTGTTGAAATCAATTACATATTTTTTCTTTTATTTTTTGCGCTTTTGTGTTTTTAGAACTCTTTCCCTATCTATAGATGATAAAGATATTTTTCTTTGAGAAGCTTTATACTTTTGATTTTTACATTTAGGTCTGTGATTCATCTCATAGATTTTTCTGTGGATGATACGAGGAAGTGTTCAGGTTTATTTTATTTTTTTCCATATATACAGCTAATTATTCCAGAACCATTTTAAAGTGTACTCTTTTCTCTTCCACCCAGCTGATCCCTCTGCCTACGGCAGGCTCACTCCTCTGTTAATTACCCACTCAATAAATGCCTCTCAGAGGTGACAGATCTCTGTTCCCCCAGGAAGAGATCATTGCTCTCTGAAGTTTAGTTTCCTTAGACATCATTATGTCCATACCTCTCTGAAATCTTTAAAATAATGAACATTTTATTTGTGTTTTTATTTCGTTATTTGTTACCGGGGAATTCATGTTTAAATATGCATCAATGAATTTTTTTTTTATTTTTAGCATTTTCCTAGTGTTTTAAAGAACTGCAGTGAGAAGATGTGTCAGGGGGTCTATTCCACCATATCACTGGAAACAAAAGACCATCTCATGCTCTCTAATATCATGATTCTTTGAGCTCTTGGTCACAACCCCGTGCCCTGATCCTTGAAAACTGAGATCTTCAATAAGTGACTAAACAGTGCTTGAAATATCATCTGAACATTGGTGACTTAAAGATCATAATAGTCTGAATTTCTAGCCACCTGAAAGTCTGTATTTTATTTTGTAGGGGACACAAAATTATTATATTTATATATTATTAATATTTTTTAGCCCTAGGAAAAGTAAACCAAGTAATAGCTTGAACCTATTAATGGTTATGCATAGTTCAAGAATTACCTTTCATCTAATTTTCCAGAAAGGTAAAAACAAAGTATTATTCAGTGAGCTAAATTCTCAGCAGGGAAACAAATTTTTAATCTGGTTGCCATGGTAATTCCATCCCTGTATGCAATTCCCACTCAACTTGGCTTGATGGCATTTGGGCTGAGTAATAAAATGGGAGGAAAGGACTGATGATTTTACTTTGAAACTATCCACAATGAGAAGTATACATATTTCATTCTTTCCTTCTACTCTCCCCTCATTTTTTTTCCTTTTACCAAAGGTTATTATTCACACAATGAGGCTAACAATTCTAGTGGATGCGTTCATTTAAATGCTTTCACATCAACACTAATAGCAGGTCAGGAGAGTATACTGACAGAGTTAAATCCTGGACACTGATCATTTACAGGTCACGTCTGTAGGTTGTCCACATCTTTCTACCTTGAGCTAGTTGTGATCAATTATACTATATAAGGCTATATTTCATGTCAGAATTAAAGTGTTCACCTAATCTTCTCCATTCTAAGTATATATAAATATACGGGCTTGCAAATTTGACATGAATACTTACAGTGAATACTTTCAGTTTTTTCCCAATCAGCATAACCTATGAAATATATGTTAAATTGCTTCCCCAGAAGTGAAATCCTGACATATGTAGTAGAGAAATGTGCCACAGATGGTTATGGTATGTATAAACATGTGAAGAAACTAAATGATCACCCAAACATACGTCAAAGGACATTGTAATACAAATTTAGGTTACTATCTGTGCATGACCTTTGCCATGGTCTTTCCCTTCTAATACACATTCTTTTTGCTTACACAGAAAAGTCATAATTCCATACATGCCTTAGGATGTTGATGTAAGGCTCAACAGAAACATGTCTGTAAAAGGTAACAAATTCAGCAAATGCGTTTTCTTCTTATTGTAGATACATAGATGACTACTATGTTATGCACCACTGTATGTTTTGCAGTTTCTAACACTCAACTCCCCAAACACTCTGTGTGGAGGAATTCTTTGTGTAATTGAGTAAGTAGGTGAGAAAGAAGGCTTGTGCCAAGGCAATGTCTAACACACACAGAGGGAAATCATTCTCTTAAAAACTGTGCTCTGAAAGGGTGCTACTGGTTTCTACCCTCAGCATCATAGACTTCACCAAAATCATCAGTTTGGATTTATTCAAGTTAGCTATATTTTACTGACTAGAGGACTTCTTTAATTATAACCATATATGGTAACCAAAAGCTTGACTGATGACAACTAAATCCATACCAAGGAGTAAGAATCACCCAAATGTAATTCTAGAATTGATTCTAAACATATTAAACAAATTATAAATATTACATGACTTCTAATATAAAGTTCTCATCCCTTTTCTTTAATGAATCGATAAGGCATTCCAGAGTTGCTAAAGGGAGATTTGAGGGGGTTATGTGTTGCTTTTCTGATTCAGTTTCCATTTCTTCTAGCTTCCACTTATTTCTCTTCCAGATAGTTCTTGTACCATTCCCTCCATACTGGAATAGATTGTTCTCTTTTCTCGAGGTCTTTATTTATTTGAGGAAGGGTCTTATTCTTTTATTTATTGTGAATTTCTATGAAGATCTTGTCTCTTCAGTATACTCTATAGAATGTCCACTGGTTATTTGCTAAATCTCGAAAGAGATTTCTCTCTTCTTCCAGTGCTCTGAGCTGCATGTTCCTTCCATTTCTGTATTATGTTGAGGCACAATATATTGTGTTCCTTGTGTCCAGAAAAGTCATCTGCACATTTGGGTTTAAGATGAAAAATTGTCCCTTGTATTTTTTTTTAGCACCAAAGAAACATCTCTTGATAGTAATATGTCTTGCATTGATTTGCAATTTAGTAGTTTATGCCCACCATGGTATGAGGTATATCACCTCCTAGAAGCACGTTGAAGAATGAGCAGACACACTATTCAGATGGTAAATTAAAGAGTCAAAAATAAGTGTAGGTGTCTCAATCTCAACATTCTCTTTCTTCTCCCAGTCTTGAATTTTGTTTCTCTAGCTCTATTTCTCTACAAATTCTTTCTTAGCAACTCTTAGAATTATAAGTAATACATCAAAGTAACATTGTTTTTCCATTTCTGTTTCTGATTTCTACTTTTCAACTCAAGTGGAGCCCATTGGATGTATCCACAATAATCCCTGCTGAAGTTCCCAATCAAACATATTCATTACACATTTCATTACAACATTTTTCTCCACACATATCATTCTCAGTTCCCTACTTTGGCTACCTTAAGTTAGTTCCCTAGTAACCTAGACTCTAGAACTCAAGCAACTTTAATTTTTCTCATGCCCTTATTTATTTGGTATGCAGTTCTATTGCAAAAATACTTCTCCTAGCTATTTCCTGTTTTCCATTTTGTTGCTACTGCTTTCTTCTAGATCCTTGTAACATTGTCTTAGACCCTTTCATTTCTTCCTAACCTGTTGACTTGCTTCTGGAATGTATTTATTTTTATCTCATATGATATGTTTCTATAAAATTAAATTCCCAGATACTATTATTACATTTTACTCTTTCTGAAAAATATTAAGAGGCCCATCATTACCAAAGTAAGGAACAGCAAAAAATTTCTTTAAAGTTCCAGATAGATGGCGCACTTGGGTGGCTCAGTTGGTTAAGCATTCTCCTTTGGTTTATGTTATGATCCCACGGTCCCAGGGATCGAGTCACATGTTGACCTCCTGCTCAGCTAGAAGTCTGCTTCTCCCTCTGCCTGTCCCTCCTCCTGCTTGTGCTCTCTGTCAAATAAAGAAATAAAATCTTTAAAACAAATAAAAATAAAGTTCCAGATAGTAAATACTTCAAGTTTTGCAATATATGCCTAGTCTCTGTTACAGCTGTTCAAATCTACCATTGTTGTGCAAAGGCAGCCGTAGATAATATCTAAATTAATGGGCATGCATATATTCCAATAAAAATTTATTCATAAAAACAAGAAAGGAAGATGTGACCTGTGAATAAGTTTGCTGACCTCTACTATAGCATTAGTTTTCAAATATTTTTCCAACCAAAATATCTTAAAGTAACCTTCTCTGATCTAGACATTTAAAAATATTTTCTGAAAAAAAATAAAAATAAAAATATTTTCTGGTGGTGCTTTTATATTTAATGTATATGTAAATGCATATTTCATTTCTGTCGAATATACATTTTAAATTATTTACTATAAAGTAAAATTGATAATTGAAGCATATGTGGAATATAAAAATTGGCTCCTCATATACCCAGGAAATTGAGGGATACAGGTACTTCATTTTGAGAAACATTGGCCTGAAGGATTAAAGTCTGACTTTTTATCCTGTCTTTCAATAGCATTCATGCTTTTCCTATAGCCAAACCTTCTAAATATCTCTTTTCCCATTCTAGTTTGCCCATCTGATCTTCAGCTATCTTCTTTTCTCTGTCTGGATCATCCCTATAATACCTTTACACTGTTTGTGTGGGGAGTTTAAAATTTTATTTTTAATTTTTATTTACTTATTTTTAGAGAGGGAGAGAAAGAGAAGGTAGGGGAGAAGGAGAGAGACAATTTTTTTTTTTTTTTTAAGACTTTATTTATTTATTTGTCAGAGAGAGAGTGAGAGAAAGATCACAAGTAGGCAGAGAGGTAGGCAGAGGCAGAGGGAGAAGCAGGCTCCCTGCCAAGCAAGGAGCCCAATGTGGGACTTGATCCCAGGACCCTGGGATCATGACCTGAGCCAAAGGCAGCCACTTAACCAACTGAGCCACCCAGGCATCCCAGAGAGAGAGAATCTTAAGCAGGCTCTACACCCAGTGTGGAGCCCAATGTGGGGCTTGATTTCATGCATGACCCTATCATGACCTGAGCTGAAATCAAGAGTTGGACTCTTAACTGACTGAGCTACCCAGGCACCCAATACCTTTACAGTGTTTTTTAAGTGCATCTTTGATGTATCTTTCCAAAGCTCTCTCTAAATCACCCAAGAGAGGTAGATTCATCCACATATGAAATACCATGGGCATTTTATGTATTTCTCTTTTAATACATTGTGCTCTAGGTACTTACTTACATATAGCATCTCCTTAATTAGACCATGTGATCCTAAGGAAGGCAGGATTTGTAGACAGTTCATATTTAAGCCACCCCCACCCCCACCAGTGTTTTGTGCAGAAATAGGACTTCCTAATTATTTATTGTATAAGTGCAAGTAAATATGGTTTGTTCTGAAATAACACTGTGTCTACACTATGGGTTTCTTTCCCATCAATAACAGGACTATCAAGATGAAAGCCTGTTTATATAGGATCTTTTTTTATTCCTTTCTCTCATTTAAACAACAAATATTTATAAATATCCATAGGATGTTAGGTACTGCTCTAGACACTAGTTTAATGGGTATGAATAGACCAATGAGGACTTTGCTTTCAGAGATGACATTGTGGTGACTGGGGCTTGGTAGGAAAGAGAAAATCATACCTACACCTATAACCTCAGGCAGATGTATATATTAGATGAGCAATAATTGAGGCTATGTTATAGACAGTGACTGGGTGGGGTATCTACTTTAGACTGAGTGATCATAGAAGTCTTCTCTGAGGCAATGATAGCTGATCTAATACCTGTAAAATAAGGAGAAATGAGATATTCAAAGTTTTGAAAAAAAGAGGACTCTAGGGAAATAAAACAGGTGAGAATGAGCATAATATATTTGAGGAAATAGAAGGCTAGTGTTCCTGGAGGGTTATCTGGGAGAGAATATATATATATTCTTTGCCTTTGGAGATGTGTCTTAAAAGAAGTTTCTGTGGCCAGTGTCGAAGAGGTTACTGGCTGTGTTCTTCCCTAGAATTTTGATAGATTACTGCCTCATGTTGTGGTCTTTCATCCATTTCGAGTTTATCTTTGTGTATGGTGTGAGAGAATAGTCGAGTTTCATTCTTCTATACATAGCTGTCCAATTTTCCCAGCATCATTTATTGAAGAGACTGTCTTTTTTCCACTGGATATTTTTTCCTGCTTTGTCGAAGATTATTTGACCATAGAGTTGAGGGTTCATATCTGGACTCTCTACTCTGTTCCATTGGTCTATGTGTCTGTTTTTGTGCCAGTACTATGCTGTCTTGGTGATCACAGCTTTTCAGTAAAGCTTGAAGTCCGGCAACATGATGCCCCCAGCTTTGTTTTTCTTTTTCAACATTTCCTTAGCAATTCAGGGTCTTTTCTGGTTCCAAACAAATTTTAGGATTGTTTGTTCCAGCACTTTGAAAAATGCTGGTGGAATTTTGATCAGGATGGCATTGAATGTATAGATTGCTCTGGGCCATATAGACATTTTAACGATGTTTATTCTTCCGATCCATGAGCATGAAATGCTTTTCCATCTTTTTGTATCTTCTTCAATTTCTTTCATGAGTGTTCTGTAGTTCCTTGAGTACAGATCCTTTACCTCTTTGGTTATATTTATTCCAAGGTATCTTATGGTTCTTGGTATTATAGTAAATGGAATCGATTTTCTAATTTCCCTTTCTATATTTTCATTGTTAGTGTATAAGAAAGCAACTGATTTCTGTGCATTGATTTTGTATCCTGCCACATTACTGAATTGCTGTATGAGTTCCAGTAGTTTGGATATGGTCTATATATACA
>CM052884.1:78135030-78170875 GCA_028534135.1 Potos flavus | reverse complement strand
AAGGAAAATGTTGAACAAAGATGACCACAGGAAGATTGAGTCTTTTCACTCCGCTGTCAGAACTAAAACTCAATATTATGTGTTACCTTAATATCTGGGGAAATAAGAGGGCCTCTAATTGCCTAAATTTAAGGTCTCTTCACCCTGTTCCCACAGATGAGGTGCCACAGTGAAACAACCCTTCTTACTGAATGGACT
The DNA here is from genome assembly GCA_028534135.1 of Potos flavus. Lineage (NCBI taxonomy): Eukaryota > Metazoa > Chordata > Mammalia > Carnivora > Procyonidae > Potos > Potos flavus. Next base: position 78,170,677 of record CM052884.1, on the reverse strand, counting down.
GTTTTGTTTGTTTGTTTTGAATGGATTGTTATCTATTCAGTCAGGTGCTGCGTTTAGCCATATCCATCACCCTAGCATGGGAAATTCTCCCTCACCAACAAAAAACATAGATGATTTTAAAAAAATTACTTTGTTCATTTACTCAAAACCTATTCATTTTAGTGACTTCAGTTGGTTAGGCACTGAGCCAGGCACTTTGCTTGTGTTTATATTTACTGCTCCTAACGGCCCCCCATATTGGTGTCATTATCTCTGTTTCTTGAGTAACAAAACTAGGATTCAGAGAGGTTAAGTGATTTGTTCCAACATACAGAAAAAGGCTCTATTCTAAATTCCATACTCTTTTAATTACCCACATTATTTCTATTAAAGAGAAGTTTACTTAGTGAATAAGTGCAAGGGAGTATGATATAACAAGATTTCCTTGAAATCATTAGAAAAAAAAATATTTGCCTCTTAAAATAGACACACACCTCTTTCTTATCCTCATCATTTTCCACTGATATTGCTACATTAAAAATACAAAAACACATTTATGTTAATGATGAAAGTAGAATGAGGGGGTTAATTATATTTAAAATATGTGTTATCTGTTAGCTTGGGTCTTTTGTGCTAGAAGTAGGGATGTAAAAACAGATTTAAGTCATTGGGACATCTTTGGCCTTGGGCTGTCTTCTCTTTCGCCAAACTTCTTGAGCAGCTCTACAATACCCTTGTCCATGTTGTCCCATTTATGTTCCTTCAAACATGACTGGTAAGGTTGAGTGAAAGTTCTAGAGGGTGGATCCTAAAGAGACTCAGGAGCCTAAGTTTTAGATACTAACTGGGCTAAAAGTACAATTGCTCTCTCTTCCCGAATTCTTCTGTTTTTCATAGAAATACTATGAGCTTAGAAATAAAATACCACATGAAACCATTTACCTCTGTCTCCAAGAATTATACTCCTTTCCTCACAAAGGATAAACTAAATGGGGACATGCTCTGAGAAAATCTGTTTACATACATTTCTAACTAAGGATATTCTTAACACATGTATTCCACTCCCTATTTCATTTTTCTCATGACTCATTATCACAGTTATAATGTATTAAGAGTCTAATATGTGGCAGATGCTAGTTGCTATACATATATCACATTTCTTCATTGAATTGCATCCTCACATTAATTATTTCCATATGTCAATGAAGAAATAAATGTACAGATAATGTAAGAATGTGCTTAGATCACATACCTCATTATGAAGGAGCCTGGAGTCAAACCCAGGACTGACTCCACAGCTTATCCTTGACTCATTAATTGTGGTTAGACTGAGTGATTAGGAAACACCACAGCCTGCTTTGAAGGGAAAAGCTACTCATAAACACATATTTTGGTAGAGGCAGGTTTTTTTTTTTTTACTGGCTTGTCTGCTGCCTACTTGATTCCTAAAAATATACTGTTGATTGTTCATAGCTTCAGAGAAAATCACTTTTCCATAAAATGCCCATTATAGTGTGTCAATGAATGTGATAACATGCATAATTTATCTCAGGGGAGTATGTAATTAGAAAATTAACCTTTTACTTTTCTCCTGTTAATCAGTTACAGAAAATGATGAAAGAATAATACACTAGCAACCATCTACTGTATTATTGTGCTTTTAATTTCTAAGTCACTTGGTAAGGACAAAATGCTAAGAGACAAGAATCTCAATATATTAAGCAGAAATGGCATTTTGCACATAAAGGGGACCTACTTCCCGTGTTTTTCATTGGCTTTTTAAAAATTCTTTAAAAAAAACTTCCTATCTTGTGGTAATATTTTACTCAAATGACAAAGAAAATTCAGGATTCTCTTTTCACCTCTAAAATCATCCTTACTTTTCAGAAAGCATGGTGTTTGTATAGGGTACATACATGCTTCTGCTTCCATGATAAGATCAAGAACATGTAAACTAAGTGATATGGCCTGAGAAATTGAGAAGAGCCAGCAGCTCCACTCTCAGCTCCTATCCTCCCCTACTAATGGCTGACTTGCTTGCTCAATTCCCAGAAGAGCTTAATTCTCTGAACTGCAAGAAAGCAGAGTCAATCTCATCATTATTGAAAGATTTGATCTATTTTAACTTGAGATCTCACAGATGCTGATGGGCAATGTTGGTTTTGTGTCTCAAAATTATTGGGTCTTGATTTTAGGTGCATCATTTGTGATGTTTTATTCCTTAGAAACATGGGTGAGAAAGCAAAAAAAATCTGAGATATATTAAAACAGCGTGTGCTAGAGTATGAGGGGCATAGCATTGAACTTGGAATCAGGAGACAAAATGCTTTACTGACTGTCTAGTTTTGAGTACATCACTTAAGTTCTCAGAGTCTTAGTTCTTCCATTTGCAAAATGGAGATTTTTTTCATTTTTTTTGCCCTACCTACCTCAAAGAATTTCTGAAGAGGCAAACAGTAAAAAAAAAAAAAAAAGTATGTCTAACATTGTAATTTTAAGAGTACAAAAAAATGAAATATTGTTATTCCTACCAACCGCTATCTTTGAGTGGCTAAATTTTTATTTTTATTTTTTATTTTTTTTAAAGATTTATTTATTTATTTGATAGAGAGAGATCACAAGTAGGCAGAGGCAGGCAGAGAGAAAGGAGGAAGCAGACTCCCTGCTGAGCAGAGAGCCCGATGCGGGGCTCGATCCCAGGACCCTGAGATCATGACCTGAGCCAAAGGCAGAGGATTTAACCCACTAAGCCACCCAGGCGCCCCTAAATTTTTATTTTTATAATAAAAGTGAGGTAAAGGCAGAATTCTATATCTTCTTATTCTGGAATTCTCTGTAAAAGTAATTTCTGGGATTCTAAAAATGTTCCATAGCATAGCACCCCCCCCCCCTTATCCATGGTTTCAGTTTCCATGGTTTCCGTTACTCACAGTCTTTATGAGAGAGATGCAGAGGAAGATTTGACATGGAAAGATGAGAAGGAGACAGTGTGATTACTTAGGCAGAGATTGAAGTGATGCAGCCACAAGCCAAGGAAAGATGGTAGCCACCAGAAACAAGAGGCAAGGAACAGATCTCCCCTAAAGGATTCAGAGAAGACACATCCCTGCTTAACACCTTGATCTCTGGCTGTCTAGTTGAAACTGATTTTGCATTTCTGGGTAAGGAAGAATAAGGAAATGAACATGTGTTATTTTAAGCCACCAAGTTTATCATAATTTGTTAAGCAGCCATAGGAAACTAATACACTGTCCCTCCCATCACCTCAAAGAATACTTTAGATAAAATGTTGAGTGACTGTGGCAACTTCTTCCAAAACCCCTAGCTTACCACCTCAAACCTTTGTTTCACTGCCCCCTTCTAGCTCTTGAGAAGTCCTATTTGCAAAATTCAACATTGCCTTCTCAATGAGAAATCATGGGATGCATTGTCTTCCCATAAATGCTCCCGTGCGTCTTGGGCCATTTATGATACAAAAGAAAAACTTTTCGCTGGTGAAATTGTTAGAGTTAAATGAATTGTAAAATATGAAGTAGAGTTTCCCAAGTGGAATGATTGAAATTTCTCTTTAATGGTATGAGAATAGATTTGATTTTTTCTTAGTTTATATTCTTTCATTTTCCTTTCTCCAATGAATTGTTGCACATGATATGTCTTAGTGGATTCTCTTAAGAAATTTTGCATAGGAAAATAAAGGATTACATCTCAGGATTTCTCTTTCCTCTCCTTTCAGACATGTTGTTTATTTGTTTGTTTGTTTGTTTAAGTCCTCATTGGTGACTTAGTGCCCCTGTTTTTATTGGGAAACAAAAGTACTTCACACTAAAGAATCTTAATACTATATAAAAAAAACCAATGGATGAGACTTCTTACAAGATTTCAGACCATGCATTTTTGAATATGTTTAAAAGGAAGCAGGTTAAGAGAATAATTTTGTTGGAATTTCTAAAATTTGTCACTTCTCTTGATTGGGAGATTTCTCCTTCCTATATAGGTTAATACACTGCTGTTTTTGCCCCCTACTCTTATAATTAACTGAACATTGACAATTCAAGAGTTGTTTCTTCGGTTAATTTTGGATAAACAATAGCAAAAGACACTGTTTTGAATAAATAAATATTGAATTAACAAGCTGTTTCTCAGAGATCATCAGTGATTGAGGGTATCTATAGGTATTAACTAACTTGTTGAGATATCCCTTAATCTCTATTATATCCAGAAGAGAATATATTTATCTTTTTGACCCATATCATGTACTAAATATACTCAGATTTTTATATCTAAGTAGCATTAATTTTTCACTAACAAAAACCCCATCAACAGTTTTTTTAAATTAATTAATTAATTAATTAATTGAGAGAGAGGGAAAAAAAAAACATTGAGTAACGAGAAGGAGAGGAAAAGAAAGAACCTCCAAGCAGACTCCCTGCTGAGTGCAGAACCCTACAGAGCTCCATTCCAGGGCCCCAGGATTATGACCTGAGCAGAAATCAGATGCTTAATTGATTAAGCCACCCAAGCGCCTTGATAAAGTTTTTTTTAAATTTATTTTTAATAATAGTACTAAAAACAGTGCACAGCAAATTGCCAAAACAGCTCACAGAAAAAAATATCAGGTAAATGAAAATAAAGGAAACATATGGCTTTGACTAGCATATCTATAGATCTCTAGCATACTGTTATATTTCTAATCCTTATCTCTGCAGCCATTTCTCTTTCAGGCTTTATCTCCATTTTCTTATGTGTTTTATTATTATGTGTGTATGTGTGTTTTAATTAGTGAATGAAAGAGTTAAATTAGAAATTCCTAAATTGGAGGCAATAGAGGTAAAAATAGGATAAACAGATGGACTAGGAAAAGGTAAAGGGGGTGGAACTAACACTAAGATTTTTTTATCTGGGCACTGATTACAAATGTATGCTTATTTAAGAAAACACATAAACCTGTATCCTTTTAATTTGTGTGCTTTTCTAAACATATTACATATCTAAGAAATTCATTTAGAAGTATAAAAAAAAAGTATCAAAGTGATTAAAATGTTTGCAATGAAGTAAAAGGAAAACAGTTTTTAGATGAAATAGCATTGGGGAATATAAAAATCTCATTCTTCTTATATTTTTAAGAATTTGTTACCTTTTCTGAGGAAAACACCTTATGTATTATTTAACTCAACTACTACATTCTCTTTTGGTTAATTAGGAATGTTGTTAGTTTGGGTCAGTTATAATGAATGCACCATCCCATAAATAATAAATTGGCATATCACCGTAGTCTAATCTACAAATTTCAAAGTATAATTACCTGAACTACAAAGAGTTAATTTCAAAATTATCTTTCAATTAAGCAAGCAACACAGAGAGAGTCATTTTGTGCTCTACATACAAATTTTGGAGCAGCAAAAAAGTTCCCTTCTTTTTTTTGGCATTGAGTAATTTTATTTAAAACCAGGATCTTCTGAAGGCACCTGGGCGGGCTAGTCAGTTAGGCATCTGACTCTTGATTTTGGCTCTGGTCATGGTCTCAGGTTCATGGGATTGAGGCTTGCATGGGGTTCACACTCAGTGCATAGTCTGCTTGTTTCACTCCCTTTGCCCCAACTGCCCCCCTGCCAATTGCTCGCTCTCTCTTTCTCATAAATAAATAAAATCTTAAACAAACAAACCAAGATCTCCTGTAAAAAAATGGATTGAGGGCTTAGAGTAGCATACAGTTGATGAGGAGTGGAAAATTTTTGCATTGACAACAGGAGAACTTATTAGCATTGAGATAAACTTGTATTTACATTTCACAATTGTTTTTGTATGTTTTAAAATGTGTGCCCCTAAATATCAAATGATAAAGATTATATTCTGCTTAATGTCCACACTTTGAGAATAAGAATGTCATGAAATTGGGATCTTTTAGTTTTGCAGGAAGTCAAGGCCCAGAAATATTCAAAAATATTGTAAGATTCTTCAGGATCCTTTAATTATAATGGAAAATGCAGGATTACACCAGAAATTTTGGTGTTAACTGGCAGATACCTTGACAGGGGAAGCATATAAAGGCCTAATGTGGGAAATGAGGAGTGGGTAGATAACTTAAGTCTCAGATGGAAGTAAAATGGAAGAAATGGAAGAGTGGGAGTAAACTCTCATTAAAATAAATGGATAAAAGCATTTCCATGAACAGGTTGATATATTAGTAAGCATTGGAGGATCTGTAGGTGGGGAATGGAAAGGATGTAGATAAAATGGAAATGCCTTCATTCAGAGAGAAGTGGTGGGCTGACAAAATAAAAATAAAGACATAAGTTGTGCTCTAGTACTTGAAGTGTTCTCCCATCAGGGAAATTCGGGTGCATATCAGTCTGTGTACTTCTGTAAGAGAAATAATAACTCAGCATCAGAGACATGGGCTCAGAAGTTTCAGGACTCTCTAAGCATACTTAGATTTTTTTCTTATATGGGTGTTGTTAAATTTACCTGGTGTCTTATTTAGCTTGGATGGCTGCAACAGAGTACCATAGACTGAGTTGCTTAAATAACAAACATTTATTTCTCGTAGTTCTGGAGGCTGAACACAACAAAATCAAGGCACAAATGGATCTAGTGTCTGGCAAGGGCATAGTTTCTGGTTTGCAGATGTTTGTCTTTCCTCTGCATCCTCTATAGGGTGGAGAGAGACGAATTATCTCTCTTGTCTCTCTTCTAATAAAGGAACAAATGGCACTCATGAGACATGACTTGATTTATTTTTCTACCAAAGCCACCACGTCCTAACACCTTCACATTAGGGGATAGGATTTTGGGAGGACACAAATATTTAGGCTATAATACAAGTATTTAGTCCATAACATTTTCATATTATATGAAATAATATTTTAGTACCTACCAAATTTAATATTTTTTTATCATTCAGCCCTTTACTCAATAACAAAATAGATTTTATGTTTCACTTGGCTAGATACTACAATGGTGAACAAAAGTGGACAGTCTCAATGCATATAATGAATTATCTTATGTAGTCTGAGAGATGGGGAGCATGGCATGGATAAAGTCTGTTGAGCACAGTCGTGAAAAATAATGCATTACCTAGAAAAACTGTGAGTGTGTCTGGAATGAGGGTAAATAGTGCTCCAGACAGAGGAAACAATATATGTAAATGCAGATTAGATGTATTAGCATATTAGAGTATTAGACAAAGCATAGCACAAGTCCAGTGGTGCTGAGAAACAGAAAACAGGAAGCAGTACCATTTCGGGTACATCCAGAGAATCAGAAAATAAAGAGTCTTGTACATGTGTGTATGTGTCAATTTCTTTATTTTAAACACAGGGAAGCCTAATCTCCTCCAGTCCCATCCATGATTTGTGGAACATAAGGAATAGCTTGGAGGACATTGGGAGAAGGAAGGGAAAAGTGAAGGGGGAGAAATCGGAGTGGGAGATGAACCATGAGAGACTATGGACTCTGGGAAACAAATAAACAGAGTTTTAGAAGGGAGGGGAGTGGGAGGATGGGTGAGCCTGGTGATGAGTATTAAGGAGGGCATGGATTGCACAGAACATGAACAATGAATCATGGAACACTACATCAAAAACTAATGATGTACTGTATGGTGACTAACATAACATAATAAAATAAAATAAAAATAAAAAATAAATAGATACAGGGAAGCCATTGAAATATTTAAACAGGAGATAAAATGGTAATGTTTGTGTTCCAGAAAATCTTGTGGCAAGCTAGAAAAAATGAACTGGAAGGTGGTTCATGCAAGGCTATTGAGATAGTCCAGATGAGAGATGGTAGTAGTTTGGTTTGCAGTTGGATGAATAAAAATAGGTAAATTATAGAGAAATATAAGTAGGAAAGTCTTAATACTATATCCCAAGAATTGAATGAGAAAGAGATTGTATAGCTCATAGCTTCCTGGTTTGTGTGTCTTGGAATATATGTTGGGGCCATTTAAAAAATGGTGATCCTGTTCTATGTGAAAGTCCATGAGTTAAGCTTGGGGACAATGATATCAACATGCCTTTGAAATGTCCACGTACAGATGAGAAATAAGTAGAATAGAGGATAGATTATGTTTGCCATAAATCATAATATAAATGATACTTGAGGCCAATGGTGAATAGAAATTACTTTAAGAGTATAGTGTGAGAAGAGGAGAGAACTTAACATTGAGCCTTAGGGAGTTTTAACCTGAGAAATAGCACAAGAAAAAATAGGCAGTTTTGGTCATGGAATGCAAAATATGAGTCTTTCTAAAGCAAAGAGTTAGCAGTAATGCCAAATGCTAGTAAGAAGTCAACAAGTTGATTATTGAAAATCAACGAATTAGAGAGAATTCTTCCCATAGATGAAGCAAGACCGGGGACTTTGGTCTGCTACCTGAGAGAGAAGCAAAATAACAGAGATAGTGAGTACCATGTTTCATGAAATTTAGCTATCAACTGAGGAAGAAGTAGGGCAGTGATTGAGGGGAATGTTCAACAAACAGATCCTTCACAAAGAAGGGATCAAATTGAGAGATTGAATAGGTAAGAAAGCCTAAATAATTGGTACTATAAAAGTAATGAAAAAGGAAAGTATGGAATTCAAGCCACAGGTTTGAAAATATGAGATACTTAAATAAACCAGGGTATTGAGGAAGTCAGGATTTTTAAAGGTGTTGTAAAAGTCTGAAATACTTGTGAATTGTGATACAGCAAATAGATCAGAGCAAAAATAGAACAATTGGTGGACCATGTAGAGATTGCATTTGTGCTTGCTAATCATAAATATAAAGTAGAACCTACTTGCACTTTTGTGTCACTTATCCCAATGGAACACAATTATTTTGGTTCTGACTGTAATATGTAGTAAATATAGTAGGCGGATTTATCTAGTTTGGAAGTTTTGTTGGATATGTAAAATAGAAAAAGAAACAAGTGTGGTAAAAGTGCTATTGACAAGTGTAAACTTGGAATGATGGACCATGGATTTTGTTTGAATAAGGAAGAAAATAGACGTTTCAAACAAGTGAGGTTGTTTTCTGCCTTTGTGTATGTAAAGTTTGTAAAGATATGGAAATTGTGGTTAAATAAATAGAGAAGTTCCATACTGGAAGAGAATAAGGAATTCAAGGTAATGTTCCCAATTTTGTTTACCTACAAGATCTACATTGAGCTATTTCAAAGTTGCAATGGTTATATATGTTTATATTATCTTTTACTCTGATCTTACTCTCTGTACACATCTTGAGGTGGTCATTCATCAGAGCGCACAGAGCCTTCAAACTGAACTATTCCTGTCTGATACTGTAGCAGCATCTTACAAGCATTAAATTTAAGGATAAAACAAGACTAGGGAGATTATTTCAGTCCCCTCATTTTGAAGATGATCTCTTTAAAATTCAAAGAAGTGGCATGATAAAGGATATAGAGTAGTTAGGAGAGCTGTAACTCAAACTGACATCTCTTTAACCTCCATATTGGGCAGTCTCCATAGTCGTAATTGTCAGTGACATTATAGATTAGTATATTGTCATTGCAGAAGATTACTCAAAGTATATCCAAAGTAATTAATCTCTGATTAATTTCACCAAATAACTATCACAGTATACTCCAAGGTATATCAATCCCCGAAATAGTATTAGAGATCCTTCTATGGCACTATGGCATGTGATTAAAGAGTAACTCCCAGAAGGGTGGAGGAAAATTATAGGTAGGGATTATTTAAAAAAAAGAGAGAGAGAGAGAGAGAGATTTGCTTTGGATGGTAGTAAACACTAACTCTGTCTACTTAATATTTTTTTCTCAAACAAATGCAATATAATATTAAGCTGATTTATTCTTAGTTTAAATACTATCAGTTGACTTTTTGTTAGGAAATTTAAAATTGAATATCACATCAGAAAAGTCAGCTTCAATATGGATTAAAAGACATAACATCTAAAAGGTACAGATAATCATTGCCTACATATAATGTGAATTTCTTGTGAATTAGAAATATTCATCAACTGATAATTACATGTAATGTGCTTGTGTAAATAAAATCACTTCTAATTTCTGTAATCTCTCAGAATCTTACAGAAAGCTTGCCATTTCAGAAATCTTGGACTGATGTGCATCATTCATAAAGTTAATTTCCCTGACTTCCAACATTTACTAATAACATTTACTAATGTTCTACTGTCCACCTATCAAAAGGTTCATTGTTGGCGGGCTAAATATCCATGCCTTTCAACATGAATTCCTCTTGACCAGGTTCATGGACTGTGGTCATGATTGATATTTTTTTGACAACTGATTGAAATAATGCACGAGTGTGGAAATAAACAAGTTAAAGATATATCACCAACTCTCCTCACCTTACACTACAATAGTATAAATCATCTCATAGATTTATACAGTTCAAATTCTGTGTACTAATCCCTACACATCGGTAGAGAACCCTCTTATAACAATGATGACATCATTTAATCTTACGAGCTTCTCCAAAAGCAGGAGATATCTATTCTTCTGATTCCATATGTCTGCTCTTCCAATTCCAGATGTGAGGGGAACAGCTTCTCTGAACTTAAAATTGTTAATTAATGTATTCACTAAGCTTATGTAATTCAATATCAGCTTTGTTTATTGTATCTTAAGAATACTTAAGAAGTATCTTAAGTGCCTATGTTGATTTCTGGCACATATTAGCTGTTCAAGAAATACTTGTCGAATAAATATGACAGACATAAAAGATTAAACATCAAGAATCACTGTCAAAGTAAGAAAGCACAAATCAAGTCTATGTCATCTCACTTTTTTTCCTTAGCATCAGCTTTTGAAGCCACTGAAGAATCTTTTTTATAAAATTTTGTTTGAGATTTAAGCTGTAAGTAAGGGTTTTAATTAAAAAAAAAAAATACTGAGTTTATGCCCATTACTGAGAAGATAAACATTTAAAGCAAAAATAAATAACAACCCTGAATTGTTGTAAGTGAATTTACTTTAGTTTGCCAGTTAGATCTTATATTACCCACTGGAAAATGCTACGTATCATTACAAACTCACTTCAATAGACTAGGGATTACAATTGTTTCCAGAATAGAGAGTCAAACAAAGGTCATAAAAGCAAATTAATTAAATGTTTGAATCAGAAACCTGCCTAAAATGATCACTTGTTGTTCAAATTTACAAAATCCCAAGCCATCCCAAGAGGCGCTCTACTTAGAACACTATTGGAACAGAAGCAGTATTTCCCAGAGGTTGAGAGTAACTTATGAATAGTAAATTGTGATACCAGAGGCAAATATCAATTTTAGATATTCTAATTCTCTAACATATTTTAGCAAGGAATGCACAATGGCAGGGAAGAGGCATCTTTTCTTCAAAATTTAGTGATGAAATGAAACTGTCAGATGGAACAAAGATTCTCAAGTTGAATCAACGTTCAGTAAGGTCATGTGCTCATTATATACAGAAAGGGGATACTTTATCAAGAACAGCAACAAAGTAGTATTATAAGTTAGCTCTTTGATTCAATACAAGATACTTAGAACATTATAATACCACCATCAATTGAAAGGTGTTTCGCAAGTAATAATGATCAAAGTACAAAATTAATTTCTGAGTGGTTAACTTTTGGATTTATATTCAAATCTATTTAAATAATATTTCCGATTTAACATCACTTTCTCTTACATTTGAACATAACCCTTATGAAGGAAAAGAAAAAGATGGATCCAGATACATTAGTGAGCTAGGATTCTGACCCAGCCCACTGCTCATCTGATCTTTACCCAACTATAGTAAGTGATCATTTCTGATTGATTATATATCTATGGCAATTACAACTTATCTTGAATCAAACAAAAAAAATCTTGAATTATGCTTAATTATGCCTGGCATGATGAAGAAGTAACAAGAAGACAAGTATGGCTGGAAATTTCTGGAATTTCACAATCAGTTTTCAAACTTACTTTGACAATATTCCTGGAAAGGAACAGGATAAGAAAACAAAAATATAGACCAAAGTATCCTGGAAAAACAAAGAAATATAGATCAAAAAAAGAGAGATCACCATCTTAATAATGAAAGGTTAATTACACTTATTAATTTTTTTAAACTAGAAAGTTATGTGATATTAAGGCACTGTCCCTCCTATGCAGCTGGTACGATATTAATTGGCAAAGCATCTTTGAAGCAGAATCAAACAGTACTTACTGGAATTAATATGCACATGTTCTATAGTCTTGAGAAAGTTTTGAGTGAATGTGAAAGGAGATATGTAAGAATTTGTTCATATTAATGTAATTTGTCATACCAAAAGCTGGAGGCAATGTAGGTGACCATCACAAGGGTAATAGATGAGATATAAATTAAATCTACATATTGCAAAATGACTACAGCACTGAAACATAATATTTGGATAAATAAGAACCCAATTTGTAAGTGGGGAGATGGTTAAATCCCATTCAGAATGCACTGCTGCCTGCAAACTGGGGAGGGCTTACCCATATGTTGGGCAGATTACATTAACACCCTCTATGAATGTTATGGCTTTTTGTTATTTGGTTCTTTAATTATAAGCATGATCCTTCTTTAGAATTATTAATGCTATCTTCTTCATCCCCTCAACTTCAACCATATTAGCCTCCTTTATTCTATTCCATTATTCTAGATAACATCGCAGTATACAAGAGCTTTTGCATGTGGTGTTTCCCTTCCCTAAAATGTTCTTCTATGAGAAACAAATATTGCTCCTCAATTCTCCTCCATGTATCCTTTTGTAAATATTATCTTTTCTGTGATGTCTTCCTAGCCACTGTATTAAAAATTTCAAGTCTACCAGAACCATAGAATTCCTATCTCCCTCCTCCTTTTCTGATTTGTTTCTCCCAAGTTCTGTTGTTTACCACACTATATATAAATAATGTATTTTGTTATCTCTCTTTCTTGTTACCTGTCTTGTAGAATGGTCTGCTATTGTAAGTATTCAATAAATATTTGCTAAATTATTTAATTTTTTAAGATTTTATGTATTTATTTAACACAGAGAGACAGTGAGAGAGGGACCACAAGCAGGGGGAGTGGGAGAGGGAGAAGCAGACTCCCCAAGGAGCAGAGTCTGACATGGGCTTGATCCCAGGACCCTGAGATCATGACCTGAGCCAAAGGCAGACGTTTAACGACTGAGCCACCCAGGCGCCCCTGTATAATTTTTTCTAAATATCTATTTGATATTAATATTTAGCATTAATATTGCTAAATCAAATTTGTTAATTTTTAAATTTGTCTTTGACTTCTATATATTTTCCACCTATTAGTCTTATTTTCTAAATCAAATGTAAATAAATTTATTTTTCTCTTAATCCAGTCAGATTCATGGTATTTGTTTAATGTTTATTTTTCCTGCATATGATAAAAAAACTTTAGCAAAATGGGTAATATGTGTTGTGCTTAATTTTGTCCTGTGCCTAGTATAGTTTCTGCACATAATTGGAGCTCAACAATGTTTTTTATTTAAAGAAATTGGTACATGAATACTTTTTTTTCAAAATATAGCACTAGGTAGCAACTTGTAATGAAGATAGTATAGGCTCTGAATTCAAAATAACACAAGCTGAATCTTTCACAGCAAAACTAAGTATTATTTTTTCAAGTTTTCTCCATGTATGTACACGTACATAAATGTTTGTAATTAGAAAATACACAATTATATATTTTGTCAGTTATATACATATCAATTATAAATAGAGAGTGAATAATTTTTAAAATATTTAGGTTATTAAGATGAAACTCAACTTATTTTTTCTTAAGTTTTATTTAATTTTTGACACTAATATAAATCCATCTCATGAAGCAGTTTACTATATTACAGTAGCAAATCAGCTGTGACATGTTAGCTATTTTCTCCAATAGTAGGTAACATTATTAAGTAAAAGCATGTTAGATATTGGGCATTCACTAAGGTTTCAGTTGAAAAATAACATGACACTTTCTTTTTAAAATTAAATTTTGCTAGCTTAAAAATATTGGTGACTAAAATCCAGAATTATTTTTTACTTTTACCTGTTCTACTTTAAATAATCTTTCTACATTGGAAAGGTTGCATGCATGGATCACGATTCACATTTTGGCAAACAGAATTAGAGGGGGAGAGGACTCTGGGTAATGTATTAGGGTTATTATAATACAAATCACCAAAAAGGCTGATAAAACATAAGCAGCTAAAATCACACACAAAAAAGTCTCTATCCTCATGAATCTTGTGGCTTTACTACTGCAGTAGATAATCACCATGGTAAAAGCTTTGGGGACAGAATAAGGGTACTGTAAGTCTTGGAAGATAAATTAAGAAAGCAAAAATCCCATTATTATGGATAATACTATTCAGATTACCATGTCAGAAGGGCTGAATAAATTAAAGTTCCATCTTGCTGAGAATTAAAATAATGATTTGCAAAACATCACATGATACTACTGAATCTTTGGGTTTCTTCAAAGAAAACTGATTTAAAATTCTAGAAAAGTTCCTACATAGATAACAAAGATGAAAACAATACAAATCTTACTGATCTTTTTAAAACCTCTGTTCTTGATTTCTATATTTGGTCTTATATTCTTAGGAACTGAAATAATAAAGACCTAAATAAGATAGCTGAAGATTTTTCCAGAAATTGAAAAATCTTATTTTATCATTGTTTGTTTTTCTTACTTTCTTCTTTTTCCAGAATTCATTGCATTTCTGATTCAGGTTAGGAGAAAGTGAAATGAACTTCCAATTAGACTGGATAATGGACTATGCTATGGGCTGATATTGCTCTCTCTCCAATTTAGACTCTATCTAGGATTAATCTACTTTCTTTGAATGAGAAACACACAAACTCTCACCAGCATCGTGTGCCTTCTGTTCTGAGAAGCTCATAAGTACTCTAACTTTGGTTTAGGAAAGGAATCAGAAGGAATATTTTCCAGCGGCAAGTGTATTCTAATTGGGGTTGCAGGTAGAGAGCTGGGCCCTAAATTATAGAGAATTATTCCTGGGAATCTGTCATTTCTCTAATGCCAGTGTCTAAAGAACATTATGGATAATTATTTCTAAAGAGAAAACTTCAGGCCACAATGTGGTAACATGTTACACAGGTACATAAATAGACAAGTGCAGATAACTTCAGTATTTTTTTCTCTTTTTCCTCTTCTATCCCCTCATTCTCACTTTAATCCAGTCATCTCTTTACCACATCCTTGTAGATTAAGCAAAAAAAATCCAGGAAGTAAGTGATAGGAGGTGTTCCTTGGTGACTTTCCATCTGTTTTTCAAAACGACACATACGCTCTCTCAACTTAATCCACCTCCTTCATTTACCCGGCACCTTTCTAGTTAAGTCTGAGTGGCTTATAGCACATTGCAAAGTCTATGCTATTTGTTATTGGATGGATAAATTTAGAAGACTAATATTCTAATACTGTGGAAATATAATGCAGCAGAGGAAAAGAATAAGGGAGAACTTACATGCACTAATATGGATGGAGCTCTAAGGCACATCTTTCAACAAAATGCCTACAGTTTTAACAAATATGTTAACACCCTCACACACACACACACGTCATATCCTCCCCCACTACAGAAACATGCATATGTCTTACTGGTACCTAAATAGATGTAAACATTAGAAAAAGAAAATTATTATCTGGTGATATCAAGATTCAAATTTCAGGGGTGCAGGATGCTGAAAGAGGAGTTTCTTCCTATCTGTAAAGTTTTTATTGTTCATTTTTTACAAGCAGAATGTATCCATTGCCTTACTTGCATAATTTACAAAATAAAGAGAACCAAGTGAGAAAGGGATGGAAGGAAGGAAAGAGAGAGAGAGTAAGTCTTTTGATCCATTCAAAATATGTTTTAAAAAACCCATAATTTTGCAGCGATCTGGTTTACAATAGATGGTCAAAAGATTTCTGCTGAAATGCTAAATAAATGACAGTTTTAAAAGACATATGCCTTTCGTCTTATAGCAGTGTGGTTATAGGAAATTAAATGAGGCAGAATAATCTTATTAGGGAATTAACTGTCTCATTTTTCTGTAGGCTTCTTATAAATAATAAAATGTATGTTGCATCTATATTCAAAGAAAGTATATAAAGCTTTGAATCTTTGAGTTTCCTTTGCGACTGAAAACCTTTTGATTCTAAACCCTATCAGGACCATAATTCCCTTAAAAGTATCTTTATACCCCTGTGTACTATTCTGATTGAAATTAGTAGATAATGTAAACCACCTAAACATTTAAATAAAAGTCGACTCAAAATAATTGAAGCAAATAGAGAAATAAAAATATGTTAACTATAAAGCAATATGAAATTTAATATGTGCATATTTGCATTACTTTATTAGATGTCATGAATTAATTAGTAGTTAAAACCATACATGCAAATGCAGACTAATACAAGTGTGTTGCAGTGGTCACACAAATGCTTTAGAAGTGTTGTCCTTGGAGATCTGGTAAGTGATAGAAAAGTTCTGAACAAAACAATATCCAGTCTTCCATCAATATTCATACATGAAGTTTGCACACTTCAAGATATTGATTTTATACGACAATCTTGAAAAATTAGTTTGTGTTAATTTGTAAAATGGGGTTAGATTATATGGTCAGATAACTATACTGGAGTTTTCACCTAAATTAATACCTATCAAGACACTTGAAAGTCATAAGCATGTAAAAAATTCTTCATTATGTGGATCTGTTCAGTGAATTGCAGAATGTCTGGTATGGTCCTGTCCCACTAAATGTAATTTTCTAACTGATCAACGTGGCCATGAGAAACATACCAATCAATGTTCCCTAGCTGTATCATCCTCATTAATAGCCACTGGCTTGGACCCTTGGAAGTGATTACCTTGCCCTAGGTGGAAAGTGGTCTGATGAAAGTGGCTTCTCAAAGACAAGAAAGGATAAGGGAACTAGGATATAGCTACCATGCAGCTAGGTTCGGTGAAAGGTCATGGGAATAATACTGTTTCTCTGACTGGTAGAAATCTAGTCTCAGCTCCTATGGGGTATATAGAAGTGGTAAGGTATCTGTGTAGATATTTGGGAACTGTATGCACAAGTTTGGCTCAGACGGATGAATGTTAACAGTGGAGCAATTTGCTTTTGAGTGGACCTCGTGAACCTGGGCAAGGACCTGAGAACAGCAGATAGAATGACTGAAGACTAGATCAGAGCATTTTCTCTCTGGATTCTATGAGCCCAAGTTTAGATGTTAAGAAAGTAGCTTTACCCTATTTTCCATTTTACTCACAAAATAAGGTCTGAGTCAATTGTAATTTTCATTTTGAAAAGCATTGAAATAAGTTAACTTTTGGTTAGAGAAGTTAGATTGGGCACATGCACTTAGCCTACTCTCTTTTGAAACCCTACAGCCACAACAACAAAAAGTAAATTTAAAAATGAGGGGGAAAATAATCAATTTTTGAAAATATAAAATAGTAGTTAATTAACAAAAGTAGTCCTAACCTAGCCGTGGGGATGCAAAGAAGCAACTCTAACTCTCTCTCTATGTATATATTTATCTCTCTATCTATATGTATATTTTTTTTCTGGAAAGGAAAATATTTCTGGAAATATTTTCTGGAAAAATTTCTGGAAAATATTTCTGGATATTGGGCCAAAAAATATAGTAATTGTTTTAAGTCTCTGTCTTAATCTGCTTAGGCTGACAGAACAAAATATAATAGACTAAGTAATATAAACAATCAAAACTTACTTTATCATAGTTCTGGAGACAAGCAGTCCAAGGTCAAGGCGCAGCAGGATCAGTGTCTGGTGATAGCTCTCTCCCTGGGTTGCAGACAGTTGTCTTCTCACTGTGTGCTTACGTAGCAGAAGGGGAGCGAGAGAGAGAAGGAGAAAGCAAAAGCCAACTAGAAAATTCTGGGAAAGATTTGAATGTATTAAAAAAAATTTTTTTTAAACTTACACAGTATTTACAGATAAATTGATAATACATATATTGGAATCAAAATTGTTATTTTTAAATCATTTAATTAATCTATATATTAACCCATCAAATATGTACTGACTGCTCACTAGGCTTTGTTGCACTCTAAAAGAAATCATTTTCAGAGGTTTAAGCTGTATTCAATTCTGATTAAAAATTATCTCAAAGTTCTAATTCTGCATTTTACTTAAACTCTAAGCATCTTTTTTTTAAATTTTTTATGTCAAATTTGACTCACTTTATTTTTATTTTTTTGTTCTTGTTTCAAGTTTTTATTCCAGTTAATTAACATGCAGTGTAATATTACTTTCAGGAATAGAACTTAGTGAGTCAGCACTTACATACAACACCCAGTGCTCATCACAAGTGCCCTCCTTAATCCCCATCACCCATTTAACCTACCCCCCTGCCTCCCCTCCAGCAACTCTCAGTTTGTTCTCTGGTAGTTTGCCTGTTTTATGATTTTATGGTTTTGCCTCTTTCTTTTTTTTTCCCCCTATGTTCATCTGTTTTGTTTCTTAAATTCCACATATTAGTGAAAGCAACAACGTGGATAGAAATAGAGTGTATTATGCTCAATGAAATAAGTCAGTCTGAGCATCTTTTTTAAATTTTAGAAATGGGGATATTAATTCATTTCCTTGGACTACTATAGGTATTAAACTAAGTAAAATTTTGTGTAAAATTGGCAAATTGCCAAATAGATATTTGTTCCTTCATTTTCTTCTCATGGTTTACACTATATGTAATTTGTCATTTCTTTCTTGAATTTACAAAGCATCTCTTATGAACATATTCCCTTTAGTAAAGCAGACTTTTATTCCCTATTATTCTTATATATGCTTTACAACATACACCCAGATAGATAACCCATTTAAAGATAATTTAATGGACTTTGACTTCTTGTAACTATAAATATTAAATCTGATAACATTGTTAAAAACTACTGTCTGAAAGAAATATTGATATTAAGACATGAACTGACTTTTTAAAATAATGAATAATATGGTTTCTTTAAGGATTTGAAATGTAATTTTATTTAAGACAAATACATTTTTATACAACATTTTTGGAAAACATGTTTTATATAAGGGCATATCTGCATATGAATTCAGAACATAATCATAAATTCTAATTGCTTGGGAATTTATTATGAAATATATGAATTAAATAAAATGTAGAAAATTTCTACTAAGCAGAAGTGGTAGAGTGTCTTTCTAAATGCTAATCGGAAAATTACTTTCTGAAATTAACCAATATGGTTCTGAACCATAATATGAGATGAGATTGAAATCAAGGGTATAAGCCCTTGCATTAATTAAATAATTCTTGGAAGGCTTGGAGTGGAAAGCTGGTTTTAAGCTGTTAATCTGATTAGATTTCAGACCATATAATAAATGTGACCTACTTGGATTTTGCAATCAGTAGAGTTCCAGCTCTTTACTTGTCATGATATCATGATTTTTTGAGTATTTGTATTTCATTGGTGTTTCTACTATTATACTTAGATCTGTAAATAAAGGTTGTGTTATAAGTTAATAGTGAAAGAGAAAGAACATTTCTAAAACTTCCCTCAGTTGGTGGGGCAATTAAAGCTACGTCTAAAAAAAATCTCCTTCTAGAAAATGTTTAAAGACTAGAAGCCTTAATTAATTAAGTTTCTTCTTACATCCTAAGAATGACTTTAATATGTTCACCAAGACTAAGTGTGGGTCTTCCTAACTTTGGGCCAAACTGTATTTCTGACAAGCTCTATATAACTCATACCTTATTTTCTTGCTGAACTACAGAACAAATTCCCAGAGGTTTTAACATCACATGCAATGTATTCTTAAAGGGTTGTAGTTTTTAAGAGTTCTTATTGAGTTCTTCTTGTGCACTAAGCAGAGACCTAGGTCACAGACATCAAAAATCAATTGTGACTTATTTAAGCAGAAAAAGAGTTTATTATAAGCACGTTGGTTAGTGCCAAGAAATGCAGAAGGCTGGAAAACCAGGCTCAGAAAATGATCAGGAAAAAAGAAAACTGAAGAGCATCTAGGCTCAGAGCCCAGAACTAGTCCATCAAGATGGTTCTTGCCACAGCTTGTCCTGATACCCTATGAACTGAATGTTTCTGCTTCTGATGTCAGCTGCCTCAATTCCTTGCTTCAATAGCTTGTGATTCAGTTTGGGGTAGGTCAAGAATTTGTCAAATGCATACATTTTAGAGACAACAAAAGCCAGGAAAAAGAATGTCTGGCATTTGGGGCTTCTATAGTGGAAGACTTTTCTGTATCATACCAACATTCTCTTCATAGGATAGTTCCTGCAGAATACTGGCAACCATGAAAAGTGGCCATACTGTCTTGTTCCCAGCATCTGAGATTATCAATGATTGATTTATAAATTAACATTATGCTCCAAGGGAGCATAATAAAATGAAAACCTATCATTGCTATTACCTAAAAACTTATTTTCATATGAATAATCTCACTTTTAGTTCAATTATTGTTTTGATATTTTTCCTATTCTTCATTTGCTTAATGAGAGCTACATCTGTACTATTTAACATCACTGCTATGAGAAAAAACAGTTCTGTTCTGACTTTGTCAGCCTCTCTCTCAAGCCGGCAATCTACCCACATATAAGCCCGGATAATTAAACTCGTATTGTATTGAGAACCCCACATTCCTGCTTCTGCTTAACCATGTGGTTCTAGGGACTGTCCTAGTTCTGGATAGCCTAAATCTCATTTGCATGATCTGCTCTCCTTAACCCTGTGGATCGATCCCAACTACTCACCAAAGCTGGGTCAGTAAGAATTGTGGATTTGTTTTCTCACAGAACTGAGGGAGAGAGAGCTCTTCATTAGACTATGAGGTTCAGGCCCTGTCAGTGATGACTGTGGATCCTGTCAAGGGGTCTGAAGGGTAACAGAACACAGGCATGCAGGAAGTGTGTTTTCCAGAGGAAGGCAGACATGACAGATGGATAAAGTAAGTCTCGGTGGCATCCTAATCTATTCATTCCTCTCCTCTCCTTCTTAGTTTACTTTTCCAACCATTTCTTCTGTTACAAGTAATACCCTCGCATTCTTCCAATAAATTAACCTTCTTGCCAAAACAAGTTCTATTGATTTTCTGTCTCTTGTAACTCAAATTGCTATGACTATTACTAATATTGAAAAACAACTCAAAGCACCTGCTTTACTGAAGTTTTAGGTAGAAAATCTTATTTCTCCGTCTTTCTTTTTCTTTTTGGTAGAAATCATTCCACTTCACTCCCTAGAAAGAGCCAGTATATAGCAGAGAATTTTTAAATCTCTTTCCCCTCTTTATCCCAAGAAAAGAAATGTGGTAAGAACATGATGACTTGAACAGTATTATCTAAAGGTGTGTTTACTGTTTCTCTCCTCCCTCCCTCCCTCTGTCCTTCCCTCCCTCCCTTTTTCCTTCCTCTCTCCATCCCTCACTTCATTCCTTCCTTTCTTTTCTGTTTGCCTCTAGCATGAACTAGATAAGAATCAGTGCACAAACCATTCCTTCCTCCCTTCCTCCCTTTCTTCATTCCCTCCCTTCATTCCTTCCTTCCTTTCCTGCCTGCCTCTAGCATGATGTAGATATGCATCACAGCACAAATCATTCCTTCCTTCCTCCCTTTCTCCCTTCCGTCCTTCCCTCCTTCCTTACTTCTTTGTCCGTCTGCCTCTCTCTCTCTACCCCCTCATCCCAGTTTCTTGAATCTGTATAAGAATCAAAGCCCCCCTCTACTTTTTCCATGTTGATAGTTACATTGCATAGGTTGAGGTTGGTATTTCTCTAGTTTTCTCTTTTTCCAGTGATGAAGTTTGTGAGGTTGGCTGGGTTCTGTATGGTTCATGGAATCTGCTTTGTGGAGTTCACTCCTGTCATAAGTAGATTAAAAGGCAAAATTCAGTATGGAGGGAAATTCTGGGTTGCTTTAGGTCTCAGCTATGTTTCCTAATCCAGTCTTATAGCGAAATCCTTCCCTTTTAAAATATTAAGACTCTAGTGATAAAGCTCACACCCTGATCCTCATTAGACTTCTTGAATCTTATCTTTAAAGTGTAAAGCTTAGTATCAAATGAGTAGAGGATCAATAAATTGGCATTTCTGGTGAAACAACAATGTTAAAGGGTGATCTTTATTATCAGTTTAATATAAACCCACATATATTCAGCTCTTTGTTCTGTGTTGTGATGTATTCTTCTCTGTTGGGAATCATATATTCTCTAGCTAATAAGAAAAGAAAAAAATATATTTTTATTCCATATTGTATTTGCAAGAACAGGTCATTTATTTATTCATTCACTCAAGCAATTCAACAGATGTTTTCAAAACAACAACTGTAATATCAGGCCCTTTGTACAGTGCTAGGAAACAGAAAAAGATATATCCCTGCCCTCAGTGTGTTTAGGAGAGTGGCATATCAACTTTGATCAGAGATGTTTCTTCTTTATCAGGTCTTTGTTAGTTTGTTTAGAATACTGGCAAAGTGTATTTTCCTCAGAAGTATGAAAATGTCTACTTAAGATAGCAAGTTTCTATCAGTACAAAACCCTGAATGGTCTTTTAAAATATCTTATATTGAGAGGTGCCTGAGCGGCTTAGTAGGTTAATCATTCAACTCTTGATTTCACCTCAGGTCATGATCTGGGGTTATGGGATCAAGCCCTGAATTGGGCTCTGCACTCAGCAGGGAGTCTACCTGAGATTCTCTCTCTCTTTCCTTTTGCCCCTCCCTCCTCTCTAAAATAAATATTTAAAAAAAAAAGTGTTTAAAATATTTTCTATTGGAAGGACTGACTTGAATCTTTTTTCTAGCATGAACTAGATATGTATCACTGCACAAATCCTTTAAACTTTATGGGTTTTGATTTTTCTCATCCATAAAATGGGAGTAAATTTTGTCGTGCAGATTAAGTAAGCATATGCCAATATGTCAATATAGGCACTCTTGCTGTGTAGAATCATGTGGGATAGTGGAGACTGTTAGCCTAAGCCATCCATTCTCAGTGGGATGATCTCTTCCCCAAGTGGTAAAAAAATTGGTTCTCGAGGGTAAAAAAAAATCAATTTTATGGATAATACATAAGTATAACTATATATAAAAACATGCATAGCTTACTTGTGGTGTTAGGATTTTGTGAGGAGGTGAGTAAGAAAATAATGTTATTAAGAACTCTTTTGGCTGATTAAAAAAAAAGCGTCAAGAAACACTGACCTGGCCATAATCTAGTTTTCTTCTCTAAATGCCTGTAAGACCATAGAAATATTACTTCTACTAGATTTAATTTCTAATATTTGTTAAGTTGTGTATAATCAAAATGTTCTTACCCAACTTTATAGGGTTGTAATGAAGGTCAAATGAAACTATCTCTGTGCAAATACTTTGAAGTGTATGGATTATCAGATGTCATTAGTGACATTTGGCCATCATGGCTAAAAATAAGATACAGTCCCTAAAGAGAAAACAAACAAGAATCTTATGTTTGGGATTATTCAAATTCCATTTTGTAAATGAGAACTCTTTTACAAAAGGAGGTGATAATAGCAGCAACTTTGAAACGTGGTTCTTCTACTTGACAGATGTAGGCATATTACTAAATTCATTTTGCAAAAAGGTTGCCTGTTTCTCAATTTAGGAAAATAGTAAAGAAAGTAACTTTCTCTTCCCACAAGAGCATCACTTCTTACCTCTCAAGCCGGTGCCCTACCCTCCACTCCTCAAATCAGACACATTGTCTTTGAACTATGAAATATATAGTGTCACCTAGAATAGTTTGAACATTTATCTCCTTTCTTCTCTATCCCAGTGAATCTTATTTCCTTTATTTATTTATTCTCCACTCAAAAATAGGTTTTGAAGACTGATGATGAACTGGGTGCTGTCCTAGGTACTGAACATACATTAGTAAACAAAGCAGTCAAAATTCCTAAGAGCATGATGCTGGCATTGTTGTATTTTACTGTAGCCCAGCGCTGCTGGAAAATAGAAACAATAAGAAATCTTCTAACCCTTTTGTGTTCTGGAAAGGGCTTCATCCTTTCTCATATGATTTACATTAGATTCATAGATGCCCCCTTTGTTTACTCATGACAAGGCAGACACAGGCCCTTGAAATTCCCATGCTTTGGTTCATAAATATTAGTTGAACTGCTACCCACTGACCAACCTGGACAAAACACCTGCTGTATATTAACTTGACTAAACTCGAGTTTAGCTTCTCTCCTTCCCCCAGGCACCTGCACTTAGGACCCCTCCCCACCACCGCCCTCAGCCTGAGCCTGCACACAACCCCTTTAAGGTCTCTACTGAGAATAGCTGACCTCATAATAAAACAGTCTCTGATCTACTGTCCTATCAAACAACACTTTCATCCTACTCACTGATACCCAGTTCTTTCTAGCTTTGTTTACTACTCCCTATAAAAGAAAAGCCCTTCTCTAACTAACCTTTGAGATGCTGCAATTCTCACGGGCAGAATGTTCTTGCTGAAATAGCCCCTTTTTCCATTGCAGTGGTCTCTTTCCCTACTCTTGCAATAATGCATTTTAGTAAGTCTCTCCTTACCTAAACCTGGATTTATTTTTTATTTTCAGTGCTTACGTATAAATAGATAATAATTATTATATGTTAATATCTTGTACTGGGCATAATGTTCACAATATTCCTCTCAAACTGAAGGGAGTTGGTTTAGTATTATACTCTAACTTTGTTTCTAGTATCCATTCCTGATAGGTGGCACTCAGGCATTTGATCTCGATGGGAAGCAGTTTAAGTTTTATCTCATGGACCAACATTATTCATGATGACTTTTGGGAACCATTTACTGAAAAGGATTCCAGTGCAGGATGCATTCTCAGGAAGAAATAATTCTCTATCAGTAATTTTGTGGATGTGGCCAGTGGATATAGATTCACATGTAATTCTTATATGTCATCTTCTCTAAGCCTCTACCCACGTTTTCCCAGATGTTCTTATTGGTTTTCATGACATGTTCACCTCATTTTCTGATTCCCATTGCCTAAACCCATGGACTCATTCCCTATTGAATCTATTAACTGCCTGTGTGTTCCCTTAACTTATCACTAAGAATCATTCTCTCTATCTCTCAGTCATTCCACTTTAGTGATCTGAGTTCCTACTCTTTGTTTCCATATTGCCTTGTCCATTTTTCTGCATGTGTAATAGATAACAAATGGCATATGGCTTCTCTCTTTTGGAACAGATAAACCAAAATCAAAAAGAACTTCTTGACACACAACATAACTTTCACTTTTAAGCAACTTGAAGATCACTTTAGTTATAATCAGTGATTAACAGCTTTGCTATTCTTTTGAGCTAAATTTTATAGTTACCTAAAATCCCTGAGGTGGTAACACAGAGTTAAAACACTGCTGATTTTAAATTTGGATATTACAAGCTGCAATCCATACATAAAACCCATGTTTGTGTTAAAGCCAGTGGGAGTGAAAAAGAAAAATTGATGTGGCAGGAATGAAAGTACAGAGGGGTGATATTTTCAGTAATCATTTGCAGAAAAAGAGCTGTGGTTTGGGTCTGCTTTTTAGTTTTTCCTCTTGCATTTTTTTGGAGTTATTTTTTCCGAGAAAATGAACCATATGAATATAAACTAACATTTACAAAGGAGATAGAATGCTTTCATATTCCCTGAAACATTCCCATGTTTCATGTTTCATCTATCTGTACGTTTTCAAGATAAGCAGGATGCAATAAGGTATTAAATACGGACTAAATGAGTGACATGAGCAAACGACCTAGTTAGTACATAATTCCTTTTTCCTTTAATAAAGGTAAAGATCGATGCTTTACCATTTTTCTCTGAGGGGCACATGTGTCTCCCAGGGACCTCCCTCCCATTCTGGATCTTACGTTCCTGCAACATGAAAAAAAATGCAACGACAACAATAAAACTTTTTATTTTCCTTTTTCCAAAACATCTGAGAGTAGGGAACCATCTGCTACTATCATGTAAACAGGCCAAAAGGACTGGGCAGAAGCGAAAAAGTCTGGCATCACGGCCACATCAGCTGGCCCGGATCTCCGCCAGGCCCCTGCCCCAGAGGTGTGGAGAACCCGGCAACACTAATTCTGGCCGAGCATTCTGCGAGCATGCTGGTGTTCACGGCACAACAAGGAACAGCTGCAGGGAGCAGGGGTGGTACAGCAGGTTGTGAAATGAGATATGGGCTTATGTCAGAGTCATTAAGCTTTTCTGATAAATGGGCTGCAAATTAATTGGTGGCTCCACTAATTAATTTGAGTTGCTGAAATCTTCAGGCCTGACTGTGGCCGTAGAGCGATCCCTCAAAATGGGGAGTTTTCTTTTTTTCCCCACACAAAGAAATTGAATTTGGGCTTACTTGTTGGTAGGGCTGTTCAAGACACATCAGCAACGAAAGTATTAAGTGATTCAAAATACTTTTAATTTCTAGAAAGAGTTGACTGGTAGTGTTTGGTATCAGAAGAGTAATCAGACTGCAAAAGCTCATAGGTTTCGATTGGATGGCATGTAGAATGCTCAAAATGGGATCAGTGAGCCTGCATGGAAATGTCATCGTTGTAACTGACTAAGTATGTATCTCTGGCTTAACAGCAAAGCTGGGCCATTGAAATGGCAGGATCAGAAGAAGCGTGTAGATAAATGTGTTCATCTGCTTCAGGAAAGACTTCTGATATCTCTATCAGTACCTATATCTACCTATATGCATATATGTACGTATACACACACATGTGTGTGTATATTTTTTTCCTAAAAATGAGATCTTATCTTAATAAAAAAGAAATATTTTTATCCAGTATGTGTCACTGTCTCACTGGATTTTAATTATATAAAAGATCATAAAAATACTTACAATTTTATAATTATAACCAAGAATCTCTTGTATATACTGCTTAAAATAAATGTAATTATAAGCAAATATTTTAAAATATATTTCCTCATTATTTCCCTTTTTGTCTTTATAATTTAATTAGAGAAAAAAAGATATATTTTCCTCAAAAGTACCAAGTGCAGAAATATATGCGACAGAAAAAAAAGTCCTGACAATCCCCTCTTTCACATGGATAACCACAATGAACATGTTTTATTAAATGAATATAAAAATGCAATATATTATATATATATATTTGAGTGTGTGTATATATTCATATGTTACACACTCTGCTTTTTTTTACCTAGTGTATTTTAATCATCTTTCTGTATAATTGATTTAGTTATCTCTCTTTTTTAATGGTTTTATAATGCTTCATTTTATAGATAACCACATGATTTTTAATTTGAACTCATAAATGAACATTTAGGTAGTTTTCAGCTTTTTACTATTACAAGCAATTCTTCCTTGATAATCTTAGTACATGATATTTTCTATATGTGTATCTTATTCATTTTGAATGAATTGCTAGTAGTGGAATGCTCTGCCAAATGATATGCACATAATTAATTTGAAGGTTGAGTAATCAACTGATCGTTTTAACTAATTAAAAAAGAAAAGTAGAATAAAGCAAAAGTAGTTAAAATAGGGAAAAATAATGTTTTGTAATAAAATTATACCTCACTCAGCTTTTATATAGAAACTCTTATTTTATTTCTTACAATTAATCTTCACTGAATACTGACTTTTCTTATGGACATAGAAGTTATATCTGAATGCAGATATGTTGCCTATGTCACAGAGGATGGGAAGGGTGAGCTCTAACTAAAGGTTTTGAATTATTAGGCACACAAATGGGGTGATTGGGGAAATTAAAATATATTTCCAATGCCTGAATTATTGCCCTCATTTCCACTAGCATTTAGCTAATAAAAAATAAGTTATTTTAAACAAAGACCAAATATGGCTAGACTCAGCTATGCAAAAATAACTAAAAGTCTACACTTGCAAATAACTAATTTTGAATAAAAGTTGTATCCTTGCAATAGAATTAACAACTGTTTTTTTTTTTTTTAAAGATTTTATTTATTTATTTGACAGAGAGAGAGAGATCACAAATAGGCAGAGAAGCAGGCAGAGAGAGAGGGGGAAGCAGGCTCCGAGAACCTGACGTGGGGCTCCGAGAACCTGACGTGGGGCTCGATCCCAGGACCCTGAGATCATGACCTGAGCCGAAGGCAGAGGCTTTAACCCACTGAGCCATCCAGGCGCCCCTTAACAACTGTTTTTGAGAGAAATGAACAGACACAGAAGCACACTTGCTGTATGTCTTAGCATGACCAGCTAGCCCATCACTGACTAGCCCGTCTGCACTCTCTTATTTGTAGTTTTTTTTTAATTGAAGTGTAATTGACATACAATGTTATATTAATTTCAGGTGTATGACATAGTGATTCAACAATTTTATACATTACTTAATGCTCACCACAGTAAATGACATCACTATGTGTTACCACACAACATTATTACAGTATTATTGACTATTTTCCCTATGCTATGTTTTTTATCTTTATTTTATTTTTTTTATAACTAGATGTTTGTACTTCTTACTCCCCTTTGTCTATTTTGCCCATTTCCCCACCGACCTCCCCTCTGGCAACCACCAGTTTGTTCTCTTTTAAGAGTCTGTTTTGTCATTTGTTTGTTCGTTTTTTAGATTCCACATATAAATGTGATCATACGGTATTTGTCTTTCTCTTGTCTGATTTATTTCACTTAGCATCATACACTCTAGGTTCATCCACGTTCTCACAAATGGCAAAATCTCATTCTTTTTTATGGCTGGATAATGTATCATTATACATATATGTACACGACATCTTTATTCATTCATCTGTTGATGGACATTTGGGTTACTTTCATATTTTGGCTATTGTAAATAATGCTGCAGTAAACATAGGGGTGTGTTTTTGTTTTCTTTGGCTAAATACCCAGTAGTGGATACACTGGATCATAGGGTAGATCTATTTTTAATTTTTTAAGGAAGCTCTATACTGTTTTCCTCAGTGGCTGCACCAGTTTGCATTCCCACCAACAGTGCCTGAGGGTTTCCATTTCTCCACATCTTTACCAACACTTGTTTCTTGTCTTTTTGATACTGACCATTATGACTGATGTGAGGTGTTACTCATTGAGGTTTTGATTTGCATTTCCCTGATAATTAGTGACATTGAGCACCTTTCTGTGTGTCTTTTGGCCACTTGTATGTTGTCTTTGAAAAAAAATTCCTATTCAGATCCTCTGACCATTTTTATTCAGATTGAGGTGTTTTTTGTTTTGCTTGTTTTTATTTTTCCTTTTTTTAATGTTAAGGTGTGTCAGTTCTTTCTATATTTTGGATACTAACCCCTTATTGGATATATAATTTACAAATATCTTCTCCCATTCAGTAGGTTGTCTTTTAGTTTTGTTGATTGTTTCCTTTGCTGTGCAGAAGCTTTTTATTTTGATGTAGTCTCAACAGTTTTTTACTTTTGTTTCCCTTGCCTGAGGAAACATATCCATAAGTATGTTACTGAGGCTGAAATCCAAGAGATTACTGCCTTTGTTCTTTTAGTAGTTTTACGTTTTCATGTCCCACATTTAGGTCTTTAATCATTTTGAGTTTGTTTTTGAACATGCTATAAGAAAATGGCTTAGTTCTTTCTTTTGCATATAGCTGACCACTGTTCCCAACACCATTTATTGAAAAGATTGTTTTTTTCCCCATTGCATATTCTTGTTTCCTTTGTCAAAGATTAACTGACCATATGGGTGTGGGTTTATTTCTGAGCTCTCTATCCTGTTTCATTGATATACATCTATTCTGTGCCAGTACCAAATAGTTTCGGTTACTATATCTTTGTAGAATATCTTCACACCTGGGACTGTAATACCACCAGCTTTGTTTTTCTTAGTATTGCTTTGGCTATTTGGGGTCTTTTGTGGTTCCATACAAATTTTTTTTTTTAAGATTTTATTTATTTATTTGACAGAGAGAGATCACAAGTAGGCAGAGAGGCAGGCAGAGAGAGAGGGGGAAGCAGGCTCCCTGCCGAGCAGAGAGCCCGATGAGGGACTCGATCCCAGGACCCTGATATCATGACCTGAGCCGAAGGCAGAGGCTTTAACCCACTGAGCCACCCAGGCGCCCCTACATACAAATTTTAGATTATTTGTTCTAGTTCTGTGAAAAATGTTTTTGGTATCGTGATAGGGATTGCCTTGAATCTATAGATTGCTTTGGGCGGTATAGTCATTTTAATGATATTAAGTCTTCTAATTCATGAGCATGGGATATGTTTCCATTTTTTATGTCATCTTCAATTTCTTTCATCAGTATCTTATAGTTTTTAGAGTATATGTCTTTCACCATCTTGGTGAAATTTATTCCTAGGTATTTTATTATTTTTGGTCCAATTATAAATGGGATTGTTTTCTTAATTTCTCCTTCTGCTACTTAATTATTAGTGTATAGAAATACAACCTATTTCTGTATATTAATTTTCTATCCTGTAACTTTACTGAATTCATTAATTTTTGGTGGAGTCTTTAGGGTTTTCTATATATAGTATCGTGTCATCTGTAAACAGTGTCAGTTTTATTTTTCCTTACCAATTTGGATGTCTTTTATTTCTTTTTCTTATTTGCTTCAGCTAGACTTCCAGTACTATGTTGAATAAAAGTAGTGAGAGTGGACATCCTTGTCTTGTTCTTTTTTTTTTTTTTTAAGATTTTTATTTATTTATTTGACAGAGAGGAGAGAGATCACAAGTAGGCAGAGAGGCAGGCAGAAAGAGGGGGAAGCAGGCTCCCTGCTGAGCAGAGAGCCCGATGTGAGGCTCAATCTCAGGACTCTGAGATCATGACCTGAGCCGAGGGCAGAGGCTTTAATCCACTGAGCCACCCAGGCGCCCCCCCCCCCCTTGTCTTGTTCTTGATCTAAAAGAAAAAGCTTCCAGTTTTTTCACCACTGAGTATGATGTTAGCTGTGGGTTTTTCGTATATGGCTTTATTTTTTTGAATTTTATTCTCTCTAAATCCATTATGTTGAGAATTTTTGTCATGAGTAGATGTTGTATTGTGTCAAATGCTTTTTCTGCATCTATTGAGACACATTTTATCCTTCCTCTTGTTAATGTGATGAATTGTCAGTGTAATGAGTCACACTGATCTGTGAATGCTGAACCACCCTTACCTCCCTGGAATAAATCCCACTTGATTGTAACAAGTAATTTTTTTTAATGTACTGCTGAATTCAGTTTGCTAATATTTTTGTAGAGGATTTCTGCATCTATGTGCATCAGAAATATTGCCCTGTAGTTTTTTGTTTTATTTAGTTTTGTTTTGCAGTACCTTTATTTGCTTTGGTATCATGGTGATGTAGGATGAAAGAATGAATTTGGAAGTTTTTCTTCCTCTTTTATTTTTCAGAATAGTTTGAGAAGAATAGGTGCTAATTCTTTAAATGTTTAGTAGAATTCACCGGGAAAGCCGTCTGGTCTTTGGCTTTTGTTTTTTGCAGTTCCCCCCCCCCCCCAGTTTAATTTCATTACTAGTATTCAGTTTGTTCAGATTTTCTATTTCTTTCTGATTCAGTTTTGGAAGATTGTATGTATCTAGGAATTTATCCATCTCTTCTAAGTTGTCCAATTTATTGGCATATAATTTTTCATAATAAATGGACACAGAAGTACACTTGCTTTATTTCTTAAAATTAGTAGCCAGTCCATCACTGTCTTATTTGTGCAACAAAGTGTTCCTTTCGGGCCATTCTAAACTTTGTAGTAAAATGTTAAGAATATTCTATTCATAAACTATGTCAGTAAGATGTAGCTTAGTGAAGCTTTTTTGTAATTATTTTCAAGATCAGTACAACCAGAAGGTTGTAATGCTTTTTTCTTTTCTTTTTGGATTGAGAAAGAACCTTTCTGTCTCTATGTTCTTTGTCCTTCCTTTGTTCTCCATAGCTAGTTACTGGACACCAGCCATCAACAACCAAATTGACTAATTATTCACAAGTCAGGAGGCATGCACACTTCACAGAAGGTTTGCAAGTTGACTGCTCTATTCCCTAATCAAAGGCAGCTGGATGAAATTTTCCCGGGGGACATTAACTCCTAAATTTTCCAAAGTAGTTCCTGGAGACTTGGACAATTAGCTTCTACATTTTTCACGCAGTGCATTATTTTGAACCTCATCTGTTATTTAAATGATATAAAACTCTATGCCCTTGTGTTAAAAGTTGATAAATGTGAGAGTATCTGAAATAATTTCTTGTTTATAGACCCTTACTGAAATTCCAGTATATGGATCCCAAAAAATGTATTCTTCTCTTCTTAGTGACTTAGGTTATACAGCTAAAATTTCTATTTGCCTGACACAGCTCTTGAATTCTGTGCTCAAAAATCTTTGAACATTATAAAAATTGTGTAATGTTGTAATTACTTTGAAATCATATAGAGCCATGTTCAAATTTCAGTTCTGTAAGTTATTAGTTATGCAGCCTTGAGCAAATTATCCTAACCTCTCTGTTTCCTTATTCATAAAATTTGTACTTGGGACTATGAGATACCTTGAAGGGAAAAACTAGTCTTTAGTATTAGACGTAAATAATAATCTTAGTTTGGAAATTGAGTTCAAACAATTAATAAATTTGCCTAAAGTTGTTTATCATTTTCATTAAGAAATAAAATTAAATCATTTCATGTGAGTTGTAACTTGCAAAGTACACAATATATCTTCAGATAAATGATTTTAATTACACAATACATCAAATTCTCCAGTTTCAGCATTTTATAAGAAATAACCAAATTTGAATAGTAGCCAGTTATTCTGAATTTAACCTTTTTATTCTGTATTGTTGGCATTCCCCATTTATTGAGCTTAACACAATGCCTTTGCATATAATTATAAAATATGTGACATTTTTTATGCAATGTTATAAGCAGGTACTCTGTGTTTCATATTTATTAACTCACTTTTGTGAGGTTAGCTACCATTACTCTTTCAGTCTTCCAGATGAAAAAAGATTGAAGAACTTGGAATTTTGAAACTTATCCCAATTTATAGTTAGTATATATGTTAAAGTAAGGATTTGTTCACAAGACAGATTATCTCCTTAGCATATGCCCTTAATGAGTATGATATATTGCATATTATTTATCCATGAATTTTAAAGAATCATTTTTTTTTTTTTAGCAAACTGAAAAATTTCATTTACTACTGGTAATATATTTTCCACTGATTTTAACTTGCCTATTTGTGTTGGAAATGTCAGTTTGTGTGTTCTATTTGAACTAAGAAACAACTCAAACTAGGATTCTCAATTAAATTGTATTATTATAATTTTTTTTTTAATTGGCAAACAAATCCTTTAAAAGCCTTGGGACAACTTTATAAAATAATTCATCTTTTTTGTCAAGGTAGGATTTCAACAAATGTATTACAAGAAGTACAAATATTAGTAAAGTAAGTGATTAATGTTTCTAGGTGAAAAACTGGCCATTTTTGCACTGTGATTGGAGACTATAAAGCACAGTATCAAATTAAAGGCTTTATGTCTTGCAGTAGAGAAACCTGCTTAACTTATTCTAGGGCAACACTTTCTAAACTTGGTTGACCAGAATCCTTTTAATAAGTTAGTATCCTGCTTCTTACTGTTCTCCAGAGAATATTTTGGGAAATGCTGATCTAAGTGACTCATCTTAACAAGGGGATGTATGTTCTTTGACAACATGGTTTGTGTTCTATTTCAACATTTTATATACCCAAAGACTCAGAAGTATTTTCTTTCTATCCCATCTTTTAAACCAATAATTGTAATAATAGTTGGGAGTCCTTAAGATAAGCACCTACAAGCTGTTATTTGCTGATTGTGCCCCATCAGATATGCAAACACACAGAGTCCAATACATGCAAAATGAGTGTGTTTTTATGGCATCATGATGCACACTGGCAAATAGATAAAGGAAATTTCATGAAGTAAGATACCTGGGAATTGATTAAAAAAATACATATTGGATACTTAAATGCTCCTGAAACTGTATATAGTCATAGGCAAAACCATTAAAAAATAGTTTAAAAACTATTGTACTTCTTTTGTTCTCGGAACAAAATGTCCTCAGAAATGTGATAGTGTTTTCTGAAAGACAGTGACCAGGCTATAACTTGTGCATACAAGAAGTTCAATAAATATTTGTTGAGTCAATGAAAGGAAGAATGAGTCAGACTGTGAAACCCAAAGGTAATCTGCTTGAGCAGCTACAGAATCCACAAACAACAGGACTATCTTCATAGTCACTCAGTATGGGACAACCTATTAATCTTTGCAGTGTTACCTGCCTGTGGAGTTTTAATCGTTACCAGTAACACCATCCCATTATAGGAAGCCCACTGGTATACACGGCCTGCTGGAAAAACTTCACCTAGGATCGTTTTGCAAAAGCATTTTAGAAAGACCCATCAAGGTCCTTTATACCTGTCAAGGCATTTTTCTCATTCAATGTGATTGCCCTTATATTTCACAGTGCAGATAGTCTGCTTTTTGAAATTCTCTGCTTACTTTCGAGGGCACTATTTTTTTCCTACTTCATGAATTTTCCCTTGCTTTTTCTTGCAACACTTCATAACAGGTGGATACATTCCCTCTCTTCCCTTTTTCCAATTTCTTCCACTCTCCTTGTACTCTCCCCTGCTTCTTTTCATTGTTATAATTCCAATTCTTTACTCAAAGAACCTGGTTTGCAAATATTTCTCTTAAGCTAAACATAATGCTTCAGAATGCTGAGTCGGATATTTTTCCAACTTTTGCAGATATTTTAAGCTTGAGTATCCCACTGACAATTGAACACATATTCAAGGAACTTCTCTTCCATTCTAAAGCCACCTCTTCCTTTTATTTTTTTAATTTATCTTTATTTATTTATTTATTTATTTATTTATTTATTCTTTTTAAGGACCATACCCAGTGCTCCATGCAATACGTGCCCTCCTTAATACCCACCACCAGGCTCACCTATCCCCCCAACCCCCTCCCCTCCAAAACCCTCAGTTTGTTTCTCGGAGTCCACAGTCTCTCATGGTTCATCTCCCCTTCCAATTTCCCCCAATTCACTTTTCCTCTCCTTCCCCTAATGTCTTCCATGTTATTCCTTATGCTCCACAAGTAAGTGAAACCATATGATAATTGACTTTCTCTGCTTGACTTGTTTCACCCAGCACAATCTCCTCCAGTCCAGTCCATGTTGATACAAAAGTTGGGTATTCATCCTTTCTGATGGCTGAGTAATATTCCATTGTATATATGGACATATCTTCTTTATCCATTTGTCTGTTGAAGAGTATCTTGGCTTTTTCCAAATCACAGTTTGGTGATTGTGGATATTGCTGCTATGAACATTGGGGTACGAATGGCCCTTCTTTTCACTACATCTGTATCTTTGGGGTAAATACCCAGTAGTGCAATTGCAGGGTCATAGGGTAGCTCTATTTTCAATTTCTTGAGGAATCTCCACACTGTTTTCCAAAGTGGCTGCACCAACTTGCATTCCCACCAACAGTGTAAGAGGATTCCCCTTTCTCCACAGCCTCTCTAACACTTGTTGTTTACTGTCTTGTTAATTTTGGCCATTCTAACTGGTGTAAGGTGGTATCTCAATGTGGTTTTGATTTGAATCTCCCTGATGGCTAATGATGATGAACATTTTTTCATGTGTCTGTTAGCCATTTGTATGTCTTCTTTGGAGAAGTGTCTGTTCATGTCTTCTG
>CM052884.1:78064784-78134530 GCA_028534135.1 Potos flavus | reverse complement strand
TTATGTCTTTTTTTTTTTTTTTTTTTTTTTTTGAGATATGTCTTGAAAGAAGTTGCTGTGGCTGATGTCGAAGAATTTACTGCCTATGTTCTCCTCTAGGATTTTGATAGATTCCTGCTTCACGTTGAGGTCTTTTATCCATTTTGAGTTTATCTTTATGTATGGTGTAAAAGAATGGTCAAGTTTCATTCTTTTATACATAGCTGTCCAATTTTTCCAGCACCATTTATTGAAGAGACTGTCTTTTTTCCATTGGATATTTTTTTCCTACTGTATTGAAGACTATTTGACTATAGAGTTGTGGGTCCATATCTGGACTCTCTAATCTCTTCCACTAGTCTATGTGTCTGTTTTTGTGCCAGTACCATGCTGTCTTGGTGATCATAGCTTTGTAGTAAAGCTTGAAATCAGGCAATGTGATACCCCCGGTTTTGTTTTTCTTTTTCAACATTTCCTTAGCAATTCGAGGTCTTTTCTGGCTCCATACAAACTTTAGGATTCTTTGTTCCAGCCCTTTGAAAAATGTCGGTGGAATTTTGATCGAGATGGCATTGAAAGTATAGCTACCACTTCCATTTCACTCTCTTCTTGGAGATGTTCTGGCCCTTTCCAAAGAATGCATCTTCTTTTTAGCCTGGGGAAGTTGTTGCTCTTTCAAATCGAAAGTGACAGTCCTGGGAATTGCTTTGTCCCATTGCCAACCCGCTCCCCTGATCTAGTCACCCATAGAAGTAGGATCAGTTTAAGATGTAGCTGACCCATTTTGAAAGTCTTAAGTACTACCACTTGCCTATTTTCCTTTCCTTTTATAGGTAACTGCTGGAATCAATTCTTTTGCAAAATATGTCTATTCAGTTAAAATGATAATGCCTCACAGTCCTGCCATGCTATCACTACCTAAAATGTTAGTAACTGTAATCGGTGGTGTTTAAAAAGACCTAAATTGTGCTTCTTTTACCTAATTCAACATTTCCTAAACCCTTTTCTTACCTCTGCCTTTTAGAATTTCTGGAATCTCTCCATGCTCCCATCAAATATCCTGAACTAACGAAAACATAGGGCTCCCTGAAAGATGCCACTTTTACATTTCTTTTTAATAAATGCTTTTTATTTTTGTACAACTCATGAATATAAGTGGAGTCAGTGAGTACCCAGGTATACTTCAAGATCTATTACTATTACCTCTATATGTTTAAAAAGCAAGAAAGAAAAGACAACTCCACTTCTATGAGAATCTTCTACAGAGTTAGACAATCCTTTTGGTCTTCATCCTTGTCTTCCACTGTTAATTGGATCACTTTTTTTATAAGTTTGGAGGACTTTGTTACCCATCTCACTGTTCTCTTCCTGTTCCAAGTCCTACCATCATATTTGGTGACATCAATATTAATCTGATGACCCACTCCAAAGTCCAGTCTTGTATTGCATGATGACTTCAATTCCAATAGCTAGGGCAACTTAAAATAAATTATTCTAATAAAGATTGTTCTAAGAGTAGAAAGGTATGCTATTCTTAATTGCACCAAGATGACATTAAACCATAACTTACTTGGGGTAAAAAAAAAAAAAAAAAATCAGAATATATGTAACTCACTCAATAATTGCTATTTTTTCTCTACTTCAGTCACATACTCCAAAGACCAAGAACTGGAATTATCCAATATAAGATAGATAGATAGATAGTTATAGATAAATGATAGATAAACAAAAAATGAATAAATTAAATATCTGACTATAGCCTTGTACCTTCCCATTAATCAAAACTTGGATTTACTTCAAGACAACTTGAATAGCACGTTGTCAGATTAAGACATCCACAATTGAATAGATCTTTTATTCAGTACTCCATTACCATCATAACTTGCACTCTCATTGCCCCTCTACTTTCTTGCACTTGTTAAGCCTATTTGGTTTTTATTTTATATTTCTCTTCTTGAGAATTAACTATGAATCTCTTCAAACAATTTATTGCCAATAATCTTACTTCTTTTTTCTTGTATTCTTTCTGAAATATCCACT
The DNA here is from genome assembly GCA_028534135.1 of Potos flavus. NCBI lineage: Eukaryota > Metazoa > Chordata > Mammalia > Carnivora > Procyonidae > Potos > Potos flavus. The sequence continues at coordinate 78,132,511 of CM052884.1, read as the reverse complement.
TCACAAAACATTAACCCTTGATCAAGCCTCCACTCACATTCTTTGGATTCCACTCTTCTCCAATAATCACCAGATTTAAGCATACCCAGATTTCTTACATTTAAAAAAAAGTCTTTTTATTCTTAACCTCCCTTAGTGACTGCCTTTCCTTTCTCCTTTTCAGAGCTGTACTTTCTATCCTTATATGTTTATTAAATATAATGCACATCGCAAGGGCTGCCTGGGTGGCTCAGTGGATTAAAGCCCCTGCCTTCAGCTCAGGTCATGATCTCAGGGTCCTGGGATCAAGCTCCACATGGGGCTCTCTGCTCAGCAGGGAGCCTTCTTCTCCCTCTCTCTCTGCCTGCCTCTCTGCCTACTTGTGATCTCTCTCTCTCTGTCAAATAAATAAATAAAATCTTTTAAAAAAATAAATATAATACACATCATAATAGAAATATATACATTAAACTGAAAACATTTTATAGTTAGCTGCCAATTCACTTTCTTTGTCACTCTTTGGAGACTGTGGGACCTTCTAAGGCAACAACTAGAGATTATTTGTGTTTATTTTCCCATTATATATAAGGGTTCTTAGAACACAGGAAGTATCGAAAAACATTATTCAGTGAATTAATACCTGATTTAATAAATATGTATTGAAGAAGTGCCATCCACTTGTGGCTATTCTTTGCCTGTCACTTCTAATTGTAGTATTATATCCCTCTTTTAATTCTCTCTCTCTTTTTCTTGTCTATTATTACTTATCTTTCATTGAGCTTAATCCCAAAGTAGTCTAAGTAAAAGGACTCTAAAGGGTGCTTGTAATTTGACATATTTTGGGTGATAGTCTATTTTCTTTTCTTTAGACGAACTCTGCAGAGACTTGTCAAATCTATCTTGTTCAAGTGTAACTGTGGTATCATTGGCTTTATTGCAGGCAGATTCTCAATCAGCATTATAACAATACTATAAAAAGCATAAGAAAAGCCCTGTGCTTGTTAATCTCCATATGCCCTAAAGGGAAGCCAGGACTTTTAAATTCCAAAGGTTCAGTTTCTAGGACTAAAGAATAGAATCTAGATGTTAATTTTCTTTAAAAGTTACTAGTTTTATTCATTTTTCCTACAATTATGCCCCTTTTCTTACACATAAAGTGAGAATACTAGATAGTATTCAAGGTTCTTCACTTATCTAACCTCTTGTATATTGTATTTGAATATAGCATTTCAGCCAAGCCAAACTGGTTCTCTGAGCACCCTGAGTTCTTCCAAATATCCTGCTAAACTTATACCTGCTATTTTTTCTTCCCTAGTGGTAATAACCTCTTAGCCCTACTGCACTCAGTTATTCCTTCTTGTCCTTCCAGGCTCAGCTGAGATATGAACTCTTCAAAGAAACATTTACTGCTATTTCTTAGTAGTGTTGTGTTTCTTTCTCTGAACTTCTTGTTCTATAGCTGCAACATCAACATCATAGTGATATAATACTTAGTGCCTTTTTTTTTTTTTTTGAGTTTTTATACATCTGAGATCCTGGAGGGTAGATGTTATTTTATTCATTGTGGCTTTCTTAGCATAGAGCCACACAAATAGAAATCACACTGAGAAATGAAACTGTCAGTCTGCATACACAGCCTGAACACTGAGAACTGAAACTATTTTACTATCTACGTCAACTTGACTTTGTTATTACACTATCATTATTGGTATTAGTATTATTTTTCTGAAAGCCACATGTCCAGGCAAATGGCTTGATTTGTCCATTACAGGAATTTGCTGAAGTATTCATCAAGAGACAGATTGCACCCTAAAATTGTATGAATCATTTGCCTCAGAATCTTTGCTTTGTTGTTTCCACCAAGGAAAAACACCATGATCTTTTTCCAGTTCTAATCAAGTTCCCATATGAAAAGACTTGCCTTAAATCAAACTTCAAATTTTCAATAAATCTGTCTTTATTTCCTTTCCTCTGAGACACTGACAAAATTTTACAGAGGATGGTGGTCTCACTCTCTGGTGTTGATCCACAGACTCAGATTGTTTTATCAACACATTACTGATTATTTAAATTAAAGTAAATTAGGGGTACCTGGGTGGCTCACTCTGTTGGGCATCTGCCTTTCACTCAGGTCATGATCCCGGGATCCTGGGATCTAGCCTTACATTGGGCTCTCTGCTCAGCAAGCGGTCTGCTTCTCCCTCCCCTGCTCTGTGCTCTCTGTCTTTCTCTCTTCCCCCTGCCAAATAAATAAATAATTTTTTAAATTAATTAAAGTAAATTAAATATTACACTTCATAAAAATATAAGATTTCAGCTTCTTCATAGGATAGCATGCTAAAAACTTAGATGATAACTTTTTATGCTTTTTTTGAAGTGTCAAAAATAGTCAAACACATAGACTCAGAGAATACAATTGTGAAATGTTGGGGTTTGGAAGCAAATAGTTGAGAAAGAATTCTTGAGGCGTCTTCCGTGCAAAAAAGTGATTTTATTAAAGCACAGGGACAGGACCCGTGGGCGGAAAGAGCTGCACTGGGGTGTTGAGGAGTGGTCGATTATAAACTTTCAAGTTGGGAAGGGGTTAGGGGTGGCATGAGTCTCTAAGGAATTTGGAACAAGTTTTCCAGGGCCTTGAGGGGTTAGCTACTGTCATTTACTATTGTCTAGTAAAACCTTAGTCATGAGACCCTTTAGATAATATGTCAGTGGCCAAATGTTTAAAGGATGATTGCTAACATGTATCTTGGTCATGGTAGAGATAAAGAAAGTCTCCAAAGGGATTTTTATATGTTAAAGAAGACTTACAGGATCCTGGAGGTCAGGCTTATGTAAAGCTAAGGTTTCCTTTTGTCTTTAGCAAAGTATTATCACAGAGGCAGTTGAGTTCCTAAAAGAAGGGCACTCTGCCTTGTCAATGGGCTGTTAAGTAGTAAGGAACTTTAATTTTTTTCTATATTTCTTTTGCCTTTGCTCTCCAAGTCACGATTGTTGTTTACAGAAGCTGGAGATGAGGAAATGTAAAGTAGTTAGTCAGTTATGCTAAATGAATAAGTTCTAGAGATCTGGTTATAAAATATTATCTATAGTTAGCAATAGAGAATTGTGTGCTTCAAAATTTGTTGAGAGGTTAAATCTCATGTTAAGGGTTTTACCACCAAAGCAAACAAACAAAATAAAACAGAACAAACAAAAAAACAGAAAACATAGGAAACTCTGAAAGGTGTTATATATATATATATACATGTATATATATATATATACATGTATATATATATATATATATTAGATATATATTTGATATATATTTGATTTTGGTAATGATAACTACATGTGCTCGTGTATACCCAAACTCAACAAATTATATACCTTAAAATGTGCAATTCTTTATACATCAATTGTACATTAATAAAACTGTTTAAAAAATGAAACTTTTTGGGAAATTTCAGAGCCATAAATTTGGATTATTTATAGGGGACATTCAGTCACCAATCTTGTCTACATAACCATTTAGTTGACAGAAGCTCAGATTTGGCCAAGAAGTAATAAGAGGGAAAGAACATTTATTAGATGCCTACTGTGTTTTAGTTGGCATGCATTTTGCCTGAGCAATCTCCTTTGGCTTAGATTTTAAAGATTTCTGCTTATTTATATCAAACTTGTAAATCATTTTAGACTCTTTTCCAATACTACTTCCAATTGAGGTTAAATGGTTAATATGCATTTAAAATGTAATCAGGCCCAACACTGATTCATTATCTGGTTCAGTGGTTCATTGGATCACTCACTTATTATACAGCCAAAAGTATCATCACAGATCCAGACTGCATTTGTCATAGGAAGCAAACTACCATACAAAGGTTATGTCCATATCAGCCTTGCATCTTTAAGCCAGGTTGCTTCACCCACATATCAAGCACCTGGTATTAAAAATAAGCCATAAAAATCTCCCATTACTTGCCTTGTGAACTCTCTCACATACCTTCCCTCTGTCTATTTGTTCAAATCTGGATGCGTCTTTCAATTATGATCTGCAAACAAAATACAAGAGGATTATATGAAGAGTCATTTCTTCTGAAGGAGGTATCTGGAAAAATTTATGGAAGATATGGAATTTCAACTTATGGAATTCCAAGATACGGAATTCACAACTTATTCAAGTTATGAATAAATATGAAATTGGCTAATTTCTATCTTCACATATCTTTATATTATGTCTCTCTACTTCTGACTTCATACTTATCAGCTCAAGCTTGAATTTGGCCTGCCAGCTCTCTCTATGCAGCATATAAAGCCACTCTATCTTCAGTGCTTCAATTCCTAGCTCTAGTCTATCTGCACACTTTAGATTGCCTCATAGCTAGAAAAAGGAATAGGAAACTGCACAATTGTGTAAACTATGGAATTGAGCACATGTAATGTAATGCTACAGATAGGAGAAAAGGAAATTAGTTTCCCCTCCCCTTTCTCATTCCTAGTCCTCAAAACAGATGACTTCTTCAGCCAGAACTTCTGCCCCTTAAGATGGACAAAACTGATGATAGGTTAGAAATAATTCTGCCTGGATCATGTCTCATCTGTGTTGGCCCCTGCGAAGACTTTTGACCAGGTACTACAAAGGTACTCAAAGAAGATTGTGTCTCAGTGCATCATCCATACAGAGTGTATTATGCCAATGAGGTAGCTCTACAGATTGATGAGGACTCAGTTCTCTTAGTGTAGCTTAACTTACTCCTCTGCATCAAATGCAGAACATTTTCCTCATCACTGACTCCTTTTCCCAAGGTTGTTTCACAAAGAGCATCTGTTTATATTTTATGAGCACAATTCTATAACACAATAAGAGAAACTGGGTGGACTCTTAATTGTTATAGGCTATATTGTATCATGCTTAAGAATACAAATATAACAGAAGAGATTGGTGGTTGCCAGAGGCAGGCATGGGGGGTGGACAAAACGGGTGAAGGGAAAAAAAAGGCACAAACATCCAGTTATAAAATAAACAAGTCATAAGGATATAATGGCATGTTGACTATAGTTAATGATACTGTATTACATATTTGAAAGTTGCTAAGAGAGTAGATCTTAAAAGTTCACAACACAAGGGTAAAAAAATGTAACTATGATGATGGATGTTAACCAGACTTACTGTGGTGTTCATTTCATAATATATACAAATACTGATTCATTATGTTGTACATCTGAAAGTAATATGTTTATGTGTCAATTATATCTTAATAAAAAAGAAATCCAAATATAGTAAGAAATATCAGCATAGCGTCAGCCATAACAAGCCACTAAACAAGGATCTTTAATTCATCTGTCTGCAAAAGTGCATGTAAAACATTCAATATGCTTGCTGTTTTGCTTTTACCCTATATTATTTACCAAAATCACCATATTTTATTTCACTTCACTACTTTTTATAAATCAGGAATCTGAATTGCAGGATAATGTGTGACTTTTACAAATTCAAAGAGAAAACCAGAAGAGGGACTTGATCCAGGTTTATAGACCTGAAGATTATTACAACGTGGAATATTAAGCCAGGGAGGGCATGTGGTTGAAGTTCAAGATGGTGTCATAGGAAGACCCTGAACTTACCTCCTCCGATGGCATACTAAATCTACAAATACATGAAATAATTCTCACTGCAAAAGAACTGAAAATTAGCCAAAAGTTTCTTCTACAACAGGGATAAAAGGGCCTGTTGGTAGGAGGCAAGATAGGTAGGAGGCAGAGATATGTTTTGCCAAAAATTCTATCCCCAGTGTGGTGACACACAATAAGAAAGGATCTGATGGACCTGGAGCCTCTCCTTGAGAAACTAGAGGTTTGTGACTCACTTTAGTCACCCCAATCTTTGAGACCTACACCAGAGAGATGAGGCCCCCAAAAATGTCTTGCTCTGAGAAACAAAGGGGCTTATCTCCAGATGACCTGGAAATTGTGGAGATCTAAGATTCTCCTTTCAAGGGGCTCATGCACAGACTCACTTATTCCAGGAACTATCACAAAGGCTGCAGTTTGAGAGGTGTCTGGATTATATGTGAAAAAAATTAAGTTGCTAATCTTAAAGCATCTGCTGGAGGGGCAGGGATTATTTGTGATATTTCTTGAGACAGAGGCATTGGTGAATGCCATTTTTTTGTATTCTCTCTCTCACTTGCTAGTGCAGGCAGGTGCACATGGACACAAGCACACTAAAGCCAAAACAGTGCCTTGCCTGCAGTGCACTTCTCCAGCATTGCTAAAGCCACAGATGTATCCTGACCCTTGTGCTCTTCCTAGGCCTTACTAAAGCCTGGTGCATCCTGTGCCCCCAACACTCTCCTGTTACAGCCTTGCTAAAGCTGATAGGCAATCACAGCTCACAAAGAGGAGACTTCTTGATTGTCTGGCTCTGCTGGCCAGAGGGGCTTGTGTTCCTGGGCCCCATGGGATTGTAACAATCTGAAAGACAGTTCTGGGTAGGATACCACACTCAGGACACTACATAGACACTACCCATTTAATTGTCTTGGGTCTTCAACCTGAGACACAGGCTTTAAGTTTACCACAAGTCTAAAGGCTATAGCGGCACTCTCAAGGAACACAGGCAGGGAGCCCTGTGAGCCCTCCCTTGGCCTTGCCAGAGCTCACTGGTACCTTCTAAAATGGAGCTTATACACTAGTCTGAAGCTCCGATTCTTGCAACTGTCACCCAAGGGGCACCTCCAGATCTCCTGGTGTAGAGGTCAGCAGGGTCTATGATTGCAGCCCAGAGAACTGTATATATTTGCATACTTTAAAAGCTGCTGCCTGAGGATTTGGCTTCCAATCAGCCCGAATACAGGTGCTGACTGAGATCACTCGTTTTGGATCACTGACAGGTTCTGGCACATTTTCAAAAACTGGGGCTTATAAAGAATAAATCAAGCTGCTTAGACAATCACGGAGGTTTTAGAGACAAGAGCAAGGGCAAGGTTAAATGATAAGGTTTATCTCCTACACAAGGCTACACCTTTAAGACTGGGAGAGGAAGCTGTTTGCATAATACATAGAAACAAACACTGAGAATCAACCAAATGAGAAAATAGAGGAATATGTTCCAAATGAAAGAATAAGACAAAACCTCTGAAAAAGACCTTAATGAAATGGAGACAAATAATCAGTCTGATAAAGAGTCCAAAGTAATGGTTATAAAGATGCTCCCCAAATTTGGCAGAATAAACAATAACAGTGAGAACTTCAACAAAGAGATAGAAAATATATGAAAATAACAAACAGAATCATGGAACTGAAGACTACAATAACTTACCTGGAAAATATGTTGGAGGAATTAAACAGCAAACTAGATGAAGTCGAAGAACAAATCAGCGACCTGGAAAACCAAAGGAACTCACGCAAAGAAAGCAGCAAAAAGAAAAAAAAAAAAAAGAACTTAAAGAAGTCAAAATAGCTTAAGTGACCTATAGGACAGGATGTGGAATAACATTTGCATTAGAGAGATCCCAGAAGTAGAAGAGAAAGAAAGGGACAGAAAACTTACTTGAGGGGAAAAAAAAAAAAGAAAACTTACTTGAGGAAATAATGGCTGAAAACTTCCCTAACCTGGGAACAGAAAAAGATATCTAAGAATCCCAGAAAATTCCAAATAAGGTGAACCCAATGAGATCCACACCAAGACACATTATAATTAAGATCTCAAAAGTTAAAGAAGATTAAATGCAACAGGGAAAAACGACTTGTTATAAACAAGGGAATTCTCTCCCATAAGACTCTCAGCTGATTTTTCAGCAGAAATTTTGCAGGCCAAAAGGGACTGGAATGATATATTTGAAGTGCTGAAAGGAAAGAACTTCCAACTAAAAATGTATTCTACCTAACAAAGCTATCATTTAGAATTCTAAGAATGAATTTAACGGATGACCAAAAGCTAAAAGAGTTCATCACAAGAAATGTGAAAATGTCTTCTTTAAACTGAAAAGAAAAGGCACTAATAACAAGAACATATGAAAGAAAAAACATAAGAAACATATGAAAGTAAAAATCTCTCTGGTAAAAGTGAACATAGTAATGGTAATTAGCCACTTATAAAGCCAGTATGAAGATTAAAATACAAAGGTAGTAAAAATATAACTACAATAGTTAGTTAAGGGAAACACAGAAGAAAAAGTTGTAAAATATGTCAACATAAAATGTGGTGGGGGTGAAATGTGGAGTTTTTAGAATGTTTTCAGATTCAAGTCGCTAACATATAGTTGAATATGTATATGTATATATATATACATGTATATATGTATATGTATATGCATATATATACATATACATATTCAACTATATGTTAGCAACTTGAATATATATAATTATATAATATATAATATATATATTAACCACAAAACAAAAACCTACAGTAGATACACCAAAGATGAATGGATAAAAGCCAAATGGATAAAAATCAATACTCATCTATATGTTGCTTACAAAAGAGACTAACTTCAGAACTAAGTACACAGACACAGACTGAAATTGAGGGGATGGAAAAAGATATTCCATGCAAATGGAAATGAAAATAAAGTTGGGGTAGCTATACTTATATCAGCCAAGTGACTATAAAACACAGACTAATAAAAGACAAAGAAGGGCATTGCACAGTGATAAGAGGCCAATCTAACAAGAGGATATGACATTCGTAAGTATTTATGTATCCACCCAAGAAGTACCTAAATAGAAGTACCTAAATATGTAAAGCAAACATTAACAGACCTGAAGGGAAAAATTGACAACAATACAATACCAGGAGACTTTATTTACATCAATGTATAGATCATCTAGACAGAAAATTAATAATGCTAAGACCCAACTTCTATGTTGGGTGAACTTACCCATGTGGGTTGAGTTATCAAGGAAAAAAGAGAGAAGTCTCAAATAAATAAAAGCTGAAATGAAAGAGAAGTTACAGCTGATACCATAGACATAGAAAACATCATAAAAGACTATTATGAAAAATTATATGCCAACAAACTGGACAACATAGAAGAAGTTGATAAATACCTAAGAACATACAATCTTCTAAGACTGAATCATGAAGAAGTAGAAAATCTGAATACCAATTACTAGTAAGGAGTTTGAATCAGTCACTGAAAATCTACCAACAAACAAAAGTCCAGGTTCAGATACCTTAAGTAGTGAATTATACCATTGAAATATTTAATACTTATCCTTCTCAAATGCTCCAAAAAAACTGAAGAGGAGGGAAGACTCTAACTCATTTTACAAGGCCAGCATTACCCTGATAGCATTACCAGACAAGGTACCATAAAGAAAAGAAAATTATAGGTCAATATCTCTGATAAACATTTGCAAACATCCTCAACAAAATATTAGCAACCAAACTCGATGATACATGAAAAGAATCATATATCATGATCAAATGGGTTATATTCTAGGAATGCAAAGATGGTTCAACATATGCAAATGAATCAACATGATACACCACATTAATGAAATGAAGGATGAAAATCATATGACCATCTCAATAAACACAGAAAAAAACATTTGACCAAATTCAACATCCATTTGTGATAAAATTTCAACAAAGCAAGGATGGAGGGAACACACATCACCATAATAGAGGTCATATATGACAAATCCATAGCAAACATCATACTCGATGGTGAAAAGCTGAAAGTTTTTCCTCTAAGATCAGAAACAAGACAAGGATGCCTATTATTGCCACTGTTATTCAACATAGTATTGGAAGTCCTAGCCAAAGCAATTAGTCAAGAAAAAGGAACAAAAGGCATCCAAATAAGAAAGGAAGGAGTAAAACTGAGACCATTTGCAGGTGACATGATATTATATATAGAAAATGCTTAAAGGCCACAAAAAAATTCTTAGAGCTGATAAATGAATTCATTAAAGTTTCAAGTTACAAAATTAATATACAGAAATAAGTTGCATTTTTATATACAACTATAGGTTGCAGAAACAGAAATTAAGAAAGCAATCCCATTTACAATTGCATCAAAAAGAATAAAATACCAACAAATAAATTTAACCAAGGAAATGAGAAACCTGTACACTGAATACTATAAGCCATTGATAAAAAGAAATTAAAGAAGATATAAATAAATGGAAAGATATTTCATGCTCATGGATTGGAAGAATTAATATTGTTAAAATGCCCATACTACTCCCAAACAACTACAGATTCAATGTAATCCTTATCAAAATTCCAATACCAATTTTCACAAAACTAGAATAAATAATTCTAAAATTTGTTGGAAGAACAAAAGACCCTGAATAGCCAAAGCGATCCTGAGAAAGAAGGTTAAAGCTAGAGGTATCATGTTCCCTAATTTCAAACTGTACTACAAATCTATAGTAATCAAAGTAGTATGGTATGGGCATAAAAACAGACACATACAACAATGGAACAGAATAGTGAACCTGGAAATAAACCCATGGATATAGGGTCATTTAATTCACAATAAAGAAGACAAGAATATACAATGGACACGGGACTGTCTTTTCAAAAAATGGTGTTGGCACCACTGGACAAACCCATGCAAAGGAATAAAAGTGGACCACTACCTTACACTGTCCACATAAAATTGACTCGAAGTGGATTAAAGACTTGAATATAAGACCAGGAACCATAAAACTTATAGGAGAAAACATAAGCAGTAAGCTCCTTGGCATTGTTTTTGGTGGGTGTTGTTGTTGTTGTTTTAGATCTGACTTCAAAGGCATTAACGATGAAAACAAAAATAAACAAATGGGAGTAACCAAACTAAAAAGCTTCTGTACAGTGAAGAAAACCACCAACAAAATAAAAAGTCAGCTTACCAAATGGAAGAAGGTATTCACAAATTATATATTCCATAAGTAGCTAATATCCAAAATATATAAAAATCATACAACTCAGTAATGATAACAACAACAAAGTTAATTAAAAATGGGTAGAGGATCTGAATAGACAGTTTTCCAAAGTAGATATATAGATGGTCACCAGACACATGAAAAGATGTTCAACATTGCTAATCATGAGTGAAATACGAATAAGAACCACAATGAGATATTATCTCACACCTGTCAGAATGGCTAGTGTGAAAAAGATAAGAAATAACTTTGGAGAGGTTATAAAGAAAAAGAGACCCTCATGTACTGTTGGTGGGAATGTAAACTGATATAGCCACTATAGAAAATAATACGGAGGTTCCTCAAAAAATTTTAAAAAATAGAACTACCATATGATCTAGCAAATTATTGTACTTATGAGTATTTATCTAAAGAAAGTGAAAACACTAATTGGAAAAAAATGCACCCTTATATTAGTTGCACAATATTTGCAATGATCAAGATTTGGAAACAATCTAAGTGTCCATCACTGGATGAATGGATAAAGAAGATGTGGCATATATACACAATGGAATACTACTCATAGTCATAAGAAAAGAAGGAAATCTTGCCAATTGTGACAACATGGATGGACCTTGAGCATCTTATGCTAAGTGAAATAAGACAGAGATAAATACCATATGATTTAACTTATATATGGAATCTAAAAATGAAACAAAACAAAACTCATAGATACAGAGTACAGATTGGTAGTTATCATAGGAAAGGAAGTTGGTGGGTGGGTGGGTGAAAAGTATGAAGCAGGTCTCTTGTTTGATGACAGATGGTAACTAGATTTATTGTGGTGCTCACCTTGTAGTGTATACACATATTGAATTATTATGTTCCATAACTGAAACTACTATAATGTTACATACCAATTTTACCTCAACGAAAAATAATAAAATAAGGAATATTTATGTTCAAAGATCAACATCTGTATTCATGTCCTGTATCTTATTCAATATCCTTAAAAATGGAATACCCAGGGTTCTCAAATAAAAGCACTATGAGTTCATTGAAATTGCTAAGCATCTCACAAAGCAAAATCTGAAAAGCATTGATATGCAGAGTGTATTCGTTTTTTGCCTTTAAGGGATCCAGTCTGTATGTAAAGGCTGAATTATTTATTATAATTTTGCTGTATGGAAACAGGAATTTTTTTTTTAAATCACTCCCATACACTGTTCTTAGTTACACGTTCAGAGCTGCAACATGCCTCTCACTATTAATCCCTCCCTGATTGACAGAAAGGACTTAGATGGTCTTGAACTAATAATAATTTCATTTAGGTGAACATTAAGATTTGAGAAAACAGTTTGAAAAAGTGTATGTATTCCTTGAGTAGTTCTCTACAAGATAACTTAGGAAAATGACAAGTTTCTCCATGTAAAAACATAATACTATTTCTATTTCTGAAATGAATGATGGTAAAAATCCTAAGAGACTGAAACAAATCTGTATGGTTTTACCTAAACACCCCCAAGAAGAAACTGTGGTTTTTGAAGGGAGAAAAGTATAGAAAAAGAATAAAAATTTGCCACCAGGAGAGCCCGGCTTCCACCCATGCTGAACATACTAAAGATTGATTTCTTGTTCATACAAAGTCCACTGCGGAGAGCAGTATGTTTCCAAAACAACTATTCTCCATGCAGAAATTCATTGTTATAGGTTAGTGGTGGTTACACAACTTTGAGGCTCTATCATCTGGAATGTGTTGTTTAGTATGCCAGTGTAGCAAGGAAGAGAACACCTCTATTAAGTATATCAGTCAGGAAGTGGCTCAAGTCAGTGACTTCAGCTCACAATACAGAGACAGTAACTTGGTCCTGCCCAATCATAAAAAGAGTAAAGTTATAATCCCTCTGTGGGGAAAAACGAAAAGTTTGTCAGGTTTCTCCAGCGCTAGATATGTGATCAAGGACGTTTCATGTAATCTCACAGAGACTCTGTTTCCTCATCGGTAAAATGTTGATTCCAGAAATTACTCCATAAATTCGTTGCATGTTTGAGTTTATTTTATATATGCAAATATCTAGCCTGTGGTGTAGCACACAGCATAAATTCAAGAAATCATAATTGTCTTCTTCCTATTTTTCTGGCCCTTATCAACTCTATAAGAGCTTCTACTGAGCTGTTCCCATTATTTTCTCTCATTTTTCCTCATTTTTATTTTAAAATTAAAAAACATTTTTAGAGTGCTTTCAAGTAGAGCAACATATCATATTTCCCCAGGAAATAGAAAAATAAAATTTAAAAAAATTATTTAATAAGACATTTCAAACTATTGTTTCAATGGGCCACTGATCTTATTTCTGGATGACAAATATAAATATTTAATTGTCATAAAATTGCAGATTTAGCTGGAGCCTCTGGTCTTTCTATTTCGTTTAGCTGAGTTTCCTGGGAAAATATCAAGGGACAAGGCAAGCGGCATTTGACTTGTGCTTATACTACCTTCTTGAAGACTAGTAAATCACCACCAGGAAATCTTACATCTTGTATTTCTCTCTAAACAGAGAGCTTAATTTCTTTTTCTTCTGACACTTGGTATGTTCTATTCTCTGCTCCATGGTGGTGCAAAACCTTCTCAAGGATTCCCAAAACAATCCATGAATTTAACAAGAATGATAGATGAAGAGTTGTAATACCTGTTAAGCCCTTATCACATACCAAATTATGCTTATAATTTTACATAAACAGTCTTATTAACCATCATATAAAAAAGCTATTATTATCACCATTTTAAAGATGAAGAAAGGAGATGAAAGCAAGTTTAAATCATGTGTTTATGCCATAAAACTCATAAACACAGATAAGAGATTTCATTTTGGATAGTCTAAACTTCTTTTGCCACACCGGAGTTCTCTTGTGGACACGAGGTAATATAGCCAAGGTCACAAAATTAATACAGGCTAACACAAAATAGAGTTTCGAACTCTGTTTATTTGACATCAGAGCTCTGTCAAAGCAAAAATTATACCGGGCAAAGTTAAATAGGGAAGGATGACTTTATTCAAGGTTATCTGAATAGGATGGAGAAACCAGAATGTAATCTGAACTCAACTGCACTGAAACAAAAGTGGGAGAGTTTTTAAGAGCTGGAATATCAGAGGAGGTGGGTATAGAATCATAGGCCGTTTTTGTTTGCAAATTGTCCTTACCCAAAGGAAAAGTATTTTCATGACAAGAGGTAGTTTTACAACTTGGAGTAATATGTCCAAAGGTTTAAAGAAGTTAGGCTCATACCTCTCACTGAAAATGAGACCGGGAGTGCGGTGAGGGGCACTATCTCCCTTGATGATTGCATGTCAAAGGACTTGCTCCCAGGTCCTAGAGAAAGTATTCCCGGGTCTAAAAAGTGAGAAGAGATCTTTTAAAAGGATTTGAATCTTAGAAGGGCAGAGAAAGAATTTAGGACACTTTCTCTAAAGTAAATGCCCAAAGGAAAGAAAGGAAAGGGCTCTGTGACTAGTCCACCTGGATTCTGTAAGGGCCAAGATGAGAGAGAGGTAAGGGACTGAGAGGCAAGAAGAAGACTGTCTAAGGTTTCATCAAGCTGAGGAAAATGTTAAGGCCTTCTTGGTCACCACTATGCAAATAATTCTAATACAGCTCTTAATCTGAAATAAAAAAGATGCATAGCTAGAGACCCAAAACAAGCCTGACTATTCCAAAGGAAGGTTTTCCCATTTGTGTGCAGTATCTGACTGAACTCCTGAATTTAGCAGCAGTGACCATCTGGCTCACGAGTGGGCAGCACAGAGCAGTGGAATAGGAGTTGAATGTTGAGGTAAAGCTTTCCCCTGAAAAACCTTAGTGACGTAAAGCACTGGTTAATACCTGGGATGTCAGTCCATGTGGAGCCGATTGGACTGCAAAGGAGGAAGAGCAGAATGCAGATCTAAAGTCAAATCAAGCTATAGCAGTGTTATGACCACCTCAAACTTAGTGGCACCAAAGTACAAGTATTTTATTTCGTTCTCGGATTTGATGGGTCAGAGGTTCGCATAGGACTTAGCAGGAATTGCATGCCTCTACTAGGGGAGACGCGGAGCCTGAGTTGGGAAAACAATAGACTGGACTGAAGGACCAGATTCCAAGATAACTTCTTCATTCACATGTCTGCTCCTTACAGGATAGCTAGAAGGCTGCTTTCAGCTGCAGTTGCCAGCCAGCATACCTACACATGGTCTCTTCAATGGGGCAGCCTCAAAGCAGTTGGTTGGATGGACTTATGTGGCAGTTCAGTGTTCCTGTGTTGTTTGGTGAACAATATGGAAGCTGCATATCTTTTCGTGCTCTATCTTCCAAAGTCATGTATAATGACACTTCTGTTAATCTCAATTGATTGACTCAATGAGAACTTACCCAGAATCAAGGGGTGGAGATATCCTTCCTTGCAAGGGAGGATTGTCTAAGAATTGGGAGCCACCTTTTAATCTACCATAGCTCCTAAAAAGATGAAACTGAGGCAGTTTTGAAACTATAGAAACCCTAAAACTGAAAAGTAATGTGTGGAAGGGGAGACTTTCTTGAAACTGCATTATGAAGGGTGAAAGTATATTATGAAGGTGCGGATTATGTCACCAAACAGAGTCCAAAAGGCTTTAGAACGTGATAAGGGGAGGATGCCCGGAACTGGTGTTTTCTATTTTCTTTGCTGTGATGAACACTTTTGAAGACTTCAACCTTGCTCCTGGGCCTTGGGTCTCTCCTTAAATAGCAGTGATATCCTGTAGAAAGGTTGGAGAGACAGTGGCTGAAATCTTGACCTGGGATGAGATATTTACCCTTTCTTTTACTTGATTTCTTCATCTTTTAAAAGAGTATAATAAAATCTGTAAAAGTATTGTGTAAGTTTAAGATAATTTTTATGTAGGATTTAACACCATACTGGAGGCATAATATACTTAAAACAAATGTGAATTCTCCTGTCGAATATATGTCTAGGCGTTTTTGTTTGTGGCAGGTGGCCAAATGGATGTAAAGTTGAAAATAATAGAAGGTAATATCTTTTGAAGGGAGTGGATGGTGCAAGTTTCCTGGGGAAGGATAAGGAAAATGGAAGAAACTATTTAATGGTTTCTAATTCTTATGGTAAATTACGATTTCCTGGAAAACTTAGAAAAATACATATTCATAACCTTCACTCTAGACTTATTGAATCAGAATCTGGTAGTGTGATGCTCAGAACTCTGTATTTTTAAATTAGTTCTTCAGTTGTTTCTAATATAGCCAGGCAGGCTGGCAACAGTCTGAGGGTCACCACCAAGTATATTACATTATGCTGTAAAACCTCATCTGGGCTGCAGCCATATATGCATTCCCCCTACCCCTGAAACTATCATTGTGATCAATCATTAAACAAAATGTGAGATGACATTCGTCAACCCTGGATATATGAATGATAAAAGTAATTATCACCCTTCTGATTTTGCTTTTAGTTAACAAGAAAACTAATTTAAAACAACTTTTTTTTTATGTTTGATCAGCATTCTGGCAATTTGCCTGCCTAAGATCAATTTTGCAAATATGCAAATATAGAAAATTAAAAGTCATTCCATAGCATTTTAGCAGTCGAATAATTTAAAATATGTTCATAAAAATAATTCAGATGTATTTTTAATACATACTATTGAGTTAAAGGTTGGCATTATTTTTTTTCTGTAAGTGTGCAACAACCTGGTCAATTATTATAATTATTTTTTACTATATTGGCATGTCTCTAAGGTGCTTGAATTATAGAGCATATATCTAATTTTGTCTTTTTTTGTAAATCCTCATCAAAATCTATCTTATGACTTCCAATTCTACCTAAACTATATTAAACATCACCCTTCATTTTTACAAAATCAACAAAACAGATAAATGAGTGATAATCTGGGAGAAAGAAACTACCAGATTTCTGAAAATGAGTTCAAAGGCAGTTTGTAGCTTTTCTAGTAAGTGGTAAAGAACTCTTTCAGCTACTTCCACTCTAGTCCAAATGACAGTAGCAGATTCGTAAAAGTTTATCTGCACTGGAATTATTATCAACTGTAGTTTCATTTCAACAGGAAATCGTGAGCTATCACCTGAGTTAGTTTCCAAAGAACTAGGGACAGCTAAGGCCCTTGCTCTTTGTCACTCCAATATTTTTTTCCCCAAAGAAGGATTTATGGCTAGTTCCTGAAAAATATTTGGGGAATTGGCTCTTAAAATTTTAGGGCCTGACAATTTATCTATTTAAAAACAGAGTGAAAAGCAATATTGCACTTTTCATCCCAACCAACCCATTCAACCTCCAACAGGGTTTTCAAAGTTTCTACAACAGAAGATATGACCCACTTTTTGGGAACACTGTCAAAGATGAATTTTCCTCTCAATTGTGATAATACAGAAAACTTGCCAGTAGATAAAGAACTGAACAACCTCATGAAATTTAAATCCAGATCAGAGACACATAGCTATCTGTTCACAAAATAGGCTTTAGAGTACTTTCTGTATATGTGTTTTGCCATATCAATGCTGAGAAAATTGGCTGGGAATGGGGATTACTATCAATACTTTGATAAGGGAAATAATTAAACAGGATTTTCACATAAATCTGAAAAAAATTAAAAAAAGAAGGGGAGGTTAGACATTCCTTTGTGCAAATATGTGCACATACTGGACTAAACATTTTTTGTTGGCTTTCACAAGACCATAGAGTCCATTTTTCTTTTTTTTTAAACTATTTTATTTTTTTTAAAGATTTTATTTATTTATTTGACAGACAGAGATCACAAGTAGGCAGAGAGAGAGGAAGAAGCAGGCTCCCCGCCAAGCAGAGAGCCTGATGCGGAGCTCGATCCCAGGACCCTGAGATCATGACCCGAGCCGAAGGCAGAGGCTTTAACCCACTGAGCCACCCAGGCGCCCCTAGAGTCCACTTTTCAAAATAAAAGTTTATTGAGTCACTCGGGCTTATAGTCACTCATATTTAAGAGTAGCAGGAAATACCCTAAATTTCTAAATCACAGTACTCACCACATTTTTTTTAAACAGTAGTCTAGAATCTTGGATCACAACACCTTGGACAGAGAAATATGCCGTCACACATCAAGTGGAAAGAGAGATTACATAAGGGATCTAACACCACACCTTAACTGGAAAAGGTATCTAGCTGGTGACAATTACTCTATTAAATCTACTTGTTCATTTACGTAAACTGGTAGATACATGTAGCAGTAGACATGGCTTAGAAATATGACCTGTATCTTCTTTCACAGAAAGACAAACAAAACAAAAATTACCTCACTTCTGAGTGTCTCTCAGTCTAGCCTGTATCTTTGACTATTTAATAATTTTCTGTTTCTAACAATAGATCCATTTTTATCAAATGGAATCTTACACAGAGCTCTATAAAGCAGATCCAAAGAATGTTTTGTTGGTATAAATTATTTCATATTCATTTCATTTCTGGTTTCCAATTTATTTCTCAATTTTGTTTTTCTTGGCACAGCATTGAGAAATCCTTGATTCACACAGATAAATAGTTGCAAGTCTTTTTCAAACAATTCTATGTTCTACCTTGCTACAGTTTCCAATTAAATTGTGGAAGCCTGACAAAGAGACAGTGACTTTTTTCCCCAAAATTAAATCTTTATCTTACCAATATGTTACTAAGTACTTATTTTCTTTAATTGAATCTGATAATGTTCTTTTGACGACGGAAATGCTGTTTGAGGAAAAAAATTTACAAATGTGTCTTATAACTTAGGAATCTTTTAAAAATGTCATCGATGTGATACCTTGGATTCACCTATCAAATAATTATGTATTATTTCAAAATAGTCAAATTTAATTCTCCTTGCATGCTGAACTCAAATGTTATGCTTCAATTTTAATGCTGACAGTCTACACTTAAAAGTAGGTAACTCTGAATGTGAACTGGGCTTGTAGAAATTAATAAAGGGAAACCTCACTGAAATGGAGTAGGGAGGATAGAAAGGGAGGCTAGCAGGGGGAGCCCTACCACTTGTCAATTACAGGAAGAATTGTCAATTACAGACCCCAGCAGAAGAATCATCAACAGAAAAAAATCATCACACTCCCGGACAGGGACCTCCTGTGCAACTCAGCCGATGAGAAACCATCATCACCCCAGACTCACACTTTTCTCCAATGAACTTTCTCTCAAAACAACCCCTTCCAACTTCTTCCTTTAACAGACTTATTTAGATTATTAGAAACAAAATACGCAAGCTATTTCAAAAATGTCTGGATTTTAACATTTAAAACGTCATTTAAAATTCTTATACTGTAAACTTTCATAAAGATAGAACAGATTCCAGTGTAAAGTGTAAAAAAAGAAAAAAACGCACTTTGGGATTCAAATAACTCTAAACAAAATACAATTAAAATCATTTGCCTTAATAATTAAATACAAATATAGTAAGTACTGATATTATATGGCAAAATTTTGTAGGAAGTTTTCTTAACCAATGCTATTTTTCTACAAAACATAGAATAATAGCTTACAAATCAAAGTTTCATAGATCTTTTTTCTTACACTTTTGAAATTCTCAATACAGATGTCATCACTTTTTTGACAACTTGCTTTGAATATTTGAAAAATGAAAACACTTAAAATGGTTGTTTTTCTCTTAAGAATCATTTTTTTTTCAAATTTTTTAAAAATAAGAACCTAAAAAAATGAAAAGAACAGCAACATCTGAAGCTTCTTCCAAGTGAAGTATGAAGGTTTCAAATATTCTATACCTTCAAATTAATGTATTAAATACATTAGATTCATATCTTTGGGTTCTTTTCTATATTCTTATTAGGAAATTGTGGTAATTGTGTATTCACAGATTTTTTTTCTCTTTTAAGATATTTATTGCAATATAAATAGCACTGATTTAATAAGTTAATCTCTGAGATTGTGTGCTTCTTTCTCAGTTTTAGGTAGCAGCTTGTTTTAAACAATATTGTAAGTACAGTTTTAAAATCAGACTTTAATTTTGTTTGCCTAAAATATTTGATAACATTGAGCTTATGCTGAAAAAATCTGAGCGTCTTTCAAAGTATAAATAATTGTGTTTCAAAATGACTTGAAATTTTAGACCTCTTTTAGAATTTCATTTCATAAAACACATTAAGGATCTAAGTAAGTTTTATCATCATAAAAGGTAAATCCCAATTAAAAATAACTTGTATCATATATTCTAGACTCCATGTGATCTATGTTTAAGTTTTAGGGCATTGTTTTATTTCATTTACTTTTATCAGTGTGGTTGGCATTAAGGAATTGGTTGGTATGAGTGTTTGACATTTCATGTTGAGCCTCATAGAATCTCACCATATAAATGCTTTTTTTAGCTTGATTTTGTTTTCAATTATAGAATTATTTCTAATTTTAAAAGTAACTATTCAGTCTCACCAGAAATGAGCATATACTTTGTGTGTCTGTGTGGGTGTATGTGTATTCATAAAATAAGAAATGCTACAAAATTATAAAATGCTGAGTTCTTTATATTTTGTTGCCTCAAACAACCTGCATCTTATCTGTTCTTGTTATTATAAAACAATTTTTCCATGCTGAGAACTTACTCCAGCAGGAACAACTGAATCTTTTGGGGTACATATTAAGCATCAAGACATTAAGACGTGAATGAAAACCTGCAGCATGGGGGCACCTGGATGGGTCAGTTAAACGTCTGCCTTCGGCTCAAATCACCATCCCAGGATCCTGGGATGGAGCCCTGCATTGGGCTCCCTGCTCAGCAGGGAACCTGCTTCTCACCTCCCACTACTCCTGCTTGTGCTCTCTCTCTCTCTGTCAAATAAATTGATAAAATCTTTAGAAAAAGAAAAAGAAAAGCAAGTCTGCAGAATAGATACAATTTGTAAATAAAGAATCTGGATAGGTTCTTCAGGTAAAGAAAATAGTCCATGGGAGTGTTTAGAGGTAGAATTCAGCATGTTGTTTGGATCTGAGGTGTCTGGGGGTAAAGGCATGATGGAGGAGACCAACCTGTCTTTAATGGAACATTTGAGTAGGTGTTAATTATGGAGAGATAAAGTGGACCTAGTTTACTGAGAAGTCTGAATGTCTGCCTGCCTTGAGGGGTTCAAATTTTAATTTTCAGTAAGAATATTGGCAGGTGAGAGCCATTACTTGATTTGTGGTACAAAATTGATAAGAATAAAATAATTACTTCAAATATTAGTTAGAGAAAGTAATGAATTTTAGGTTCTCGTAGATTTACCATTTACCAGGTGGTCTCCTAGATTTACCGTTTCTTAAATTTCAGGCTATTTTCATGTGATATTTGGATGCCCTTCAGACTTGAGGACGTTATCTTTTGTGTGGACAACAACGAAAAACACTACATGATATAGGAAATGTGGCATATGCACTGATTTCATCAACTTGGGCAAATAAACTGTGCTCATGAGCTGTGTGATCAACAAAGACACCAGGAAACAGTTGTCTCCAGTGTCCAGATCTCAGTTCCTACTTCTACATGACAGGTTCAAAACGGACCTTCTTCCTTCCTACCTGAAAGGAATTCCATTAAAGCTTTGGGTCAGAAGGAAAAGATGAGCTATCAACATACCACAATTTTTGACAGCTTTTCCATTTGGATATGCATTTCAATCAATTTTAAATCAGAGAGACAATAAAGCAAACCTCTTTCAGCTTTCAATTTGCCTCTGCAGTGATGGGTGCCCTGTCTGATATTTACAGTTCACGGTCTCATAATAATGGATGATTTTGGCACCTTGCTTTTCTCTCTCTATTTTTCTAGCACTTTCAGCAATTTCATTAGAGTTGTTTTTTAAGATGACAATTAGAATAAAATGAAAAGCTCAAGAAGCCATTTGAAGCATAACAAGAAAGGAAATGTAATCTAACTTTGAAAAAAAATTTTTTTTATTCTGCTTCTTTCTGACATCTTCATTCATTTTCTATGTGAAATATTCCAGTTAGTTTTTTGAAGGGCCTTTTAGGTTTTTTTTATAACCAATCTATATAGGAGACATTCTCCAGCACGTTTCCCATGATTCGTTCTTCCCCCTCACCCTGCACAAAATGCTACTCCACAAATAACTCTACCTTGTCAGTTTGACCAAGATGGCATTTACCTAGATCTCTCTACTTCACCATCCTAATTCCACCGTCAACCTATAAAATTAATTAAAAGTGTGTCTGTGCTCTATTGCCATTAAAAAAATAGGTTAACATTGACAAGGACTTTCTAATAATGCTACTTTATCAGTAAAGAATTTTGTTTAAAGAGGTCTGCTTTAGTAAGGTGTAGCAAGTTTGAATTTTTTTTTGCAGGTGAAGAATAATTTATGTTAAAAGTAACATACATCTATTTAATTGACCTAGTAAGCCGATGGGCTTATCATCTCTCAAAATTCTTCTGTGAATTTGGTGACACCATGGTGACCAAAAATGGAAAGAAGTACACGAATGACTATTAATCAGTAGTTAACATACCACATTTTAATACATAAATCACAACCATATATTGGGAAAATTATAAGGCAAATAAGCTTTTTTATCTAATTAGAACTACTTTGTAGAGATCAGGTCACACTTAGAATCTGTGTGTCATTTTGGGTGTTGATTTTAATAAGTCATTTTCTAATTACAAATGACGAAACATCTCCAAATATAGTTTAGGAAAACAAATCCATTGCCTCTTATAAAAGATGAGCCCCAGGGTACAGCTCTATTTAGGAAGTCAACAAATAGTGTTTTTCTCTCCAACTCTCAACTCCATTAATTTCTGTTGATCCTCATTCTCTACAGTTTCTCTTCACGTGGTAGCAATTTGGGGTGGCTTACTCATATCTTTCCAGTTTAGCAATTCTTTCAGAAAATGGATTCTTGTCCTAAAGTTGACTTAATTAATCACAGGGTTAATTGTGTCAAATCTGACTGGCTCTGCGTGGATGGATTATAATAGAAATCGAAAGGGACCCTCTTTGAGGCAGTTCGAAGCTGCATGATTGACAGCTTCATACTTTTCTTCCTAAAGAAATTTTATTTCCAGAGCCTGAAGAAGAGGAAAAAAAACAGAGCTTCCACAGTCTGCAGAATCTTATAAACAAGCAGTACCTATGGGAATAATAAGGCCACATACAGAAATAACCCAGGGAAGGAAAATTTTTGGAAGTAATATGATATCTTCCTTCATTTAGGTAATCATTTAATAAATACTTATAAACTATTTATTATATAACAATATAACAGACTCTAGGCTAGGTGCAAAGAATACAATGCCACAAATAGGGTAAAGAATAGTCATTGTTCTTCCGAAGAACCAAAGGAGGAAACATAACAATTATTCTGAAGAGCCCATGTGATAGAATTAGTAAGCAGTGCACGTAAGATATAGAAAATCTCTATTAAATTTCTGAACATATATGGGAATATGACCTTAGCAGGAACAGATGTTCTTCCCAGTCATAAAATTCTTGGTATTTTGTGGTCCTTCTCCAAAACCTATGACTTCTTTACGATTCCATTCTGTGACTTTTCCCTGAATATCATTAATTTTTGCCAACAACCATATATGAATACTTCTTTTTTTTTCCTAGTCATCTCATACTATCTCCAAGTTTAAAACTCACCTAATTGTTGACATAAATTCTATTTTTTACAATTACCTATGAACATCCCCATTCAGATACTATTACTGGAAAACCAGAGTGTTCATAATTAAACTCTTGTCTTTCTTACTTCTTGCCCTAAAATCCTTCATGCATCAACGACATCATGTTAACCTCAATTAAAAATACTCACTTTCATCTTTGAGTACTTATTTTTCCTGAATTTATTATTATTTCTCTGTAGGTCAAGCAGAACCACTGATTTTTTGCAGTCATGATTCACAGGAATATATGAATCAGAACCAAGGGAAATCCTTCTAAATGGTTACTTTTATGTACCAACCAGATACTAATATTAAAGACATTATTTTTTTTTAAGATTTTATTTATTTATTTGCCAGAGAGAGAGAGAGAGAGGGCGCACAAGCAGGCAGAGGCAGAGAGAGAGGCAGGCTCCTCGCTGAGCAAGGAGTCCAATGTGGGACTCGATCCCAGGACCCTGGGATCATGACCTGAGCTGAAGGCAGCCGCTTAACCGACTGAGCCACCCAGGTGTCCCTAAAGACATTATTTTTAACTTAAGTGACAGTTTTTTATAATCAAAATTTATGGTTATTTAAAACAAATGCTGATTTTCTAATAGCATAGCTCATGGAAGGAGGCTTTGAATGAGTATCAGTGAATAATATGAGCTCGAATTTAAAGGAATTAATAACACATCATCATTCCTAAAAAAACATTTTTGGGTCTTAGAGACATCTTTAAGATGACTTGAGATGAATTGAAGATAACTGGTCAAATCTCTGGATCAAATCATTGCAGAACTTTGTAACATATCAATTGGCTTGTTTTAATGTGGGGTATTCCTGAAAATTCTCATCTTTATTAATGCTTCTTGGCACATGTTTCAGAATTTCTGTGCCGCTGTTCTTGAATTGTTAGCACAACTTAAACAATGATGTGTATTTATATCATGATTTGTTCTACTTGCAGAGTTATGTCTTCCTTTGAAGAGCTTTATTTCCAGTAGCTTCAGCAATGACCTTCATTTTCTCAGATGTTAGCTCTAAATTTTCTTAGTTATTAAAATAGTTCTGATTTAGTACATTAAGTTTCTACTCAGCATTCCTTTGCTTTACTTATTATGAGATAGGCATTATGTACATGCAAGTTACAAATAGCTTACTCATCTTTTTATTAAATCATATATAATACTTTTTCTGAAATCAAATTTAAATCTAGGGTCTTTCAACCTTGGTGCGTCACAGAGTTGCTGAGAAATCATTTTAATATCAATACAATATAAATAGAAATGATGATGATAATTATGATAGCTAATCCTCACTGAGTGTTTCATATGTGCTGGGCTCTATGCTTTACATGAATTAAATAATTTAATCCTAACAAGGACCCTAGGAAATAGATTATTACCTTGTTATTCAGATGAGGAAACTGATTAAAAATGATATTAACTAACTTGTTCAAAATCACAAAACTAATAAGTAGAAGTGGGATTTGAACCCAGGCAGTTCACCTTCAGATTAATCCAGGCTTCATTATTGAATGGTCATATACCAAGCACTTAGCATACGTTATCTTAAATATTTAGTAACCGTACAAAGTTTAAGTAGCAAAGCATAGGATCTTAAGGAGATACAGAAATTATGAGAAGGAGATAGGATTCAGATTCAGCTATGTTTGAATCTAAAGTCTGAGGTCTTGATTACTATATATTATATTTTAACAAAATACAGTAATAACATTATAGGTAATTTGGGAAAATACAAGAATCATAATTGATGAAGGGTTAATAAATACAGTATGCAAGTTATTAAATTACTTTATGTAGAATATTTTCCCCAAATAGAAATGACAATATGGACTTTTATTGTTTTAATCAATATTATCTTAGCATAATACAGTTTAAGTATTCTTTTTTTTTTAGGATTTTATTTATTTGTCAGAGAGAGAGCAAGAGAGTGAGCACAAGCAGGGAGAACAGCAGGCAGAGGCAGAAACAGGCTCCCTGCTGAGCAAGGAGCTCAATGTGGGACTCAATCCCAGGGCCCTGGGATCATGACCTGAGCCAAAGGCAGACGCTTAACTGACTGAGCCACCCAGGTGTCCCAACAGTTTTAGTTTTCTAAGTCTATTATTTCTTTTTTTATTTACTATTAGTGATGTGGGAAATGAAAAGCCTCCAAAGCATGACAAATGCTATGGTAATGAGAATCTGGTAAAATGGACCAAAGGGACAGAATTCACATTTACCTATGTGCTCTCTCTCTATTTCTAGTAAGGACCATCTTTCCTATGCCCCTAATTGTCATAAGATGTGTTTCATATTAAGAAAGACAAAACTCTTTAGGGCTAGGGACTAATCCCATTGCTATTCTGTGCCTAGATAATCTCTCTTAACAGTGTGTGACTTAAAGTATATATAAAGGCCACCCAAAGACATCAAATCCTGAATCCTGGAACTTGTAAGTGTTGTCTCATTTGGGTAAAAGGTCTTTGCAAATGTGTGTTAAGGATCTTGTTATGAGGAAATTACCTGGATTATTTGGAAGAAAATAATGTGAAGATGCAGGCAGATTTTAGAGTGATGTGGCCTGAAGCCAAGGGATGCTGGAAACCACCAAAAGCTGGAAAAGCCAGGAACAGGTTCTACTCTACAGCCTCTGTAGGACTGTGGTCCTACCAACACCTTGATTTTGCACTCTAGCCTTCAGAACTGTGAGAGAACAAATTTATGTTATTTTAAGCCACTGGGTTAAAATAACCAGCTTGTTAGAGCAGCTCAGGAAATAAATACAGTGCTTAGATATCACTTTAATGTTTAAAAGGAATGGTAGAAGGAAGAGTAGAGGGCAGGAAAAATGGTTAGTAAAATATATGTTCAAATGGACACTGTGTATCTATTTTGGCTTAGAACCCAAATAAGGTTCTAATAATAATAATAATAATAATAATAATGTGAAAACTCCTGACATAGTCCAATGTAAAGTGCTATCATCTCAACAGTGCTTGCAAAGGATGATCAAAACCTAAGAGATACAAGAGAAAATGGAGTCTGATGACAGTATGACACAGAATCAGCCCAAAATTCCATTAAGGGTATGGCAGAAGAAGTAGGGTGTATACACGTAAGGCATAGAACAGGTATGGATGAGCAGTGGGGGAAAATAAAGGGTTTATTTTTTTTTCTGATAACACCAGTATATTTCATTTGTTTCACATAATTGTTGAAGTGTTGGCAAGAGGGAAATATTATTCATCACCTGGCTATCAGTGCTCCATGCAATGGCTAGTCTCAATTGAAGGGGATACCCCAAGGAAAGGGGTATTTATAATGCAATGAAATTTTATATGAGGCCTTCCTGCTTCTTTTATCTTCTGATGCAGACAAAAGCTATCCGGATTTATTTTGCAGCAGAAGATGGCACTGGCTTTTAAGACCCCAAATTAAATTTCTTTCTACCCTTTCTTTCTATTCATTCTTTAGGCTCAGAGTAAGCAGTCCCTATAAGGTAGTCACTCTAAAGCTAAGTCTCTCTCTCTCTTTCTCTGTTTCTCTCTCTGTCTCTCTCACCTGTTTGCCTATCATCTATGTATCTCTATCATTGTGTTTCTGTTTTTCTCTTTTTCCCCTCCACCACTTTCTTCTTGACAAAGTATAGATAAAAAATGTTTGCAATTAACCACGGATTTAAAAATTCCTCTCACCTTGACTAAACTTTAGGTCAGCTTCTTCCTGACTCTGTGACCCCTGGTTTCTCATTTCCTAGAGTATTTTCTTTAAAGAACTTATAATTGTAAATTCTTTCTCTACCCCTTTGAGATGCAAATTTTTTAAAGTCCTCATTTTTACAACCCAGGAATGTCTTTCTCTAAGACCTGGAAGTCAACATTTGAAATGTAGTCAACAAGGCAGACAAAACCTCTATCTCCTACTCTCTGTGGGGAAATAGGAGCTAACTGGGCTGGATGCCTCACTCCAAGTTGCAAAACTACTTCCTGCTATAAAGTTTACTTTTCCTTTCAGGTGATGCTCTAAAATCCCCTTCACCCTAGCTCCTTAAAACTTTCCTGCCCTTTGTTTCAGGGGAGTTTAATGCACATTGAATTCTGGCTTCTCTTCCTTATTGGACTAGCCTTGAATACAGTCCCTTGCCTGTTTAATGCTACACAGTAGAACTTTTGCTTTGATAGGATATAAAAGAAGCCAAATAGTTGCTCTATTTTAAAAAATAAATGCAATTCTTTGGATGCCTGGTTGGTTCAGTTGGTTGAGCACCTGCCTTCCACTCAGGTCATGATCCAAGGGTCCTGGGATGAGCCCCATGTAGTCCGTAGTCCAGGGTCTCTGCTCAGCAGGGAGTCTGCTTCTCTCCCTCTCTCTCTACCCTTCCTCCTGCTTATACGCACTCTCTGTCTCTCTCAATCTCTCTCTCAAATAAACAAAATCTAAAAAAAAATAAATAAATACAATTCTTTTTCTAATTATCAGAAAAGAAAATAGGAAGTGGAGTCACTGTTGATAACTTTAAAATTTTTTGAGCAAAAATAACATCATCTTTTCTTTTTTAAAAATATTTATTCATTTATTTATTTGAGAGAGAGAGAGACAGAGATATCATGGGAGGGAGGAGCTATGGGAGAGGGAGAGAGTCTTAAGCAGACTTCATGCCCAGCACAGAACCCAATATGGGGCTTGATCTAATAATTCTGAGATCACCACTTGAGCCAAAACCAAGAGTCAGACACTTAACTGACTATACCACTCAGGCAACCCAAAATCATCTTTTCTTGAAAACCCCACTTATGTTTCTGTTCATTTATTGATTTTCAAATGGCAGTTTATTTTTGTTTGATGGCAGCAGAATTTTTGTTTATTTAGTAGTTTATTTATCTTAAAAAGGTCAAGACTCAAAGTGGCCACTTTGAAATTTTGGTTAATCATTTAACATAACCACCTTTTTTTAGTCCTCAATGGAAGACTTGCTTAGTAAGGTAGAGTATTGGGTTATAAAACAAGTAGGAATGACTCCACCATCTTTCAAAGTGAAAGAAAATGACAAATATATGCATCAATGATTCATGTTGCTAATTGTAAGAATTTTTCAGGTTTTCATTCTTTTAAAAAAATACTTTTAAGAAAATTATAGAATAAGAGAAGTTTAATTATGAAAAGGATATTAGGCTAGATAACATGGTCTCATTGCCTTCCAGGTGAAAAAGTTGAGCTTCCCAATGTATAGGTGACTTGTCCAAGCTCATATGCCTAATGGAGTCATGTAATCTTTTGAGTGGGTTATGTTCCATTTTCAATTCTGCCTCTGAATCCATTGCTTTTGATTCAATTTCCCTTTGTATGTAAGTTTACCAATTCATTACTTCATGACTTTTAAATCTTCTTTTTTTGTCCCTTATATATTTAGATTGTTTTGACATTTATGCAGCTACGATTGAGTGCAGCATTTGTGAATCACCATTTTTCACACTGTCCTGCACTATTGAAGAGTACAGTGTTTAGTGATTAAACAGCTGCCATGTTTCACCCCAGAGGCAGCTAAATTTCTGTGAAGACTAAGATGATCCCTGTTTATGTGACTTGTAATCAATTTGTAATTTGGGTTGAGTACAATGAGATATTTTCTTGAAAGCCCTAGATAGGGCACTGCTGTGCCTGGAGGCTGGGATTTGCAGGCAGTCCTTGGAAGGTTTTGCCTGCAGGAAATACAAATGAGGGTATTTCCCTTCAACAGCAGAATTAAACTGTAGGAAATCTTGTTGATGCAGTTATATTTTAGGACAACAACACTCAAAATGTCAGTCATGATTAATCATTATTATTATGATTGTCATTTTCAATCTATGGTTCTTGTTCCACTACCCTGAAAAAATAATTCTAAAAAAAGACAGGATACATATATTTAATTCTGAAAAAGTGTGATTAATGACCTCAGGCTTTCAAGTGGAATAGACCAAATGCTAAATACTATCTTCATATTTGATGAATTATAATTTGGATAGAGTCACACAATATCTCTTAACCTCACTTTTCTCATCTATAAAATGGAGATAATAAAAAAAATTCCATCTAAATCATGTGATTTGTGGCCACCATGTGAGAGAATAGAGATGAGATAATATAAGCTAAAAATAATACAAATATCAGTAGTATTTTGAGTCTCTGAAATGACCAGATTATGACAGTTTATAAGTAGAAAACATAATTAATAATAATTAATCATCCACATGAAAAGATGCTCAACATCACTAATCATCAAGGGAACACAAATCAAAACCACAAGGAGAGGTCACCTTATACCTGTCAGAATAACTAAAATCAAAAAGACCAGAAATAACAAGTGTTGGCTAGAATGTGGGGAAAAAAGAACTCTCAGTTATTGTTGGTGGGACTATAAATTGGTACAGCCTTCATGGGAAACAGTATGGAGTTTCCCAAAAAAACTAAAAATAGAGGGCACCTGGGTGGCTCAGTGGGTTAAAGCCTCTGCCTTTGGCTCGGGTCACGATCTCAGGGTCCTGGGATCAAGTCCCATATCGGACTCTTTGCTCGGCAGGGAGCCTGCTTCCCCCTCTCTCTCTGTGCCTGCCTCTCTGCCTACTTGTGATCTCTCTCTCTCTGTCAAATAAATAAATAAAATCTTTAAAAAAAAAAAAGAACTAAAAATAGAAATATCATAGGATCCAATAATAACACTAATTAGTATTTACTCAAAGAAAGGAAATCTCTAATTCAAAAAGATATGCACCCCTAAGTTAATTGTGGCATTATTTACAATAGCAAAGATAGGGAAGCAACTTAAGGGTCCATTGATAGATGAATGGATAAAGAAGGTATATGGTGTGTGTGTGTGTGTGCATGTGTGTGTAAAATGGAATACACAGTGAAATATTATGCAGCCATAAAAAAGATGAGATCATGTCATTTACAACAACATGGATAGACCTAGAAGGTTTTATGCTAAGTGAAATAAGTCAGAGTGACAAAGATAAATACCAAATGAACAAATGAATACACAAAAAGCAGAATCAGACCTTTAAATACAGAGAACAGACTGATGGTTGCCAGAGGTGTGGGGTGTGGGGATATGCAGAGTGGGTGAAGGAGAGTGGGAGATACAGGCTTCCAGTTATGGAATGAATAAATCATGGGAAAAAATGGTACAGCATAGGGTGTATAGTCAATGATATTTTAATAACATTGGTAAGAGTTAGCAGCTACACTTGTGGTGAGCATAGATAACATACAGTTTTGTTGAATCACTATATTATACACCTGTAACTAATGTAACATTGTGTGTCAACTATACTCAAATAAAAACTTAAAAATAATAATTAATCATCCCTTAAGCAAGAAGTATTGACATCAGCATTAAAATGTATAGATTATAATGATTATTTGAGTCTGAAGATATTGTTTATATTGGCATTCAGATTTTGTTCTTATTTTCTCTAGAGTTTAAAATCTACTTCTATATGGGTTGGGTAATTCAATCACTGTGAGAGAGTATCCGTTAGATTTGTTGCTGAATCATACTTATTGGTGTGTTAAACCCTAATAATTTCTCTAGATATGTTAATGTTTGTGTGTGTGTGTGTGTGTCTGTGTGTGTGTGTGTGTGTCCTAAAATGGGGATGTTAGTGTATCATGAAATAATTTAAAAGGCCCCTAGATTTGGAAAGTCTTAGCAGTTGTTTTAGTCTACCTTTCCAAGCAGTGTAGGAAATTCAGCATTTACTTATAATGTGTACTGATCATTTACTATATACCATGCATTATTTTAATGAAGCATATCATTACTTCTACTTAAATTTTTCTAAATGACCAAATGTTTTATTTCCACAGTAGCACTGTCACTACTATTCATTTGCAATTCTTACAATAAGCAAAATCAGAGGAAACATTTATTTCTGAAGCCTAGTATATACCCTAGTACATGTTTCATAATGGTTGGATGAATACACTGTGAATCCAGTAACAACTTAAACAAAAGGAAAGAAAGAAGGAAAGAAATATACATTTGGATTTAAGTGAAAATATATGTTTGGAGTCATGCTGCAAATCTGAATGAGTCAGAGCTAGAAAACTGTAATTAACGTATTTTTCTCTTGTTAAACTAACAGAAAGGTAAAATTCGACATTTTAATTTTTGATAACAAAGGCACCTTTTCCAGGTGGCTGTGCTTCCCCTAACATTCTATCTGCCCCATCTCATGCCACCATAGTGACTCTCTAAGCACCATAATTCATTTATAAACTGTAGGAGAGCTAAGAGGGTCTTTCAGAACCAGGCAGTTTGGCAGCATAGTGAGTTGCTTATGGTGTGGTGATTGTTAGGAAAGAATTAAAAGAGCAAAAATCAAATCACTAAACTAATTTTCAATGTCTACTTTGTCTGGATTGAAAAATGAACTGTTTTCTTTCCCACACTGTAGAACCTGTATTATGGGATAGAAGTTCGGGACTCTGCAATCAGTCTGTGAGTGGACCTAATGAGATTCTGTTGTGGAAGATGCAGGGCATGAGCTTGTTTGATCCCATTAGAACCTGAAAGGTTTAGCTCTTCTGCTGAGGCCTAACAGAGTGATGGTTTCTTTCCATGGCTTGACTGAGAACTTGACTGAGGCTGGTAAATTGCTTCCTGTAGCTATTGGTATGGCCTTCTTAGATTTCCTTCATCTTAGACTTTATTAGCCTTATCCACTAAACAGCCACATGTTTTATGAGGGCAGAGACATAGGGACCTTACTCGCCATTGTATCCCTAGGATCTAACAGTGCTGAGCACTAAAGATAAGCACAATATTTGAATGAATGAACAGATTAATTTAGTATCCAGTCTGATCAATTGGATGTTAATGGGAGGTAGAAAATAAGGACACTCCCATCTTTAGGCCATACTGAACTTAAGGAAAAACACATTAGCTGTGTAAATATGGAAGTCTTAGATTAGATGACCTAGTAAGTTATGTTCTAAAACAGAATGCTTTTAAGAATGAAAGAGGTTGCTGCCTGGATAAGACTAGAACAAGAGGCACAAAGCATGGCAATTCTGGATACTCTAGATATCAAAGAATTCATTTGTGTTCAAAAAGGGGGGTAGAGGCAGTACATTTTTATTGAGTACCTATCCTATACAAGGCTGTGTTAAGTACTATTGCATATAACTTATTAAATTCCATAAAAATCAGAAGTGTTAAACTAAGATCTTCTCTCATTAACAAACTATGAACCACAAACTACACAATGAAGGTTTGTCTTCTGCAAGGAAAAAAAAAAAAGAAAAAAAGGTTAACTAGGTGGTAAGTGAGAGGATTAGTTGCAAACATGCTAAAGTTCTGATTCCCCAGAAGCATAAGTCAATATGATCATTCCAGGAAGCACTACGGCATAATTTGGGCCTCAAACTTTTGAGTTAAGGTAAACAAAATCATAA
Organism: Potos flavus; assembly: GCA_028534135.1. Taxonomy (NCBI): domain Eukaryota; kingdom Metazoa; phylum Chordata; class Mammalia; order Carnivora; family Procyonidae; genus Potos; species Potos flavus. Next base: position 78,099,585 of record CM052884.1, on the reverse strand, counting down.
CCCTGAAATTCTTTTTCTTTTTAAGATTTTATTTATTTATTTTAGAGAGAGAGAGAGAGAGAGTGCATGTGGGGGCATGCATGTCCCCCCATATGGGGGCAGAGCAAGAGGGAGAAGGTCTTAAACAGACTCCACCCTGAGCATGGAGCCTCACATGGGGCTCCAAACAGGGCTTGATACAGGGGTCTATATGTGGCTTCTATGGGGCTCCATCTCATGACCCTGAGATCACAACCTGAGCTGAAACCAAGAGTCAGATGCTTAGATGACTGTGCTACCCAGGTGCTCCTATAACCCTTCTAACAACCAGCTATGTTCATCTTTTAAGTTTTATTCTTTTGAAAACAAATTTTGAAATGGAACACGAGAACAATTTCTTGTTCTATAATTTGTGACTAAGCATTTCCCCGTTGTTGAATTTATACTACTTTCTTGATTGTTAAGTATAATATGGATCTATGTATACAGTTCTTACTGAGGCCTTCATGATTGAGAAAAAAGAACCACTGAACACATTTAAAACCTTTTTAAAATGTTGCATGCACAATACTAAAGGCAGACATGTTTGGCATCTGTAGATATGGCTCTAGGACCACTTTGTTGGGTCCCTGCAGGAAGGGGTAACATAAAATTCAACCTTGCATGCTCTCTCTTTTCTTCAGTTTGGATTATTAATTTTGTGTTTCCAGAGCTAAGGGGATGTTCCTTCTGGTTTTTCATAGACAGTACTGGTTTATGTCATTGCCCTGGTTTAATTTTCAACCGCGTCACTTTTTTAGATGAAATAAACGGTCACCCTATCAGAGCCTGGCAAATAGTAGATAGACAATAAACGACTACTGGGTGAATTAATAAATACATGTCAAATAGAGACTCTGTTCTATGTTGATAGTCTTCAAATAGTATCCTTTTATTACTGAGGCTAGAAAGTTTCCACACTGTGGGTTGCTATATTCTACAAGACAGAATCCTTGGAATAACTTATTCTCTATAAGACTAAAATTAGTTTCTATTAAATTAGGATAACTCCCAGATCAGTAAGAAGTATCCTTCATAATAATGCAATGATAACTATACAAATAAAGACGGTTATACCAATTTTTCATAGTTTGGTCAAGTTAAGAATAAAAGTTCCCAAACTGATGAGTAAGAAGGCAGTGATAATGATTACTGTGGATGTTAGAAAAAGAAGAATTGGAGAATATGCATTTTCTGACTTTTAGACTGCCTGGAGCTCTTTGACCATAAGAAGAAAAAAAATATGTTTATCTACTTGGCAGAATTATGTCTCTAGAAGATGTAGATGCTGAGATTGATGACAATGATTTCTTCTGATCTGCAGTTCCTCTTATCTAGAAATTTATCTATCTTTTGACTTTCATTTTCTAGCTCTCACTGCCTTTTCTACTCAAGAATTTAGTACTGGCCAGTCAAGAGATAGGGTATTTTGGTCCAGTTGGCTGATTTCCAAGTGAAAACAAACCATTTACTGTCCTAGTGGAAAACCCTCTTTTGAGAGATTAGTTAGTGCCAATCATTGTACCAGAGTTTAATCCTGCCCAAATAAAATAAAGATCCTTGATAAAATAAAGGAAATTTTCAACTTTTCATGTTTGTGGGTCCTGTCCCTGGGCTCTCAGCAAAGCTATACTTTAACATTTACCAAGTTCAAAATGACTTGGCAAAACCTCAAAGCATGGACTCTCTTTCTGCCCTGAGCACATACTGTACATCTGCTTTGTTAAATAATAATAGTAATAATAACCAAAAAGGGGCATTCCAAACATAAAGATGAGAAAAAGAAAAAAAAACAAACTTCCCTGGTTTCCATTAGATCGGTCATACAAACTCGCATACACTAAAAACATAAGATAAAGTCTATAACTTTTTGGAATGTCCTTTGTCATGATGATTTGTAACTCTTTATGTAATTAAAAAAAACCCAAAAAACAAAAAATATATATATATAACCCTGCACCAAATGTTCCTTCCCCGAAGCACTCTCTTCTTTGTGAAGAGCGTGTATCCCAAGGAGCTGTGCTAACTCGGGTTTGAATAAAACTCTTCTTTTTCTTTAAAAATTTTAAAAAGGTTTGTTCATTTTGCATCATCTTGAAATTGTCAAGATAAAAACTAGATCTTAGATTATTTAAAACATATCAAAGTATAGAATCTTGGGACTTTAAGCCTAAAACTGACTTTTTTTCTCCCTCATCTTGTCTAGAGCAAGAGGGAAAGCAAAGAGGGAAAGCAAATGAGGCTATTAGGCACTGCATAATTGAGGATGGCTCTAAATAGTTTCCTAGTGGCCTGAAAAAAGTGCAGATTTCACATTCCGGAAATAGCCACCTCTGTGGTGCAGTTGGGCCCTTGGCACATTAGTGAAGAAAAATCTGTTTGTATAGACTTGCTTTTGTGCTTTGCTAGTCTTTACATTGTAGGTATAAGAGGTGTTATTCTCCATTTGCTATGTTACCCAAGTGAGTCAACAAAAATACCATCTCCAGACTAAACACTTTTTTCTTAACTTTCTATTTCTACCTCAAAAAATAAGATGGTATTTCTGTGGAATACTTTGTTCCTCTCACATGCAGTGACTACTATGTTTGTTTTGGTATTGTCTATCTCGATGATTGGAAAAGTAGGGCACAAAGTAAGTGAGATTTATATTTTCTTCCATAGAATAATCTCATCAGGAGATTGTCCTGAAACTAGCCTTTCCACATTTATGTTCCAAAGTCTTGTTTAAATGCTGATGAAAATCTTTGTTGTTGATTTTTAAAATATATATAATTCCATTTTTAGAAACAATAATATATCTGAGACTCTTTCTTGCTAAGGCATTGTGTGGCATTTGCTGGGTTCTGAGCCTAGGGCCAGGTTGGATATTGTTATTAAGAAAGCCATGGGCAGGGAACTCTTGTACCCTCATCCCAGATATGTGGATGTTAATTACATGGTTGCCATCTGTTCCCTGGGGAGAACCATCTTTTTTCTCCTTTTCATCTTTTTTCTCCTGTGCAAAGGCACAGTGTTGGGTAAAGAAACCCAAGCTCTTTCTTATTATTCCCTGGTCTTACTAACCTTATTTCTCTTTCAAGAACACATTGTGCTTATTTCTACTTTCAGGATTTTGCAATTGCTGTCTTCTCTCCCTGGAATGGTCTGCTTCCAGAATATTGTAAGTCACTAACATACTATTCAATTACCATTTCAAATATTACCTCTTCTGGATTTTCTTTTCTTTACATACTAATCTCTTTGCAAAATAATCTTACTGATTTTCTATCAGCCAAAAATATATGTTGAGTGGCTGCTATGCAATGGGTACTATTCCATGTTTCTGGAATACAAAAATTAAAAAATAATGGTGTCTCTACCATCAAGGAACTCATATTGTATATACAGGATAAGAATGTGAACAAATAGATAATTTGTGCTATGACAAAAACATCAACCATAACTCTAACATTAGAGTATATACTAAATCCGGATGCTCATTTCACTGAGTAGGGGGCAACCTCTTAAAGAAATTGTGTTTAAACTTGGATCTGAGTTTGTGATGATCTTGGAAATAAGCATTCTAAGCAGAAGGTGCAGACAGTTCTAAGTTTTGGTATAATTGAGCAAGAGAATGAAAGCAAGTGGATGAGTGGACAGAGGTGAGTTCCAAGTGACTGATAGAAACCAGATGGTGTTAGCCTTTAGTTCTGAGGCAGTAAGGGATTTGAATATTATCCAAGTTTAATGGGAAACAAGTGAATATTTTAAAAAAGGGAAGTGACTAATATTGTACTGTATGTTAACTAACTGGAGTTTTAATAAAAATTTTAAAAAAGATTAAAAAATAAAAATAAAAAATAAAAAAGGAAAGTGACAAGATGTTGTCTACATTTTTGAATGATTCCTCTGAATACCTCTGTGGAGGATGAGTAAAAGGTGTCACACTGGAAATTTAACCCTAAATTTGTTTTAGTAACACGTAAACTGTACAATTTGAGTGGCTTAACACAACCAGTTTATTTCTCATTCAGGTAGAGTGGTAAAATGGGAGACTTCTTGACTTTATCAGTCAGTAAGGACATGGGCTTATTGTCATCTCATCACATGGCTATAAGTTTGCCATGACAGGGGAACAAGAGCTCAGAAGTGCAACAAACAGGAAGTGGTACATTTGTCTATTATGAGCCCATTACATGCTGCAAGCAAAGAATTCTTGACTGGAGGTAAGGAGGACCCCACTCTTATTTTAGTTCTGCCTTTTACTTTCTATGCTCACTCACTCAAAAATATTCAAGAGATTATTTATTAAACTCTTACATGTGCAACATTCTGAGACAAAAGTTGGGGATAAAATGAGTAACAAGAAAGACATGGTTCTTGCTTCATTGAACTTATATTCACTCAGAAGGAGAAGAATGAAAGAAAAAAAACATAGAACTTTTCACAGGTCAGTTACTGAAAATAATTTGGAGCCATTAAGAGATACAAATTGAGTATTTGTAGTTTGGAAAATTGTTTGCAAATAAAATTTTTTGTTGTTTTACTTTCAGTGACTGATATATATCAGTCATATATCAGATACATATCAGTTTTCTCTATATATCCTTGTAAGTTCTGAGGATTATTTCAAGCAATATGAGAAGATAGGCTCGGCTAACATTCTTTATTTCCTTCTTTCAGTGGTCCTTAGACCATTACTGAGCTGTGAATTTTAACTTATGTGGATTTCTGATTCCCTGTTAAGACAATGAGATGACTTGCAACAGCTTCCTTTTGTGTAAGTCTAGTGTTTGTAATTTCTGAGATCTGTGGATGAGACACAGTGCATAAATACCAGGAGTTATTAATAAAGTGTGAGTATTCACAGTGAAGTCACTGAGAAATGACAGGAGCAAAGGAGTTAATTATTCTTATTACATCTCTAGTAGTGAGAGCTTGAAATTAGAAAATTTTTTAATATTTATAATAGTATTTCTCTATATACATTTTGTTCAAAATTTTGCTTTCTTTAGCTCTCTATATACATGTTCAAAACTATCAGAAAGTACGGCATCAACTTTTATTTCAATATGAGGTAGAAACTTATAAGAAAAATCAACTTTTTAGGAAAGCATACTACTTTTTCTATGTGAAGCAAAGGTTTCTAGCCAATGTCATTATCTGACTCCTATTAAATATCTTACTTCTATACCAATTTTATATTCAGTCAGAGGGAGCAAAGATCAAGGAAAATGAGAATTCCATGCTTTGTTTACCAATAGTCAAAGATGACCCGTATTGAATCCTAGAAATTTCCCCTTAACTACACATTTACTTATTTGGACAGAAATGGCTTTAATTACCATCAGGTCTGCTGGGATTGAATGGGGAAGCAGCCGAGTCTTAACCTGCCTGGTTTTACTCTGTTTTTGTCCCTTTCCAAGATGCTGAACAGAGTTTTAAGTCTGATAACTCTATATGGGTCTTCCGCCCTCCTTAAGGGCTCTTTTCCACTCAGGAATCAGCTTCCTCTTCTCATTTGTTGCAAAAACTGCAGGCAGCTTTTGACTAATTTAGTTCAGATAAAGGTTTTATTGTTGTTGCTGCTGCAACAGTGAATAGCCTTCTATTATATCATTTTATGTGTAAATATGTAAACACATGTATACTTAATGTCATTTCATATTATATTGTCATTATTATATGATATATAATTGTGTATAACATTATACATAATTATATATCATTATATGTATTATAATATATAAACATATATAAAATCTTTATTATTTTACTTTATCTAATGTCCTTACTCTATTTCTGTCATTCTTCCTTCATAATCGCTGGTCTAATTATAATTAGCATAGAAGGCATTCAAGATAAGCTCTTACTCAAAAAAGAAAGGAGGGCAGGGGCCAGTGGGTGGCACAGTCAGTTGAGCGTCAGACTCTTGGTTTCAGCTCAGGATGTGATGTTGGTGTTGTGAGACCGAGCCTTGCATCAGGCTCCGTTCTCAGTGTGGAGTCTGCCTGAGATTCTTTCTCCCTCTCCCTCTGCGCCTCCCACTCCTGCTCTCTCTCTTTCTCTCTAAAATAAATAGGTGAATCTTAAAAAAAAAAGAGTGGAAATGGTGCCACTGTTCTCCTACAGTATCCCACTTCCTGCCATGACAGTATCAGTAGGTTCATGTGACATATCTCCCAAGAGAGAGTCATTTAATTTCTTTAGTTAAAGGATGACTTCAAAGATCAAAGGTCAATCTAAATAAGCTCTTAGGAAGCCAATTGAATTATAAAAGTGAAGTGATTACTTCAAGAAGATATGAATTCTGTCTAGATTTGTAGCTCAAGAAAACTATTAGAACAGTGATAGGACCAACTTGACTCAAAAGAAATTTGAGAGTGCACGTTTTGAACAGTTTTATGGAATTATGTTGTTTTCTTCTGTGAAGGTTGGCTTAGTCTCTATATACAAGAATCTATGAATTTGTGTGCTCTAAACATTTTGCTCAAAGATAAGAAATTTTGTTTGTGTTTGGTGAAAATCTAAAAGCAGGCTCCGGAAATCATAAATGCAAATGCAATATTGATCTGAATAGATATTAATTTATTTACAGTAAATAAATTGCATAATAATGTAGAACAGAAGAATATTATTCACTAATAGAATAGAACATAGAAGCAAGTCAATGGCTTTCAGAGAATTCTTTCAATAATTTGAAATATAGTTTTGATTAATTTGAGGAGATTCAGCAGAATGACTAAAAGTCTAAGATTGCTAATACTACACCCAGGTACTAAAAATAAAAATTTTGATTGTAATTCTCTTAAAAATAAAGAACGAATAATTAAAATCCTCTATGCCAGCCATTGTTACTCCATTTAATCTTCTGAGCAAAGCTTTTGAGCAGTTATACTTAGTTGTAATTTATAGATGCAGAAATTAAGCTAAAGTTGGTGAATTAACTTGCCGAAGGTCATATAAAAATGAATAAAATTTAATACTAAAATTTGTTCTGTCCAAAATGCATACTGTTGCTACTATATAAGAACACATTTAAATTTTCTAAATGTAATTATAAGAGTTACTTGATTTTCTCAAATAACTAGCTTGGCAATTCTCCCCAGTCAAGTTTTATTTATGGAGAGAGGCTATGTTAATATTGCTGCTATATATTGTATTATTAAAGAAGTATTACATAAAGTACTTTCATTTAGGACACCATTTTTTTAAACAAATGTTATTTTATTTCTAATTATAAGAGTTACTCTAATTATGCTCATTGTAAAAAAATTGAAAATCATGGGAAGAAAAAATATTTTCCAATAATTCTTTCACTTAATAACTACTGTAAAGTGTTTAAAAATGAATATTTTTCTAATTTTAGTGCAACAAAAAAGCAGTAATTTATATACTTCATTTTTTTATTTAGCTATACATAATTTACTTTAGATATTTTTCTAAAGTATTTTATTACATCCTATGGGTATGTAATAATTTAATGAACAAATTATACTTGTAATTTTATTTAACATTAATATTGTTCTTATAGAAAAGAACAATTAAGATAAAGCTCCTTGAGGAGTGGGAACCTTATTCTTTTATTCTCCTTATTCATTGCTGTACTCTCAATGTATGGTACTTGACATATAATAGATGCTCAATTTCCATTCTTAATAAATGGATTTAATTAGTTAATACTAGTAGACAATCTGATGAATTTTTTATGATAAATAACTTGAAGTGGACTTGCTAAGTCAAAGCATATGCATATTTATAATATTTATTTTATTCATAGTGACATTTACTGACCATAAAAATTGTTAATTTTTGCTCAAACTAGCAGTGTGACTTTTTTTCTTTGAATCTTATTGTATTGAGTGATATTATTCTAGCTCAACTCTGTAAATATACCTTTTGCAGGGTGACCTATTATTCCGTCAACCAAAAGTGACTGTTCCACTGATGGCAGAGCCCTCTCTACAAAATTTTCTCCTTTGGGGATCTGTTTCGTAAAGAATATAACCTTGCCCATAAAGAGCTATGGCCTTTGCCCTAGGTTTCTGAGATGTAATCTTTAAGCCCTTAGAATGTCATGGCTGGTAGATGTGTTTTTTTTACCTGGGGCCACTGGGCCAGCAAGATAATAAAATGTGACTTAGGGTAGGGGCTTTGAGTCATGCAAAATCAGCCTATTCTCCTGAAAATCTGGAAACTGAGATCAGACTTGGAGGCTATTAATTATGCCTATGTGATGTAGCCCCAATATAAACTTTGGGCATCGATGCTTGAGTAAGCTTCCATGGTTGGCAATACTCCCTGTATGTTGTCACACATTCTTGCCTGGAGGAGTTAATGCTATCCTTGACTCCACACAGAGAGGACAACTGGAAGATCCATGTTTAGAATCCTCCTGGAATATGCTTCATACATTTCCGTTCAGGGCTGATTTTAATTTGTATCCTTTCTCTCTAATAAGTCATAACTGTGAGTATGACAGCTCTCAGTGAATCCTTTTAGTGAGTTATTCAATCTGAGGATGGCTTGGGGAAGCCCCTGAAATTGTAGTTGGTGTTAGAAGTGAAGCTAGTCTTATGATCTGTTCCCTACCTTTGCAGTTGGCTGCTCTTGCAGTTGGTGTCCAGAGTACAGTTCAATAGAAAAGCCCCAACTCACTGAAACATGTGGTTCAGAAAGGGGAAGGATGACAGGAAAGGAGATCCTGAACTTTTAATTCCTAGCTTCTGCCCTATGTCCTTTATCCTCTGGCCGATTTTAATCTCTATTCTTTAGCTCTATGAAATTATTAACTAGTGAGCGTAACAATGCAAGGATTCTGTGAATCCTTCTAATGAATGATCAAACCAAAAGGTGATCTTCAGAACCCTCTAACTTCACGGGTGGAGTCAGAAGTGAGGACAGTCTCATGGACTATGCACACTTTAAACTTCTCAGGGTCTCTGTAACTTCTGTCTCTCTTTTGTCACCTATTAGTCTTGGGGTTATGTTATTAACCCTTAGAAATTCTCGGTACTCAGCCCAAAGCTTTGTAAAACAGGGTATCAATTAAAACCTCAAATTATCTTAAGTTGTACATACATTTCTCTTCTGCTGAGACTCTGACAACTGTAACATCTTTCAGTCTTTCATTTTTAACTTAACACATATAATTATTTTGGTATATGTGCAATAATTAATTTTGGTATATGTGCAATAGGTACATTATTATATTTTATAAAAAGCTAAGTGCTTTCTTCAATGTTAAAAAACACTCTGGTTTAATTCTGTACTCTAATATTCCCTTTGCTTATATTCAAACACATGCAAGACTACACCCATGATATGTGGATATGTGCATATCCTTCAAAATCCATGATATTGCAGCTCTAGATATGCTCCTACGTTCCTTCAGGGCTTTTATTACTGTCTACATTGTAATTTATTCCATTTTTCAAACTTTTACAATGCATGGCTTTCCTCATTCATAGTAATTTGAAAATATCTTATAAATTCATGAGAATTTCTTCACATTGATGACTTTATATATATACATATATGTATATATATCTATAACTGAAAACAATTAGGTTATGAAGAGAACCAACAGTTGATACTATGTAAACTCTCCAACCAAAACAATTACGAATTATAATTTTCTTCAAATTTATTCATACTTTCAATGATGTTTAGCATAATTCTTCATAGAAATCTTAATACTTGCTACTAAATTAATTTCTGTACATCTATATTTTGACTGATTTTTAAAAGATTTTATTTATTTATTTTGGAGAGAAAGAAATCGAGCATGAGTGAGGGGAGAGTCATAGGAAAAGGGAGAGAATTTCAAGCCAATTCCACACTGAGCACAGAACCTGACCCGGGACTCAATCCCACAACCCTGAGATCATGACCTGAGCCAAAACCAGAAGTCAGTCACCCAACCAAGTGAGCCACCTAGGTGCCCCTTGATTGACTTTTTCTGGATGTTTATTCAAAAACATTTCTGGGACATAGAAAATATTTTTTGCATATTTTTAGCCAAATATTTAACTGTGTCATTGTAATTATTTGCAACTTACTCTTTGAGATTTATATAGTATTCACATAAAGAAAAAGGTATCCCTTCCTTTTCAACAAAACTACTTTCCCCTATTTAAATTGTACTGACATAGCTTTCAGAACACTAAGTAATAGTGATATTTGTTGGCATCCCTGTTTTATCCTGGTTTTAAAAGGAATGCCTTGTGTTTCAACATTAGTATGTTTATCATTGATTCAAAATAAATATTTTACATTGTTAAAGAACTACCTTAAAAGATCTTACAAAGAAATGTTGGATTTTGTGAAAATTTCTTTTAGTATTTACTGAGATAATCCTGTGAATTTGTTCCTTTGATTTATTTACAGTGTACATTATATTCAGAGACAGTAATAACATTAAAAAAAAAGCTTGATATTTATGGAGTGCTTCAGATGAGCTATACATTGGGTTAAGTGCTAGTTTACTAATATTAAATCATTTTGGCATTTCTAGAACAATGTTAATTGTTTGTATTCTATTTTAATATCAGGCTGTGTTATATATTTATTTTATTTAGGAATATTTTTATTTCTGTACTTAGTGGGGATTTAGGTATTAAATTGTTGTCTCAAAAGTAATTTAAAAACTAGAAAAAATATTTTGTTATATATTGGCCTTAAAATAGTTTTTTACATGTTCTCCATAGCCTTATTATTCTGTCTTTCCCACTGGCTGCCTTCATTTGTAACATGCTTATTTTTATTTCACTTACCTAAGTTATATTTAACTGAAAAAATAGGTTGTACATAAGAGTCCAATGTGGCAAGCATGCCTGGGAAGTGTTAGCATGGAGATTAAAGGTCCTTTTAGAGAAGAATTTCTAAGGAAAAATCAGGTTTACCCATTCAGTTTAACTATCTGCCTCAGTTTGTCCCAATATATCAACCCCCGTGGCCTCCAAATCTTTTATATTTAAAAGATTAGGGGTGCCTGGGTGACTTAATTGGTTAGGCATCTGCCTTTAGCTCAGGTCATGATCTCAGGGTCTTGGGATCAAGCCCCAGCATGAGGCTCCCTGATTAGTAGAGAGCCTGCTTCCCCCTCTTCCTCTCTTTCTCCCCCCATTCATGCTCTCTCTCTCTCAAATAAATAAAATAAACTCTTTTTAAAAAATGGGTAAAAAAAAAAAAAAACCTATGCAAAAGGTGGGTGCTTTGTTTTGTTTTGTTTTACCTCCATGAATTTTTCTTTTTTTTTTTTTCCATGAATTGTTCTGACTTCAATGCGTGACCACGGTTGGTTCATTACAATGGTGTCTGTGGCATCAGAGATGCCCCTGTTAGCAGAGGTGACAGTGCATTAGAAAAGGGAGTGGGAGTGCAGGTAACTGTCAGCACTAATGCCAGTACTGGTGATGCATCTTCAGTGTAGACATGGGCCTTCTGCAGAGGAGTTACTGCTCTTCACCTCAAACACTGACTGTCCCATTGGGAATGGTGATGCCTTTATTGGGCATTGGTTGTACCTGTGTCATATTTTTCTTTAGAAGACAATGAAGAACTCATGAACATAAATAATCTGAACAAATAAGGAAGAACTGGTGATAATCAAAATAATGAGTTTGCATGGAATCATCAGAGAGTCCTTAAGGATTCCCTGAAATATTTGAGAAGATAGGAAGAGAGACAGTCTCACACATGCTCTTTATAGTTGTAATGCTTCATTTAATATCCCTACGCTTCTGTATTCAGAGAAAAGCAGGTTACAGGTGGAGACTTCTGAACTTCTTGGTTTTTTTCTACTCTACTGACAAAAGACCAAAAAAATATTAATTTAATTGAAAGAGCATTGGACTGTAGTGGTGAATATTTGAAATTGCTTTTAAAGCTGTATAACTGCGACACACAGGCACACATATGTGTATGTACACACACAGTCTAGAATTTTCAAATATTTATAGCATTTAGATTAAAGAGACATGACGATACAAAATATGATGTTAGAGGTCCACTAAAAAGCTGAAATTCCTCTGTTTTTAATGCTATTTAGAAGTGAATATTCATAGTAAGGAAAGAATTTAAAGAAGATGAATACAGGACTCCCTTGGGCATTTTTGTGTAATCCCAGTTGTAGAGAAGGGCATAAATAACACAGTCAAGTTAAAGTTTTCTCTCTGACTTTTAAAAAGTAAAAAAATCTCAGTGACTCAGTTGACTAATAAATGGGAGCTGAATCTCTAAAATTATCTGATTCAATGATTTGAAAATGTGTGACAATGAGTTTGGATATGATGAGAATGGCAATTTCTGAATAAAATAGATATAGATAGGTAGGTAGGTAGATAGATAGATAGAAGCAATAAATAAAGTCGTATAGTGTTTGGTTCACAGTACTTTAAATACATCATGAGAATCTGAAATACTAAAAATGTTCAACTTAGATAAATAGTAACTGCTTCAATATTTCTAAATACAAAGTAGGGAAGCAAACACTTGAAAACAAGCTTCCGAGTGTTTTGCAAAGGCTCAGAATGCACAGTTGGGAAACTTAGGATATCATTCCTCTTCTAATAACTGGGAGAAAAGGATCTTGGCTTTGGTATTATAGTGTTGATGATATCACTAATGGTGGGATTTGGGGCAGATGAATTAACCTCTGAAACCTCAGTTTCTTAATCTGATCAATGGAGAGGATAACCTCAGGATTTTTGTGAGAATTAATTCAGATAGTGTGAGAAAAGTCCTTAGATAAAGACATGTAATATAATAAACAACAAAGCAGAGCTAATGAAATAAACAAAAATAAATAAATAAATTAGGTGCCCTGCCGTTCAACTCCTCTGGATATATAGTGTTTATTCTATAAAATCAAGAGATTTTATGGCAATCAAACTATTAGAATAGTAACTGCAGTTCTAACTGTTAAAATACTGTTTTTTTTATTTTAAAAAAATGTTGTCAAAAGGCTATTGTGTAAAAAAGAAAAGAAAAGAAAAAGGCTATTGTGTGTATATGTATATATTCCCCTGTGTGAGTCTTTCTAGTAAGCAAAGATGGTTGAGAAAGGGTGTCTGCCTTTTAGAAAGAAATCTGCAGGAAATATGCTGAGCAAATATTGTTTGCTCTATTGATTCACAGACACTGCTGTTTGTAATTGTGATAGGGCTTATTTTCACTCTGCTATTGCAAGTTAAATTTTATAAATGAAAGCTAGGCTAGAAAAAACAGAATGTGTTAATGATGTCTGTGGCATAAAGATTTTATTGTTTTGCTTTTGTTTACAAATAAACCAGGATGATATATCATAAAATCTTTGAGTTGTGAAAGGATCTTAGCAACATTTTGCAACCCAACTTCCTATCCTGTAATTTGCTCTTTAAAATGTCTTTGCAAATATTCCTTACCCTATAATGGCCAGGTTATTAAGAAGTGATGAATGCTCTAAACAGTGGTATGCTTAAGTAGATTACATAAGAAAGAACAGCATTGTCTATATTCAAATAGAGGGAGAAAATTTTCAAAAGAGGGCTTTATTGCTGGCATGAGGATTGCTAAAATCCACGGCTCAGGAAATGTATAGTTTTGTCATTTTTTTTATAGTTAGCAGCTTTATCTTGGGATTTCTGAAAAATGATACATATTAAGCATAAGCTGAGATTTTCAATATCCAATTAACTTTGAATTCAAGTTGGCCCATTAAAAACAGAGCCCATTTAGCCTAGCTTTAAATACATCCTATTTTTTTTGGTATAGAGTTAAAGAATTCTGCTGTTTCTTAGTCAAAGATGACACTCATTTGACAGTGTTATTATCTGTACATGAATGTGGCTATTAAGTCTGAATCATCTCAAACTTTTCAACTGATTATGTGTAGAATATTTTGTGTGGCTTTTCTTTTAGAGATGCATATATTGAGAGATCCTGAAAAAAAAAATACAAAGAAAGAAATTATTTTCCCTATGACCTGTCTGGAACTCAAACACAAAAAGAACCATCCATTTCAATTCAGTTCCATTCAATTCAATTCAGTTTGATTCGATTTGATTCTATTCAAATTGACTTGATTTATTCAACAAATATTTCTGTAGAAGTGCAAAAGAGGAATGGAAATCCCTTGGGTTTTTGAGAGTTCTAGTAAAACCCCACTACAATTAGGAGATGAAGTTTACTTCCAATCTAACACAATTTGTAGAATAGGTAGCGTGTAAGCTGCGGTCTGAAGAAAGAGTATGCTGACAAAGACAAACAAATATGGCAAACTAATTATTGTTGTCAAATAGTCAATTAAAGTCCTGATTCTAGATAAGGCTGAGCAATTGAGAGGTGAAACTGAGAACTGTGCATATGGGAAAGAGAAGTGGGCCCGAGGAATGAAAATGCATGCAACCTGGGACGCCTGGGAGGCTCAGTTGGTTAAGGGTCTGTCTGCAGCTCAGTCTCATGATCCTCTGGTCCTGGGATAGAGCCCCACTTTGGGTTTCCTGATCAGTGAAGAACCTGCTTCTCCCTCTGCCTCTGCTGCTTCCACTGCTTGTGCACACAGTCTCTCTCTCTCTCTCTCTCTGTCAAATACTAAATAAAATCTTTTTAAAAATTAAAAGAAAAAGAAAATGCATGAGACTCTAATTTTGGTGGATGACCAAAATTGGGTGGAGACCATCAGGAGCAGAAGAGGGACGTGAAATGGTTGTGCTCAAAGAAAATACTGCTGGCGACACAGGCATGATAAAGCAGAGGAGTCTACACGGCAGTAATTGAGCTTTAAACCACTGGCACTGGTCCAGGCTAGAGACTAAAGTCCTGGGATTGACCCTTAGCAGCCTTTCGCACACCAGCTCTTTAGACTATCTTTGCTTCCAAGCATTCTTTCCTGTCACTGCTTCATTCTGCCAAACCTACAGTCAACCAGTCTTTCTGATCCCAACGTTTTCACCTCCTCCATATTACTCCTGTCATTACCACCTTGTTTGGTCCATAGCTATATATCGAGTGTTCAGCACATATGTTTGATTAGTAATTTAAATTATTCCTTCTCAAAATGTCTGTGCTGCATAATTTTGAATACAATTTTATTTGAATTTGTTTTATATCTCAGAAAGTTACTCAAATTTAAGGTGGTGCTATGGACTGAATTGTGTCTTCCTCCAAATTCATATGTTGAAACCCTATTCCCCAGCATGATGGTATTTCAAGATGGGGCCTTTGGAAGGTAATTAGGTTTAGATGAGGCCGTGAAGTCATGGGATTCTCATAATGGAATTAGTCCCCTTTCAAGAGGAAACTAAAGAGCAATCTCCTTCTCTCTTTCTCTCTCAGTCCCTCCCCTCCCTCAGTCTCTCTCTCTCTCTCTCTCCCAATCACTCAGTGCCATATGAGGATATAGCAAGAACAAGGCAGTCTTTCTGCAAGCCAGGAAGAAGGCCATCACTAGATGACCATGTTAGCACCCTGATCTTGGACTCCTCAGACTGCAAAACTGTGGAAAATAAATGTCTGTTGTTTAAGCCACACAGTTCATGGTATTTTGTCATAGCAGTCTGAGCTAAGACAGGTTGGATATCCTAACTCTTAGAATGGTTCTTTTCTATATATGTGAGGTATATATTTTAATAGCTATAGAAATGACATTAGTCAAGATCATACACAGTTATGAGTCTCACTTCCTCGTGAGGTAGAAAAGATGGAATGGGCCACTTTTAGTTTCTCTGTCTTAGACCCACAGCATATTGGGTTCATTGCCCAAAGTAATTTACTCCTACTAAGACCTGCCAAAATATGGGATTCCCAGAATGTTAATATCCTCCAAGCTCTCGGTGGCATAAATGTTACTCATCCTCTAGTTAATGTCACGTTTCTAATCACTTATCATTTTTATTTACAGACACCTGTAGTTTTGAAGAGCCTAATAATATGTGCATGCTTACTCAGATTCTCATCTTTACTTCATTGGGCCCCAAATGTATCAGTACATTAGAATCAATTGGGGGTGTTTAATAACAAATACTGATGCCTGGCTCCCAACCCTAGACATTCAGATTTAGATGGCATGGAGTTTAATTTGAGCACTGGGGTACTTCAAGTCTTCTCATGTGATTCTAATGAGCACCAAAGCTTGGACTCCATTGCCTTTAGTTCAATCTAGGCTTCTACAACCCAGCTGTATTACTAGACCACTGCCAAGGGAAAGATATTTCTTCAAAGGGTTGTAGTTGTATATATGTGCATGTATGTGTTCCATTCTTAGGATAAATTGCCTTTTATGTTTTCAAAATTCACAACCTAATTTGAATACTCTTGGGTATTTAGATTATAATAAGCAGCAGAAGACACAGCTATCTATATCACAATGCTCTCTCTTCTGTAAAATATTTACTTAATGATCATCCTTTTCATCTTTCACTGAATGCTATAGTCTTGCCCAGGTGGGAAGGTAGGTCATCTCTCTTAGCCACCAGAGCTTGATACAGCATTCACGATTAATGGCACCAAATACATCGAAGGAGATGCATCTTTCTACTTAACAAAGAGTTCCTGCTGCTATGTCCATTTGCTTGCCTGAATATTTTTCAATGCAAAACCACCTCTAGCAATGAAACTCCAGCTGACCTAGCATCTCAACAACAATTGTCATTGGATTTATTGATGCTTTTTAATTTGTACAGCTACATTAGTTAAAAGTTAGATGAAGAGATTTTCTATTTTACTATTTCTAATTCTGAAAGCTATTTTTTTGATCCCTTTTCCTTTTATTGGATTGAAACATCTGTTGCTGAAAGGTCTATGTAAGAGTACTAAAAACATTAAGTATTATCAAGAAACTGACATTCAACAGTTTGTGTGCACAGAAACCATCCTTTAGGAATATTTTTGCACCTTATCTCCCCACATGCCTGCAAAATAAAGGGTATAGGTGACTTCTTTTCAAATATCTGTCACCTAAACCATTATAATGGCAGTGTGCACAAATATAAAACAACATAAATGTACTCTTATTTTCAGTGGATCTGGTTAAAGAATAAAATTTAGCTTTTTGACTTTTCCAGTTATTCTGAGCTTCATTTGGTTTGGACTATATTCATCAGAGACTGACCAAAGCAGCAAACGGAGGATTAAATTATATCAAGAGGTAAAACAAATTATAAATAAAGACAATGATTTTATTATAAAACATACTAAGGACGTTATTAGGGACTTAGCACAATTCCTTTCTTCAGAGACTTTTGTGGACTAAATAGAATATTCTTTACTCTCCCACTCTGATTGCTATTTGAGAAGCTCTAACATAAAAAACTAATAAGACAAAAAGGTAGCAAAATTATGTGGCAGGTGGAGGGACAGTACTTTTACAGATGTTTTTTCTTTGTTGGCTTTCCATATTGTACCAGAGATTTCAAGATATCTTGTTCCTTCAATTTGAAGTTATAACAATTTCTAGTACTGTGCCCAAGACATTTTACAAAAGATTGCACCTTGCTGTCTTTCCACTGAGAACATGAATTGTCTTTATATTGCTTCAGCTGCTGATTTACTATTATTAGAGTCTGCTCTCATCACCTACTTTCACTTAGCCTCTCTCTCTCTTAGACTTAACTCATGCTCCTGTAGCACCATATTCAATTCCCTTGCACTAGATGGCATTTAACACTCAATGGGTGTATGGTAGGCAGATTTTTGGTCCCCATGATCTTTGCCCCTTAGCGTAAAGCCTGTGAATATGTTATGTTACATGAAAAGGGAATTTGCAGATGTAATTACATTTATAAACATTAAGATCTTAAAATTATCCTGAACTTCCTGGTTGGACCCAGTCTAATCACATGAACTTTTAAAAACAGAATTTCTCTGGAGTCAGAGATTCAACAGAAGAGAAATCAGAAAGGGTAAAAAACGAGGAGGACTACGTGAACCATTGACAGTTTGAAGATGGAAGAGGCAACAGGATGGGGGATGTAGTTTCCTAAGGAGCAGAGAGGTCTCCCACTGACAGATAGCAAGACAAGAGGTACTCTAGCCGTACAACCACGAGAAACTATTTTGCCAACAGCCTGAATAGGCTTGGAAGTGGAATCCCACACACACACTCCAGATTAGAGCTCAGGCCGCTGACACCTTGATTTGGTTTTGTTAGATTCTAAACAGAGTCCCCAGTCAAACTCAGCTGGGCTTCTGACATACATAATTTTTTTTAAAAAAATAAATGTGTGTAGTTTTAAGCTGCTAAAATTATGCTAACTTGTTATAGCAGAAATAGAAAATTAATATTGAGTGAGATGTGACTTAAGGTATATCCCAGTATATCAGGCATCTGACACTTATGATCTTATAACAACTAAATATATTTCTCCTGTTCTATGGTGGCTGCTTTTGTTATTACAAATGCTTCCTTAGAGAATTATATACTTTTTTACTATTGTGCGTTAATGGTCAGTTCTTATTTACTGAATGAGAACCAGATCCTACACTTTCATGTGACTTCTGTGGTCAGAAACCTTCCATCTTTATGAGTAAGAAAGTTTTCTTGCTGATCTATATGAAATAGAAAGGGAAATTGATGTGGTCCACATGGAAAATCAAAATACATCAACACCACGGGAAGCAGAGAGAAGGTCCTAGGTGCCATAGTTTGAGCTGATGAAGTAAGCCACACCAACATCTAGACATTTTGGCCACATATACTAAAAATTGATCTTTTATTTTCAAGATCATTTGCGTGAGCTTTCGTATCACATACAACACGAAGTTTTAACTGATGCATAAATACCTCTGAAACGTGTTTTTAAATAGTACTAACTAAACTTCAAGCACATAATACTAAATCATGTTTACACTAAGTATTACTGTAGCTCCCAGGTATGCAACATTGATTATATCTTTTCTGGTAGATCATAAGTGCCTTGAAGTCAGAAACCATGACTAATGCACATCATGAATGCTACTAAGACTGTACTGGACTTGTGTTGACTAAATGGTTGAGAACTATTAGATAAAGAACTAAAATAAAGTAATCATTTATTTTAGTAATCATTGTTTTCCTCCCATGAAGACCTCAAGCACTTTACAGTCACTTTTACTTTCAGTATTAGACAGAAAATAAGACCTAACTTTCATACAAATATCATGATGCAGATAGAAATAAAATAAAGTTATATGTCTTGTATGTTTGAGCTTTAATTTGCTAGTGGTTTGCGTTCAGTGTTGAAGTTGATGAATAAAATGGTACTTGGTTAGTGGAAAACATTTTCTTTATCAAGTAAAACATCAGCATATTAATCCTCATGGCTCATTTAATGGAATCACATGTATCTGGATGCCAGATTCATTTTGGGGAGGAGGAGATCTATTTCAATATATGCTGAATACCACCTTTAAAAAAACAGGCAGGGCTACTTTTCAGTTGACTTCACGGGCCAGATAGGTGTTTCGACAAAAATTAATTGAGGAATATACTTAAATATTTTAACTTACCCAGAAAATTGAAGAACATAGATCCATTTTTATATATGGATTTTGAAATCATAGCATTCTCATGAAAATAAAGATTGAATAACTCTTTGCAGGAAACTAGGTTTGAGGACAAAACTATCTGTCCTATTTTTATATACGGCCATTTAAATCTCAACTTCAGCTGTTGTTTGGTTTTAGGGAACAAGGGGTATCTAATATATATGCTGCTCTCATGGATTTGGTGAAGATACATCAATACCCATTTATTGAAATGCTCAGAGCCATACTATGATTTAACATATAGCTGTATTGATTCCTGAGGAGGTTCCCAGGGAATATTTTGGATACTCATTCACTAACAACGAAGTTTAAGCAATTAGACAGAGCATCAAGAGGTATATTGTAGACTGTTAGGTATTCTTTTTTTTAAAGATTTTATTTATTTATTTGTTTGACAGAGAGAGAGATCACAAGTAGGCAGAGAGGCAGGCAGAGAGAGGGGGAAGCAGGCTCCCTGCTGAGCAGAGAGCCCGATGAGGGGCTCGATCCCAGAACCCTGAGATCATGACCTGAGCTGAAGGCAGAAGCTTAACCCACTGAGCCACTCAGGCACCCCGACTGTTAGGTATTCTCATCTCTGCAAAGGAATGGAATGAATTGTTTATTGGGTTCTAAATATCTTGATGGTGATGTATGAAGTCTTTGTAAGGGAATAAATAAATTATTGTTGGCTAGTGTATCAAGTGATTATCACTTCCTTTTCTAAAAATTAGTAGTTTTTTTTTAACATTCAGTGGAATATATTTACTCTTTTATATGTATAACAGACAGGAGTTTTAAACATTTAAAGAAAGGCAATGTATTTTGCCAGGATTGGTGAGCATTTTCTATTTCTGAGCAGATGATTTTATTTGAAAGGATGTTTTTCTCCTAGACATAGTTTCTTTTCTCTCCTGAATTCTACCAGCCTGCCATTGATTCTTTGTTTAAAACATCCCAGCTCATGGCAGTAGCCATGACTGTTGCACATAGAGGTCTGTGACCAATTGGATTTCACTAAATCATGCCTTTATATATATGACTTAATTCTCTTTAGAGGCAATGATTCTTTGGAATATATTGATAATGCAATCTATATCTTTGAATTGTAAAGCTAGAAGATATGCAAGTTAATGTCCCTCCTCCTGCTTTTAGGCAGGCAAAATTCTAAGCCATCTGGGAGAGAGTGTTTTCTTTTGAAATACTTAAAGGCATAGGCCCCACAATTATGACTTGTATATAATTAAGTATTTCTTACTAGTGGTGATCAATAGGTTCTTTCCCATATCCCACCAAAATCTCTTCCATGAATTTTTCTTTTTGTGTCATTCTGGAAATAAAAACAAATAAAATAGAACAAGTATTTGCTTCAAGTTACCATTCAGAACTTCTTAGAGGTGAAATACATTACTTCTTTTTCATTGGGGGGGGTGTAAAAACATGTTTTCTAATGCTTACAAATGTGTCACATTGATTTTATAAAGCAGAAAATTTTTTTTTAATTTAATTTAATTTTATTTTATTTTATTTATTTATTAATTTAATTTAATTTAATTTTATTTTATTTATTTGTCAGAGAGAGAGAGAGAGAGATCACAAGTAGGCAGGGAGGCAGGCAGAGGCAGAGGGAGAAGCAGGCTCCCCGCTGAGCAAGGAGGCCGATGTGGGACCCGATCCCAGGACCCCGGGATCATGACCTGAGCCGAAGGCAGCGCTCAACCAACTGAGCCACACAGGCATCCCAGCAACAGAAAATGTTTGACTAAACTTTTGGTTTTTGTCTATGAGACATATAATTATTATTATTAATAAAAAGAAATTATTTTTATTGCTTGACGGTCTAAAAAAGAATTCTATTCAAATGAGCTCACATAGATCTCTCCCACTGATTCTCTCACAGTTATTATTACATTTTCTTTAACAAGGAAAGGATGGTGAAGGATAAAATAATAGAAGCAATAGCTGAATTAAGAAAAATCTTAGATCCTTAGGAGTTAATACAAGATTTCATTCAATCCAACCACTTACTCACATAAGGGATTGGCCTAGAATAGGAAAAAAAAATTGTTTATTTTATTCTGATCAAGAAGAAAATAGTTAATAAAAAAGAGGGTTGGTCTGAATAGAAAATTTTGCTTTATTTTAGTTTTACTCACTTGGAAGTGAAAGAGAGTCATTTTCCATTAATGATGAGAGTTGATTCAGTAGTTCTGATTGGAGAAGAGTTTGTGTCCCTACCTTTGTTTGCCTTTGTTATATTTGCTTTTCTCTAGAATCTGTGAGCAGATGAAAGAAGATGATTCTGTAGAGTGAATAGCTCTTTTAAAGTTCTCAATATTAATTTATGGAAGTATACAAATTTAATATTTTGCTGGGGAATGTTTAATACAAAATACAATAAGTGGCTTTATCCAGTGAATAACATAAACCCTGTTCTAGTGTTTGCTCCTATGATTTACCAGTGAAACTATATGACCAATTCATTTATTTTGTAATTAGACTTCTCCTTCCCCCTAGTTTCTCCCAGTTCGTCTATTTGGCAAGCCCTTACTTATCTCTTTTAAAACTCCTTTATTTCATTATAATTTTTTTAAATTCAGATGGCCACTGCCTTCAGTCTTCCTGTTTAAATCTCAATCTGTTTTGTTTTCCAGTTTGTCAGGACTATCTAGTCCCGGGTATGTGTCACAATAGATCAAGAAATGAACATTAGGGGAATAAAGAAGGATTAGGACACTCTTGTTAGAAGACTAGACTTGGCCCATTGAGTGCACTATAATAAATACCAGAGACTGGGTGGCTTAAACAATCAATATTTCTTTCTCATGGTTCTGGAGTCCGCGAAGTCCAAGATCAAAGTGCCATCAGATTCAGGGTCTAGTGAGGGCCTGCTTCTTGGTTATCTTCTTGCTATGTCCTCAGAAGGCAGATGGGACAAGGGAGATCTCTGGGATCTCTTTTATGAGGGTGCTGATCCCACTCATGAGGGTTCCACCCTCATAACCTAATCAACTCCTAAAGGCCCTACTTCCAAATACTATCACATTGAGGATTAGGTTTCAAAATAAGAATTTAGGGGAGGAGGCAAAAACATTCAGTTTATTGTACTAGGATAGAAATGTGTCCTAATAGGGCAAACTCTCATACACAAGTTAGACTGATAGAGATTTAGCATGACAAAAGCCATTACTAATATTGGAATAGTATTTGTCATCGGTATTATTGTGTTCATTATGTTTATTATTTTAAAGGACATAAGTCACTTACATAATGTTGTTTATTGGATTTTAACAACTCAAAACAGACAAGGGAAAGGATGCCATAATTATTTTCCTGTAGTTGAGGAAACTATAGCTCAGTGGATCTAGATGGCCATTTCAGAAATGGATGCTATGTAGGTAAGAATAAATCAGGTCAGGGAAGTAAGCTAAAGATAGACATATTTTAGGAATCTGGAGAAAGCCAGCATCTTTTAAGGCACATCATCAAGAATGAGGTCTAAAAAATCTCTCAGGAAAACATAAGATTTAAATCATAGGGCAAAGTAGAGAGTGGAGGGTAATAAGGTACTAACCTTAGGAGCAAAATTATTAGATAGTTTTGTATATCTAAGACACAGGCCAATTCTAGAACTTAGCCTACTCCAAGGTTAAACATAGAGTTGGTGGTACATATTGATTTTAGGCATTTAATTAAGTAGTCTACTTTTCACTGGTAGGGAATAATTTGGGTAAGGAATTGGGATAGATCCTCACTATAGCCTTGAAAGCAAATCTTTATCCATCTAACCTCTGTGGAATGATGATCTTATTTTCCGATGTTGCTGATGTAACTATAATTTGGAAAGGTATTGAAGGCCTTCCCAGAATTGAGATGGATTACATCTCTCACTGTTTTTTGTCTATTGTTCATTTCTTTATCTCATAAGATGTCAACATGCATTACTGCTCTTCAGCTGAGTCAACAGTGATGACTGCAGTGTTGTCAAAATTCAGTGTGCAACTTAATCACTGGGGAGAAGGTATAAAAACACATAATAGTAAATTCTACCCCAAGAGTTTCAGATTTAGTTGATGGAAGGTTAAAAATTTGCATTTCTAACAGTTCCTAAGTGTCATTAATGCTGCTGATCTCAAACTACATTTCTAGAACCACTGCTCTAAGCCACTAGCATCAAGTCTGTTGCATTTATATTCTAGGAAAACAGTATTTCAGTGCAAAAATAACAGTGTTTCTAGTCATTATGTGGCTTGGAATGCAGTAGGGACACAAGGCAAGTTGGAAATTTCTGTATTTTTTCTGAAGCCAGCTTTCCTTGAAGAGGTCTTTTGGATAGTCATCGGTATTCCTTTGAAAATATATGACAAAAGATTAAGCTTTAACAAATGAAAAAAACTACATTTTTCCAAGTATTTCATGGCTCAGTTGTTGACAACTTATTTGCTAGTGCTTAATAATTCAGTCTTTGAAATATTCATGAGATCCATCCTTTTCCAAAGAGATATGGTGATTATTATTCAGAGGCATCAAAGTAATGAATAATATCCTATAGAAGCCAATTATATAATAAGTCATAGAATGTTGGCCATTTATATTAAGGCATATATTTCATGTCCCTTAAACTATGTTACCTAATTATTATTTCTCTCAGCTCGACATTTGACAAGAACTGAGGAGTATATAATTGGAGATTAAGTTCTATCAAGAATCTGAACAATTGATTTTTTATTTTGCTGATTAAATATGAAACGCTCTATCCTAGAAACTGGTAGCAGGGTTGATAGTTTCTTGCTAAACGTAAGAAGCATACCTAGTATTTTTATAATACTAACAAAATTCAGAAATAGAATGTGATAATATAATTTTTAAAATGGACCTGTATTCTGTTGTACTTTAAAGATGGGTCAAATGAATAAAAATGTTTTTTGCTAGACTGGTAGCAACCTGCATTTATAATTCTGTGACTGCATTTAGCATGCCCCCCCTTTTTTTTAATCACCTGTTTATATGCTTCTCTCCAACTAGATTCTTTTTTTTTTTTTTTAAGATTTTATTTATTTGACAGAGAGAAACACAGCGAGAGAGGGAACACAAGCAGGGGGAGTGGGAGAGGGAGAAGCAGGCTTCCCGCCGAGGAGCCCGATGTGGGGCTCGATGCGGGGCTCTATCCCAGGACCCTGGGATCATGACCCAAGCCAAAGGCAGACGCTTAACGACTGAGTCACCTAGGCATCCCACTCTCCGACTAGATTCTAAACAGGCAGAACTTCTGTTTTTCATTTTATTTCCTCTGGTGCCTGGCTGCTAGCACAGATTCAAAGAGTATTTGTTTAACTGATGACCAATAAGCTTCAGCTAAGCTATGTAAATGAAACTTAAAAGATGAGATTTTAATTTTCCTAATTTTCAGCTCATTCCATCTGAGTATGTAACTGTGGCCATAAAACATGTCGATCCATTACCATACGACAGTCATGCCACTTTGTAGTCCCTCCATGTTGACACATCAGCCCTACTTCCCAGCTGTGATTTTACACAGAGCTTTCCTTTGGAAATACATTGGTTAAATACAGCCTTTCAGCCACGTAAGCTGTATGATTCCAGGTCATATGAGAAATTTGGAATGCATTCATTATTCTTTTCTAATTGCTGAGGATTCATATCTAGGTAGCTGAGTTTAGATACAGAGTGCTGCATGAGAGACAACCTCCTGAAAGAAGACTGGGAGTTGTGGGTAGGGGGAGTGGGGGAGGACTGCCCAACACATCGCACCACAACTCCATCATCAACCACAGTCACATCACCCAGATGATCTTAATGATGCTGAACTTTAAGTCAGGGAAAAGGAGCCGTGCACAGCATGCCTCTGGAGATTACTGTCTTTTTAATCAAAAGAAATTATAACTCCATTGAGACTTTTATCTCCGGAATTAAATGTGCTGCTGGAGTTTGATGTCTCTGTAATACTGCAAGGGAATATTCTCTTCATCTTATTGATAGATTTGCAATAGCTAAGTCAGATTCACAAGTAGCCATCATCAACTACAAGAAAATAATTTGGCCTCAAATATATGTGTGACCTCTTCAATTCATATTCCTTAAACCTTAGCTGGCCAAAGTAACTCACATAATTATATATATTTGCTTATCTTACCAGTGATAGCTTTTATTAATCTCCTCCCTGATTATGTTTCTGAAGCCATACTGGCCTTCCTTTTTCTCTTGCACTTCCTTAGTGCCTTGGTGCTTGCTATACCTCCTACATGGACAATTCCCAAGTGCCTTCATGGCTCGCACTTTTTTGTCATTTCTTTCTCAGCTCAAATGTCTTCCCTTCTCTGATTTATGTGTCTAACATCAAAAGTCTCTCCTGGTCATTTCCAGTGTATCATCTGTATCAGTATTAGTTATTGATGCATAACAGATCACCCTAAATTTAGAGGATTAAACTAACAATCATTCATTATTTCCCACAAGTCTATGGATAATTCTATGGATTCTGGGTTGAGTAACTCTACTCATCTAGGTCAGGTAGGTTCAGCTAATCTTGTCTAGGTTCTTTCCTGAAATAACTGGTGACTTGG
Organism: Potos flavus; assembly: GCA_028534135.1. Lineage (NCBI taxonomy): Eukaryota > Metazoa > Chordata > Mammalia > Carnivora > Procyonidae > Potos > Potos flavus. The sequence goes on along the minus strand of CM052884.1, from coordinate 78,073,516 downwards.
CTGGGATATTGGATGACTTCACTCATGTCTCAAGTGATTAGCTGACTGATGCATGGTTAATGCTGATGTCTGGGCCATATGTTTCTCATTTTCCAACAGGTTAGTCCAAAAGAGCTAGTAGAAGCACATGAGAGGTTTGAGACCCATTCTTAGAATTGGCACATTGTCATTTCTGCCATATCCTCCTGCCAAAAACAAGTCACAAAGCCAAACCAGAATCAAAACATGGACAAATTGATCACATTCTTGATGGGAAGAAAGGCTAAGTCATATTGCAAAGAGCATTGATATAGGGAGAGCTGAAGAATTGGGACAGTATTGCATAAAATCCACATCACACTATCTTATTTTCCTCATTACACTTATCAGTCCCTGAAATTACATGTTTTGTCTTTTCATTTGTTAATTAGCTATTTTTCCTCACATGAATTTAAGTTCCATGAAGAGCCGAATATTATCTGAGCTTTTCTCACTGTTGTATAGACAGGGTCTAAAATATCATTTACCAAGGACTTATTAAAATATGTAATGTTACAATAGATAAATGAGCTCACTGGCACCATGTGTCTTTAATCCTTCTCAATGTCTATTCTTCTTTAATCAATAAGTTAAAGACACCCATCCCTGCCTCAAAAGAAGACATTCCCCCCAACTAGAATTTTAGATGAACTGATGGAATATACTCTAAAGGAGATGCAAATAAGTGTAAGTTTCTCATCATTGTCTTAAGCAGGTTGCTCTTGGTCATATTCCTTTATTTTCATTAAGCTTCTGAGCAAGTTTCTTTTCATGCTTCATATACCTGCCACCTTTTGGAACTCAGCAAAGCTAGGGGGCAGGGAAATGTAGTGAATAAAGGACTCCTTAGATCATGAACAGCAATATGCAGTCTAGACATGGCAGCCAGGAAGTAGCTGAAGCTTCAAAAGCTTTGTCTGCCAAGGAGGCAACAGTTCAGGATGAGCCAGCAATGTGAGAACCGCAGACATTTTCTATCTTATTCTGCATCTGTGGGAGAAAAGAGAAAAAGCACTGCCATATTTGAGAGCCAACTGTGTGCAAAGTGCTTTTCTGGGTGCTTTACAGAGTTCATTTCCTCCTCATAACAAGGTATGTTACTTTGCCAATTTTGAAGATATGGCGCTAAGAGGAGTTAAGTAATTTCCCAAAGACTAAATAGCTTGAAAGGAGTAGAAGAGGGATTTAATCCCAAGGCCTCCTCTTTCATTGTGTTCTAGGAACTGGGAAGGTAAAAATAGAAATAATAAACTATTTAAGAAGAATATAAATTTATTTCTTGCAGGGAGGGCTAATCTTTTTAGTGGAATGACTAAAAAGGCTAGACACATATAAATAAGCAGCCTGTCCTAAATACACAGAACCAAGGAAGTTTGAAGAGTATAGCTATCTGAATCAGTGGGATCAGGATGACACATATGATTAGTGATGGAATTGACCCCAAAGTCTGGTAATCTTAATAAGGAGTTTTTGAAACCAGAAATCTCACTTTATAAGGTAAGGTGCCCAAGAGAAATACTGGTTGCAACAATGATGATGAAAATAAGATAACAAAAGAATACCGGGGATTACTGAGAATTTAGGTATTACAGTCTAAAAAAAAAAAAAAAAAAAAAAAAACCCCAGATAGGACAATATGTTATGATATAGTTTAAAATGTAAGATAATGACAGAGGAAGATAATGATTAAAACAATAACCATAACCCAAGACATAGTACTGACATGAATGCTAGAAAGAAGTACTTCACAAAATTTATTGTACACACAAATCATCTGAGGATCATGTAAAAATGTGAATTTTCATTCAACACCTTTAGGTTTGAACAAAATCTTACACTTCTAACAAGTTCCATGTGAAGCCATCAGTGGGTCCAAGTACCGCACTTTGAATATCAAAGGTCTGCTGTCAACAAAAGAATTCAATGTAATTATAAGGTACCTAATAAATGAACAAGAAATATTCATGGCTGAAAAACTCCCTCTCTGATACTCACATAAATACACACATATACACATGTTCACACACAAATGCTTTCTCTCTCACACTTATACCTATATACATGTGCTCCATCAAAATATATGACAAAACATCCAGTAGGTTTAGAAACATAACTGAAATACTATGGTCAGCCACTGCAGAACTAAAATTGCAATTTAAACCAGAAAGAGAACTGAATTGTTTGGAAAATGTACAAGTTAAACAGTTAGCTTTTACTGTTGCTAAGCAGTATGTATTGTTATTTATTTATATGTTTTGATTATTCAAAGAAATATACCTTAGTTTCTGGAGTTCTTTCATTTGGATGTTGGTGTCAGTATGCTGGGCTTTAGGCAGAGAACACACAATTATTGACCTGTTAATCAAGTGCTCCCTCACTGAGGACTTTTATATAAATAGTTCCAGACTAAGTACAGGTTACAAGATTGAAGTCTATAGAGAATTCTGCCTTTTTTACCAGTTAGACATAGATATTTAAAGTTTGTTTCCTCCTGTGTTGCAGGATCTATCTAGAAGAAAAGAAATCAAGCTGAGAGCAATAGGAAAAATTAAACGTGGTTTAGACAAACTAAGATAACCTATCTAAAAGGTTAGGAGATGAGTTAAAACTAAAAGCACATTTTCTGATTGAGCCTTGAGCCAAAAATCATTAACAATTCTCTTGAAGTACATGAAAAGTGGTTTTAAGAACCACCCAAGATACATTTTCTACCTCTACACAAAGTGCAAAAGTAAGTGAGGTAAGCATGATGATAGTTAGAAAGATTTGATTTATTTTATTTTTTAATTTAATTTTTTATTTAAATGCAATTAGCCAACATACAGTACACCATTAGTTTTTGATATAATGTTCATTGATTCCTTAGTTGCATATAACATCCAGTGTTCATCACATCCCGTGCCCTCCTTAATTCCCATCACCCAGTTACCCCATCCTCCCACCCACCTCCCCTTCCACAACCCTCAGTTGGTTTCCCACAGTCCAGAGTCTCTCATGGTTTGTCCCCCTCTCTGATTTTTTTCTCATTCAGTTTTCCCTCCTATCCCCTATGATCCTCTGCACTATTTCTTATATTCCATATATGAATGAAACCATATGAGAATTGTCTTTCTCTGATTGACTTATTTAACTTAGCATAATAGAGAGATTTAATTTAGAATTAAAGAGTTGACTGCTGAAGCATGAGGGGCCTTCAACAGAGAAACAGGCTATGCCAAGGAGGTTCTGCATATTAGTCATGTTATTTCAGGTTATAAAGAATTAAACACGCTCAGGTTCCCTCAGAAAGGGAATCTTACTGTCAAGATTTATGGAGACAGATGGAAAAGAGGGATTGCTGATAAGCTAGTGCCACTAGAAGAAAAGTTCCCACAATCTAGGCATGAATAATAATTGGGAAGTACCTTGAACAGTTAAACCACAGCTACCATCACAGAAGAAAGACTACATGGAACTCCATTCTCCCCTGTGATCTTATAGCACTTTATTGTCTACCCCTTTTCTGTTTTTCCTGAAGCCTTCAATGATCTGAAACATCGCATACATATTTGCATATTTTATTTTAAGATATTTTGAGAGAGAGAAAGAGATCTCTTTGGTTTAATTGATCATTGATATCACCTTGGTCAAGTATAGCTCTCCTGTCTGATCACCATTAGGCCACTCATTAGCCAATAAATCAGAAGTCCTTGAGACAGATACGCAGCCTTAGTCAACTAAGCTAAGCCAAAGTGAAGAACACATATAGTCAATTTTCCTCAGAAGAAATGTGGGCAATGAGAGGCACTCAAAGCCTAAAAAGCTGCTCTACAATCCATTTTTAGAAGACTATCCTTTCAGATCTTCAGAAATAGGACTGTCAACGAATTTCCTGGGGTGAATTACATGGTTTCAAAGGGGAAGAAAGAAAAAAAATAAAAATTAAAAAATACAAAAAAAGAAAGAAAGAAGAAGGGAAGAAAGAGTATGTCACTATTTGAATCTCTCTCAACTTCAGCTTAATGATTATGAGAATGAAGTACAAGATCTGTGTTGTAAAGGAATTTGTGTTGAAAGGATTCTGCTGAAAGTTGTCTTTTCAATAAAAATATACATTTATTTCTATGTTATAAAGAGATATGTGCCCTGTAGGGAGTAGAATCAAACATTTATAACTGAAAATAACTTATGAAGTTATCCAGGACAATCCTATACTTTTTAGAATAACAAATTAGGCCCAGAAGATCTGCTAAATATGCCTACTAATAGATAAGAATTATGGTAAAGTCAGGTGTTTTTTATTTATTCATTCGAAAAAAGACTTCCTTCAGAACTTACTGTGTACAAGTAATTGTGGATAAAATACAACCTCTGTTTTCAGAAGGGTTTTAAATTTACAATCACACAAAGACATCGGCATTGTAGATAGACTGGGTGGGTTGAAATCTTAGCTCTACCATTCATTAGCACTGACCTTGGGGAAGTTACTATTTTCCCTAATTCTTGGTTTCCTAATCTGCATGATAAGGACAATGGTATGATACACTTCTTGGTTATTATGAAGTTATATTAAATATTAATGAAAGTGCTTAAAATGGAGCCTGAGACAGAGTAGGTATTCAATGTAAGTTATCATTGTCTAGTTATTAATCTAGTTTACTGTGTATTCGCCTATACTTACTTTCATTGTTAAAAGTTTATCTAATTGTGGGGCGCCTGGGTGGCTCAGTCGGTTAAAGCCTCTGCCTTCGGCTCAGGTCATGATCTCAGGATCCTGGGAGCGAGCCCTGCATCAGGCTCTCTGCTCAGCAGGGAGCCTGCTTCCCCCTCTCTCTCTGCCTGCCTCTCTGCCTACTTGTGATCTCTCTCTCTGTCAAATAAATAAATAAAATATTTAAAAAAAAGTTTATCTAATTGTAATAGGGATAAAAGATAACAAAAACAGCAGGGGCAATAATATCATCATCATCATCATTTACATATGTTGAGCTGTATGTGTAAAAGAAAGAGTAGGGAGATTAAATACAAATTAATTTCTAGTGCTTAGTTGATTATCAATGAAATGCATGGTTCTCAAAATGCAGGTTTTATAAAGCAAAGAACATGAAGAGGCGTAAGTATCATGAGATACATTCAGAAAGGTTTCCCTAACACACAAAGAAGCAGCAATACCTCCTCCAAGAAGGGATGGGAAATTTCCTGCATCTATTAAAACATTATGATTGTAAAGTGAAGACCAGTTCTTGAGCCAACTTAGGTAGCCCATAGTCCTGGTAAAAATTACAGTTAGCTGTTTGAATCAACTTAGGCAAGTTATTTAACTCTTTAAGCCTTATTTCCCATATCTATAAAACGGGGATACCAAAAGTATATAACTCTCTTAGATGTTTTGCTAATTTAACAAAGTAAAGGTAAAAATGCTTATTACAATACCTAGCACACACACACACACACACACAAAAGTCATTTGATATATGTTAATCAACTTGCCCTGCCTTGCTCTGAGAAGGAGAGGAACATGGCTTATTAAGAATGCTCTTTGAGAGGTGCCTGGGTGGCTCAGTGGTTTAAGCCTCTGCCTTTCGGCTCAGGTCATGATCTCAGGGTCCTGGGATCGAGCCCCGCATCAGCCTTTCTGCTCAGCGGGGAGCCTGCTTCCCTCTCTCCCCCTGCCTGCCTCTCTGCCTACTTGTGATCTCTCTCTCTGTCAAATAAATAAATAAAATCTTTAAAAAAAAAAAAAAAAAAAGAATGCTCTTTGAATTCATGACAGCTTTAGCCAGCTGGTTCAGGTGTTCAGATCTGTCTTTATCTAGAGACAATATGCAAATATCCTCACTAGGCCAGATGCCCATCAGTCTTAGCAGAGCTATCTACATAGAGAGCAGTCTCTACAATTTAACCACTTAGGAAAGCATTTCCCCAGTAAGAAAATGAGTTGTTCACAATGTCTGCTGAGCTTCTTGCATAATGTTAGCTTTCATTAATATTTTTCGTCCTTTTAAGTGCCATAAAAAAAACAAAAAACACAAAAGGAAAAAAAATATCTCCAGAAAGCCCAAAAAGTCACAGTGGGAAATCTGGTCAAACAGAATTGCTAGAAATTTAAAGTTCAAACAGGGCAATCATATAGGCAGAGAATATATTGGGGCAGGAGCCTTATAAATTCAGTGTCACTCTCTCTGAGGTTTTCAGAAATACAAATTACTGCCTTAAGTTTGTAACCTACAGAAGGAATATTAACTAGCATATCCTATCCTGAATGGGGGCTCTAAACTTCTCTTATAGAGGAAATATTTAAAATAATTTCATATTCTGGATCAAAAGATAAAAATTAGCTATTAACTTTTGAGGGCATCTAAGCAACAAAATTGTGAATGTAGGATTTCTAAGAATTTTTAGCTTTCCAGACTATTAAAATCACTCGCTGTTTTCTTCCAAGTGATTATCAATAAAACCTTTGAAAAAAATATCTATAAATACATTAGAACAAAAACACATTAGTGCTTATTTTAGAGACAGCAAGAAAAAGGAATTAAGTAATCCACCCTGACTTTTGAGGTGTTATAAGATGTAGGTGAAATGTTAGAATTAGTGAAATAGGCTATATTAAAACTGCCATACTCCCTGTTTGGTACATAGTATATTCTGTATTTCTTGATAAAACTGAATTTATACTTCATAAGCTAATTGGAGGAAACAGGTCTTCTGTTGCAGTTTTCAAGGAGAAAAATAGAAGTAGGCTGAGTAGCATCACAATCAAGGAAACTGAGACAATGACTTTGCTGTTGTTTTCCTTTAAATTTTTATTTCAATATAGTTACTATACAATGATATATTAGTTCCAGGTATACAATATGGTAATTGAATAGTTCTGTATATTACTCAGTGCTTATCGAATAAGTATACTCTTAATCCCCTTCACCTATTTCACCCATCCCTCCGCCCAACTCCTCTCTGGTAACTATCACTTTGTTCTCTATAGTTAAGAGGCTGTTTTTTGGTTTGTCTCTTTTTTCCTTTGTTCATTTGTTTTGTTTCTTAATTCTATGTATGAAAAAAACATATGGTATTAATCTTTCTTTGACTGACATTTCACTTAGCACTATACTCTCTAGATCCATCCATGTTGTTGCAAATGACAAGATTTCATTCTTTTTGATGGCTGAGTAATATTCCATTATATAGGAATACACATTTTCTTTATCCATTCATGTATTGATGGACACTTGGGCTGCTTCCATAGTTTGGCTGTTATAAATAATGCTGCAATAAACATAGGGGTGCATATATCCTTTTGAATTAGTGTTTTTCTATTTGGGGGGGTAAATAGTAGCAGAATTACTGGATCATGTGATAATTCTATTTTTAATTTTTTGAGAAACCTCCATACTGTTTTCCACAGTGATTATACCAGTTTATATTCCCACTAACTGTGTACAATGGTTCCTTTTTGTCCACCTCATCACCAGCACTTGTTGTTTCTTGTGATTTTGATTTTAGCTGTTCTGAAAGGTGTGAGGTGGTATCTTATTGGGGTTTTGATTTGTTTTTCCCTGATGATTAGTGATGTTGAGCATCTTTTCATGTATCTCTTAGCCAACTGTATGTCTTCTTTGGAGAAATGTCTGTTCATGTCTTCTGCCTATTTTTAATTGGATTATTATTTTTTTTATATTTTGGTATTGAGTTTTATAAGTATCCCTAAAGCTTAACTGCTTAGTTACAGAGAGTAGTATAAAATAATTTCTCTCAACCTGTATGTGATCCCTCATAAACACCTATGAAGGAGAACCATACACACATACATACATACATATACATTTATTTCAACTGCGGACTTACTATAATTCCAGAGGCCTAGTATAAAGCTCAGTGAGGTTTTCTTGTTTGATAGAATAAGGGTCACATTCAAAGATAGAGTTGGACTGAGATTTTGCGTGGGGGTTAGTAAGAATTTAGTAGGTTATACAGAGTTTCAAAATGAAAAAACCTTGATAGCATGCATGGTCTTAGTTTTTTTTAATGGATTTTTATTTATTTATTTTTTATTAACATATACTGTATTATTTGTTTCAGGGATATGGGTCTGTGAATCATCAGTCTTACACAATTCACAGCACTCACCATAGCACATACACTCCCCAATGTCCATAACTTAGCCACCTTATCCCTCCCCTACCTCCCTCCCCCAGCAACCCTCAGTTTGTTCCCTGAGATTAAGAGTCTCTTATGGTTTGTCTCCTTTCCTGGTCCCATCTTGTTTCATTTTTCCCTCCCTTCCCCCAACGACCCCTGGCCCTGCCTCTCAAATTTCTCGTATCAGAGAGATCATATGTAATTGTCTTTTCTGATTGACTTATTTCACTTAGCATAATACCCTCTAGTTCCATCCACATCATTGCAAATGGCAAGATTTTGGTTGTTTTGATGGCTACATAGTATTCCATTGTATATGTATACCACATCTTCTTTATCCATTCATCTGTTGATGGACATCTAGGCTCTTTCCCTAGTTAGGCTATTGTGGGCATTACTGCTATGAACATTTGGATGCATGTACCCCTTCAGATCACTACATTTTTATCTTTAGGGTAAATACCCAGTAGTGCAATTTCTGGGTCATAGGGTAGCTCTATTTTCAACTTTTTTTTTTAAAGATTTTTTTAATTTATTTTATTTGACAGAGAGAGAGAGATCACAAGTAGGCAGAGGGACAGGCAGAGAGAGAGGGG
>CM052884.1:78052574-78064684 GCA_028534135.1 Potos flavus | reverse complement strand
TCTTCTTTGCAGAAATGTCTGTTCATGTCTTCTGCCCATTTCTTAATTGGATTATTCGTTCTTTGGGTGCTGAGTTTGATAGGTTCTTTATAGATTTTGGATACTAGCCATTTATCTGATATGTCATTTGCAAATATCTTCTCCCATTCTGTCAGTTGTCTTTTGATTTTGTTGACTGTTTTCTCTGCTGTGCAAAAGCTTTTTATCTTGATGAAGTCCCAGTATTCATTTTTGCCCTTGCTTCCCTTGCCTTTGGCGATATTTCTACGAAGAAGTTGCTGCGGCTGAGGTCAAAGAGGTTGCTGCCTGTGTTCTCAAGGATTTTGATGGGTTCCTGTCTCACATTTTACTTAGTTTTGTTTTGATAGTAACTAGGGATGGAGCTGTTTCTGGAAAACTCTAAGAGTGACAGCTGAGGGTAGTAGCTCTAGATTAGATCTCAGTCTATTCCATAAAACTAAGATCTATACAAGAAGAGTCCTGAAGATTTGTTATATGCTGTGCATATGAATATAAGTTCCATCTGAAGATTTATAGTCAAGTGTGCATTAGTAATTATTAATGGGTATTTTTCTATGTTATGTTCCTTGTGAATTTATGATGGTATCGTACAGCTGATTTGAGTGTTAAAGATTTAGACATTTCTTTATCTAGAGATACTGTTAAATTTCCTGACATATCCAGATGCTCACCTCTCCTACATTATTATTCATCTTAATTGGACCATGTACACAGCTTAAAACATATAGTTGAAGCCACTTACATCTAAAAACACACAGCCCTATCTTGGGAAGACAGCCTGCATTAAAAGAGACACACTGTTATTTTATCCTTCCAGGAGCTCAATCTTAATTGATAGAAAGACCACCGTGATCAGAAATTTATTGCTAAAGTATATGAAATGTTTACCATAAAATTTAGAAAAACCAGAGATTTCTGGAAGCATATGTTAATTGCTAATGTAAGGGGAGAAAAATATTGCATCATCTAGAAAAATATCAAGTATCAAAAATTTTATTTATTAAAAAAATTCTAGAGGAGTCTGGGTGGCTCAGTCATTAAGTGTCTGCCTTTGGCTCAGGTCACAATCCTGGGGTCCTGGGAACGAGCTCCACATGGGGCTCCCTGTTTGGAGAGAGTCCTGCTTCTCCCTCTCCCACTCCCCCTGCTTATGTTCCCTCTCTCACTGTGTGTCTCTCTGACAAATAAATAAAATCTTTAAAAAAAAAATTCTAAAATATTTTACAGTGTCAGGCCATATAAGGCCAGGCAGAAAAAAAAGAGGCAGAAATAGAGCCAGAGATAGAGAGAGAGAGGTGTCCTTTTCTGTCCTTAGTGTTGAACCATTAGGTGTGAAGGTGAATGAGTAGCAGATATCCAAACATTTCTGCTCTGCCACATGAGACTTGAAAGTGCACCCAGTACTGTTGTTTTTAAGTTTTGTGATACAATTTTTAAGTTTTGTCCCAAACCTTGATAAAGTTGGATATTCACAAATATCTTCTGGAAGAGATTTAAGCAGGGGAGATTGGTTTCACTTCTCCATTTTTACAGAGAAAGGAGGAGGAAAAAAAAAACAACCCTTAGATGAGAGATGCACTAAGATTTTAGCCACGACAAGAACCCTTAGCAACAAAGTGAACATGAGATTATAAATTCTCTGAAATTTTGGAAATCTTGCCAAAAGATTTTCATTTTCCACCAGAATTAAGATAGGCAGTTTGAGACAATTTATATAAACTACAAAAGACAAGATGATACCAGTAACATCTAGGTATACACAGGATGAATTGTTGGCTCTCGTTTTACAAGTAGCTATAGATATTTTTCTTAATGTCACTGTTCCTTTACAGCTGTATTGGATCTTAGATGCAGTGTTCTTAAATATTGATGAAGTTTTAATATGATAATACCAGGGTGGCTTCCATTATCTTTTATAAATATGTTGCCTTTCTCAATCTAATTTAGAGATAGAAGGCCTGGAGAGTTGATTTTTACATTCTGTCAATTCTAATATAGCTAAACAAGAGAAATGGTCAATAGTGTAAGTTAAATTGCCCAACATGAAGTAAACAGACATATAGGAAGCTCCACACTATGCCAGGCCATTTACTAATTTTAGACATAAGAGTGAGGAACCAAATAAACAGGACCCATGCCCTCATGGAGTTTGTGGTTTAATAAGGAAGAAATAATAACTTTTTTTTTAATTGTAAGAAAAAATATATATAGCATATATTTGGCATCTATCACAGAGAAATCTGGCCTAGGATGCAGTGGTGTGTATTTGGGGTAAGGAATGCCAAGATATGTAGATGAGATTGAGGAATGGTGCAGCCACGTAACCCAAGCTAGAGTTCCTTTAAAAAGTGAAGAACTGGGGCACCTGGGTGGCTCAGTGGGTTAAAGCCTCTGCCTTCGGCTCAGGTCAAGATCTCAGGGTCCTGGGATCGAGCCCCGCATGGGCTCTCTGCTCAGCGGGGAGCCTGCTTCCCCCTCTCTCTTTCTCTGCCTGCTTCTCTGCCTACTTGTGATCTCTCTCTGTCAAATAAATAAATAAAAATTAAAAAAAATTTAAAAAAAAAGTGAAAAACTTATTTCCCAAGAGTTGGAAACACTGCCGGAAGTCAGATCTCAAGTCTCAGCCTTTTTTAGAAAATATGTCAGCTGAAGAACCGGGTTTCACTCAGGTTCACATCTCCTTCCACGGGAAGCCCACTGTGATGAGAAGTCAGGAATATAAATATCCAGCAGCTCACTCCAACATGTTACAAACCTAAGGGCCATTCTAGTTCCAGATCTTCCCCTGGGGTGGGCTGAAGCCTGGTTGGACTGCATTGTTGCTCAGTTTCTCCTTCTACCCAATCTTACTTCCTTCTCTGCCCTTCTCCTGGTATTGATACAAAGAACTCTGACTCTGAATCTGCTTTTTCCAGACAAAAGACATTGTTCGAGTATGGTCATATTTATGAAAGTATCCCAAGAATAGGAGTAAATGGGTCTCCCCAAATCTGAAGACAGAGGGGCATTTTTATACTGAAGGAACTAGGGATAAGGATGTGGTGATGAGTATGACTGGAAGTTAGTGAGGAGATTAAAGTACGCTAAAACATAAGATCCATAAGGGCAGATATTTTTGTCCATTAGATTTACTGACACTATCCTCAATGCCTAATTAATACCTGAAGATAAACTCATAAGAAAATAGTGGGGAAAAAAAAAAGAAAATAGTGGGTTATCTTGTGGAACTCAAGGGCAACAATGCACCTGATTGCAGGATAGAACTGGAAAAGATTTAAAAAACAAACAAAACTACAACACCAACAAAACAAACTAAACCAACCAAACAAACAAATACCCAAAACATACTAATACTCTCATTCTCTTTTCATTCTGCGGATAGATTTTTTTTTCTCTGATTTTCTGTTTCACATGGTTGGATATGTCTACCTCAGAACCCTCAGTATACAAGTAATTATACACAAAGATATTAACGATCTCTATCTCAGCCCCAACTCTAAACAGTAATTTGAATTCTAGCCTTTTGATGTATGAGGGAATTAATTTCTTATTTTAAGTCAACCCAATTTGTAATGATTTGTTATGGCAAGCCAGGTATATAACATGCCATGAAAGACACTAAGTATCAAAATTCAAGGAAAAATAGGATATCTGAGAATATCTGTTAAGAAGATTGAATCAATAATTCATAATTCATAACCTTCCAAAAATAAAAGGAACCAGGTCCAGATGGTTTCACTTATGAATCTTATAAAATACTTTAAAGGAGAAATGATAGTAATTCTCTACATTATCTTCCCAAAAACAGAAGCAGAGGGAACACTTTCTACCTCATTTTATGAGACCAGCATCACCCTAAAACCAAAACTGATAAAGGGATTACAAGAAAGGTGAACTACAGACCAATATTGCTCCTCAGCTTAGATGCAAAAAACCTCAAAAATGGACTAACAAATAAGCTTGAACTTATAAAATAAAAAATGTCGGCTCTACTCCCTTTAATAAGTGAATGGATAAATACATTATGGTATATACATACCATGGAATATTAGTCAGTGATTAAAATAAATGAACCATCAATCCTTGCAAAGACATGGAGGAAGTTAAAATGTGTAATGATTAGTGAAAAAAGTCAGTTGGGTAAGGCTACATGCTATAAGATTTTGACTATATGACATTATGAAAAACACAAAACTATGGATACAATAAAAAGATCAGTAATTGCCAGGGATTGAGGGGAAATGTGGGGGAATGAATAGGTGGAGCGCAGGGGATTATTAGGTCAGTAAACTTTTCTGTATGATGCTGTAATGGTAGATGCATGATATTATCATTTGTCAAAATTAATAGAACTGTCCGATGGAAAAATTGAGCAATCATGTAAACTATGGACTTTAATAATAACATATCAATATTGGTTGCACATAAGCACTAAACTCCAGTTGATGAAGTTTGTGCCTCTTGGGGAGGATACATCCTTTTTTTTTTTTCCATCTTCTGGTATCTCCAGGCATTCCTTGGCTTGTGGCAAAGCTCCAACCTCTGTCTCTATCTTTACATGACCCATGAATCTGATTTGATGCATTCTTTGTTTCTTCAGACTATATTTTGTTTCTTGCCTTTTACTATGTCTCATAATTCTTGAAAGTGAGACATGATGTAGTAGATAATAGAAACCAAGATAAGTAGGAAATTAGCGTGATGTTTTATGCTAATCTTGCTAGGAATTGGGCTGATTTCATACTGCTGTAGCTGTAGGTATCACAGGCTACAGGTTCTTAGGATCCTTGTTTTTGTCTTATCGGTTGTCTTTGCTTTTCCTTAATAACTCTCTTTAAAATTGATGCAGGGCATTGCAGATACTTCACCTGCAATCCACTTTTATAGCACTGGAGCATTGTTGATACAGTGTTAAGGTTTGGGGGAGGGGAAGTATTCTATAATTTCTTTTAAAGATTTTATTTACTGGAACGCCTGGGTAGCTCAGTAGGTTAAGCGGTTGCCTTAGGCTCTCAGCCATTTTTTTTACTTAAAAAGAAAAGTCATGAAGAGCACTGATTGTAGTATAATCAAAATGGAATAAAGACAACTTGCAAAAATACGTGTTTGACTAGAATACGTCCTCCCTGTAACTTATATGAACATGGTCTAACAGTTATGCAAAGTTGATAGAATTTTTATAGAAAGGGATGCTGTGTTCAAATACTTATGGAAATATTGAACTTCGTATCTTCCATTTTGTTTTATAATATGCATTTGAATTTTAAAGTATTTGGAAAAAAATCTAGCATTTTCCAAATTTATTTATCCTGAGAAATCTCTCCCCTGCACCCCAGAGCATGCCACAAAACAATGTAATCTAGGAACTTCTCAACACTTCTAGTTGTCACTTTTTCCCATCTGTTAATGATGGAACCAATAGTAACATTCACATATATAACTCATAAAATTATTGGTATTGCAACTAAGGACAAAAGTGTCAATGTATCTGTAATGGAAAAAAGCTAAAGTATTATTATCACACCTCTTTGTTATTAATCTAGAGAAATCTCCTAAAACCTACTAGCATTTACTGTATTTACCTTTCCTAATATGACAGCCATACTGAGCACTTGATTGTGATTAGTACAAAATGAAATGTACTTGTATGCCAATTTTCTCAAAGGAGACATCTCAGTAATTTTTATATTGTTTATGTATTGAAATTATAATAGTTTGTATACGTTTAATCAACATATAAGTTAATTTCATCTCTTTTTCTTTACTTAAAATTGACCATTAGAAAATTTAAAATTACATATGTCGTTTGCTATATATCTCCTTTGGAAAGCACTGGTCTATACAAAACCTGATTTTAATGTCATGAAGTCAGGAAATCTAAAGGATTTCAGGATCAACAATCAAAGTAGTTGGTAAACTATTTGAAATTGAGGTTTTATAAGAGGTCTATCAAATCAAATCTGTGTGAACATTAGAGGAAGTTCCTGAGGTGGATTTGGAAAAATGTTAATTGGTGATGAGGCAGTCGATGAAAGAGAATTTTATATGGTTTAACTATTTGAAATGGGAAGGCTTAAAAAATTATGATAGAAATTTTACATGGAGAGAAAATAGGCCAGGATGTCAAATTTTTCATAAATATAGGCATAGAGAGCACATCAGCAAATGACAGCAACAAATAGAAGGTTGGGGGTTATGTGTGCATATGTGTGTATATATGTATGTATGTATGTATCTGTCTATCTATAATCATCATCATCATCATCATTATCATCATCATCAGATATCTATAGAGAGATAATGCCAGTGTCCTGAGGCTCAAGTGCCAAAGATTTTTTATAGCAAAGACGGAAAACGAGACTTTGAAAGTGATACAAACCCAGTTTTCTAGCTCTGAGGTATGGAATTGAAGAAATAAAAACAAGCCTCATTTTGAGAGAGCAATAGGAAAAGTAGTATCCTTGGGACCAGCCATACTTTAAGAAAAAAAAAAAAATATATATATATATATATGTATATAAAGGGAGGGAAGGACAAAGGTTATAAGTACTCAGAATATATTAACAAAATTCTACCCTGAGTAGATGATCACAGAGTCTCAGTAGAAGGGTTTGAGATTGTAGGTAATTGGGTGGGAGTAGAAAATGTATAGGGTGATATGGGGGTAAGCCACTGAATTACACCATTTCGATTTCTCAAGGAGGAAATATTGCATAGTGTTTACAAGTTTAAGTGGTAGATTCAGATATATCTGATTTCAAATCATGATTGTCGTCCTCTTCTTTCTGTTTTTGTTACTAGCTATGCAATCTTGAGCAAGGTACTTGAACTCTCTAAATCTTGGCTTTCTCTTTAATAAAAGGGAGATATTAATACTATGTCTTTTTTATGATTTTCATGAAGATTAAATAAGCTATTTTATAAAAAGCAGCACTTAGCAAAGTGTCTGGCACATTGCAAGGAAACAATAGTACTAGGACTATTATTATTGCCCCTTTAAACTCAAAAGAGTGAATTCTGAATTCTCTTATCCATTTTCAAACTTTATCATTCCAGACTTTAAAAATGCATTGATTTTCCTTTTTTTTTTTTTTTAAGGGAAGAATATTATGAAGAAAGTAATTTAGTATCTCCATTGGCCCCTAGGAGGCCTATACTTAATATGAGTCTTTGTGTAACAGGAAAATTATTCATTCTGAATCTATCTCTTATCATCTTTTCCACAGTCTGCTTGACTGCATCTTCCTACTTCTTGAAAACTGTATAAAAGACTTGTGGCTCAAAAAAAAAAAAAAAAAAAAAAAAGACTTGTGGCTCTTTCTTCATTATTATATACTTTTAGCTAAAAGCAAATTCAGAGTAATCAATATAACAAAAATGACTTAAGAGTTTTAGAAATGAACATCATCCATTGGTGACTCAATTGTAAATCAAATATTTAAAGAGAAATATATCTAATGTAACCAAAAGGTCCACTGTTTTAAACTGACAGGCATTTAAAATTGTTGATCAGTTTCATGTTTCTTTGTTAAAAAAAAATCAATGACTCCCTGTCAATTTCCATAGTTTAAATTTGATATTATTGTACATGATTAATTCTATTTAAATAGGTCACTTCTTTCTAGCTTATAATTGAATTTATTTGGATTTAGAATATTACAATAAAACACTTTTAATTATAGCCTGGGCTTTTATTTGTTTTTACAATTTGAATTCAGTTTGGAGTTATTTGTTTCACAGTATCATTAACATTAAGAAGTTTATTTTGGTGAGTCATTTTATTTTTTTAACAAGCCCTATTCCTTCCCCCTCCACCCCAAGGACTTAAAAACTTTTATTCTCTCTCTTTTATTCCGCTTAAAAACTTTATCACATTCTTAGTGCTGTAATTCTATTATATTTTAATTATTGTATACCTACTGAAATATAAAGGAATGCCTTTTTTTAGTTTCAAATAGTGGATTTTCTAATTCCAAAATGCAACTTATGTTTGAAAAAACAATTTTAGGGGTGCCTGGGTGGCTCAGTGGGTTAAAGCCTCTGCCTTTGGCTCAGGTCATGATCCTAGGGTCCTGGGATTGAGCCCCGCACTGGGCTCTCTGCTCAGCGGGGAGCCTGCTTCCCCCTCTCTCTCTGCCTGCCTCTCTGCCTACTTGTGATCTCTCTCTGTCAAATAAATAAAATCTTTAAAAGAAAAAAAAGAAAAAACAATTTTAGATTCAAAGTCATTCCTAAAATCCCTGATATAAAGTGAAGTAAGTAGTCCAAAACTACAAAGTTCCATTCTACTATAATCTTTTCAAGTTCAGATGGGACTCCTTTATTCAGAAGTATAGTGTTTTTTATAGCACTTTTGTCAAATTAATTTAAAAAACTTAATAGATACAAGCTTGACAGGAAGATAGCCTAGGATAAACATAGGATCTAAGTGTGAAAATACCTTGGTTTTTGCTCTTTACCAGCTAGGTAATCTTGTACATAACTTACTTGGAGCCCAGATTTTTGTGCATCAGTTTGTTTGTCTTTTTGATCTGCCAGATGGGGCAATGGATTATATTTCAAATAGTTCTTGTGAAAGAAAAAAAAGTCAAATATGTGACATAATGGCTGGTAAGAAATAGGTGCCAAATACACTTCACTGTCAATAGTACTAAATGATATTGATTACATTTATCACATTTTTTGAACATCTACTTTGAGCTGATGAAAACAATCTAATTTATTTTATCACTGTAACGGATCAGAGAAATCCGTGCAGTCACCTGGTCATTGAAAATCGTAAAACTTTATCCAGAATGGCTCAGGTATTATTTGCCTAGACTCCTGCTGTGGATCTGGGGAGTTAATTCTGGCATTTCTGACCATTTCTAAGCAATAGGTAGTTATAGTGGTTATATCTGGGTCAGAGAGCAGACTTATTTTTACTTCATAATGGTAAAGTCTCCCTCCTTTCTAGAGGAGATTTGCTTACATTCCTGAGTAATAAAGATCATGCCTTCCTCCAGGCAAATGTAAAGCAGCTTTGCCAGCAGCCTTTTCCAAAGCTCAGTAACACTAACCTGTGAAACAGATACATTTTGAATGCTGCATCCCCCTGGGGCACCTCTAAATCCCCGCCTATGGGAAAGTGGAGGGCAGGGGAACAATGAAACTTTTGCTTCATGTTGTGTTGCAAAAAAATTATCTAACTCAACCTGGAGAGATAAATCTATATCCACATCCTATCATATAAACTGTATCTGTATTTACATCTCCATCTATACTGAATTTGTGAAAAATTCTAACTAAAAAGGCCAAAATCAAGTGATACCAGTTTTATCAGAAAACTTTTGGTTTTATTTGTGTTTGACAGTGTTTATTTCTTCATTTACATCAGATGTGCACATCCAGACCTTTAACTTCACTCCCTGGTTTTGTATAGCCTGAGGATTTCGGTGATCATTTTCTAATGCTAAGATATTCATAGATATTGAATAAAACATATACTCTCAAAACCAGTAATTGGAATTTATATTTAAAGTGAATAAAATAAGCAAATGAAAGAGTACTATCAAAACCTGCATGGTGATGAAAGCGATTTTACTTTCCTTCTTTTAGAAAATGTATAAGTAGGACTCTTCTTATTAAAAGCAAGAAACACCTTAAGTTTCCTTCTTTTCTTTCTTGCTCTGAGTGATGCTAAGCAAGCCAGTTAGCATCTTCCATCCCCATCATGCTGATCTAGAGAATTGCTTGTACTGCCCGTCCCATTAGATAATTATGTGGGACGGTGTGGAGAGTGGATAAAAGTATTTGGTAAGCCTAAGGCACTAAAAAAAAAAAATAAAAAAAAGATCTTACATTTTTTTGTTCTTTTAAGTACAATTTATGGTTACAGGGGTATACTTATAGGTATGCAGTAGCTCTAGGCAAGATTGAATTATGATTTCTGATAGTCAAGCGTTACTGCTCCAGAACAGAATGAAAGAATAGTCCAGAGAGGTCTATCTTCCTGAGTGGGTCAGGTTTGATTTTATATGTTGATTACAAAGTTCAAACAATATCACTAACCAAAATTTTTAAGGACAACTTAGCAAAGAAAATATACATATAAATCAGAAAGAGGGGTAGTAATTTCTGCTACAGAGGAAGGTAAGAGGATAGAGTGTTTTTCTTTCTTTTTCTTTTTCTTCTAAATCTGTAAGCTTGATTCATAATTTCAAATATGTAAACCAAAAGCATAAAAACCTCTGCTTGAATTCTTGTCACTGTCCCCAAATTTTAACTGGCAGGCTTATACTGAATTACATGTAGGTATGCATGGAAATGGTCACTATAAGACAAACAGGAAACAGGAAAATGTCCAGATCTGATATAGTTTTAACAAGACATAAAATTGTGTATTTTCTCAAATTAATGTCAATATTCTCTCTGGAAAGTGTAAGCCCGGGAGATAACTTATATCTTGTAATGTATGTCCTTAGTGATGTAGTCTGTGATGGAGAAGAGAGTCTAAAAATTAGATGTAATTCTTTTTTTTTTAATAAAGTCATTTTTTAAAAAATATTTATTTATTTGAGAGAGAGAGAGCACAAGCAAGGGGAGGGGCAGAGGGAGAGGGAGAAATGGGCTCCCCATTTGAGCAGGAAGTCTGAAGCAGAGCTGGATCCCAGGACCCCGAGATCAAGACCTGAGCCAAAGGCAAACACTTAACCAACTGAGCCACCCAGGCACCTCTAGATAAAATTCAATATAACTTATGGACATTGGGGAGGGTATGTGCTATGGTGGGTACTGTGAATTGTGTAAGACTGATGATTCACAGACTGTACCCCTGAAGCAAATAATACATTATATGTTAATAAAAAATTTCAATATAAACCTGCCATTTAAATTTGGGGACAGTGACAATAATTCAAGCAGAGATTTTTATGCTTTTGGTTTACATATTTGAAATTATGAATCAAGCTTATAGATTTAGGAAAAAAAAGAAAGAAAAGCTCTATCCTCTTACCTTGACAAAATTTCGTCACAATGAGAATAATTTTAAAAATATAAAAAAATATAATTTTTTTTAAAAAAAATTAAAATATAATTTTAAAAAAATATATATATTTTAAAAATATAATAATTTAAAAAATTATTTTAAAAATAATTTTAAATATAGGGGTGCCTGGGTGGCTCAGTCGTTAAGCGTTTGCCTTCGGCTCAGGTCATGATCCTAGGGTCCTGGGATTGAGCCCCGCATCGAGCTCCTTGCTCTGCGGGGAGCCTGCTTCTCCCTCTCCCACTTCCCCCTCTCTCACTGTGTCTCTCTCTGTCAAATAAATACATAAAATCTTTAAAAAAAGATTTAAATATAGTGTCTGTCTTTTATTTGATTGAAAGTAGGCAAAATTAATTGAACTAAATTGTTATTGCACATGTCTGAGTGTTCTGTTGATAAGCTGGTAATAATATTTGAGTAAAAATATAGAAACATACATAATCACTTATTATATATTTATTCCATTGCATTTTTTTTTTTACTGTTTCAGCAAAGTCCTTTATATGTTGCTATAATTAATGCTTTTCACATAATTATGTTCTACTGGTTGTAGTGCAAAATTAGACCACCTTTTTTGACTTTTTAAATCCTTTTTTTTTTTAATTAAACTCAATGTAGAGAAATTTACTCTACTGGAATTTTCATAAAGCAATAAATTTATAAATTAGCAATGAATTTTATTACTTAATAATAAAATATACTTGATAGCATAGAATGAACTATCATTATTGTGAAAATATTAAAAAATATTTATATTTATTATATAAACTGCTATCACAAATTTATTGCAATTTCACCAATTCTCAGAGCATTATTTAGAACCTTACAATATTTTAAGCTATTTGTCTCTCAAAATTTTAATGCTAACATGTTAAAATAAAAAAATAAAAATAGGAGAATGATATTTTATATGTTCAAATCTCTCTTTGAGTTCATAGTATGATATATAATGATCAGACTATGGTGTCTATAGAAATTAATTTCAGGATTATTTTGTAAATCTTTCTCAAAGTTATGCAAATGTTTTATTTCATTGATTTGATTTTCTTATATTTATTTTTTT
>CM052884.1:77916213-78052474 GCA_028534135.1 Potos flavus | reverse complement strand
GCAGAGAGCCCAATGCGGGGCTCAATCCCAGGACCCTGAGATCATGACCTGAGCCAAAGGCAGAGGCTTTAACCCACTGAGCCACCCAAGCACCCCGATTTTCTTATACTTAAATTGGAATTTTTTTGGTTTTGCGTATTTCTTTCTTTTTTTTTTTTTTTTGAAAAGCCATTTAAAAAAAAAGAGGGGCACCTGGATCACTCAGTTGGTTAAGTGTCAGACTTTTGATTTTGGCTTAAATCATGACCTCAGTGTCCTGGGATTGAGCCCTGTATGGGGCTCCTTGCTCAATGAGGAGTCAACTTGAGGATTCTCTCCCTCTCCCTCTGCCCCTCTTCCCCACTGCTCATGGATATGTGCACACATGCTCTCTCTCTCTAAAATAAGTAAATCTTTTAAAAATATATAAAAAAATTAAAATTAAAAAAGAAAAGCCATATCTTTCTATTTGTAAATCCCTTTAAAAGTGATATACTCGAATTTATATTTGAGGGTTTTTTGTTAAGCATTTGCCAACCTTTTTAAGAGTAAAAAATTCTGTGGAAAGGGAAAATTCGAAATTAATTTTACTTTTTCTGCTAACCATAATTTCTCTTTATATGGAGAATCTTTGTTTTGCTGCATTTTTCTTGCCCATCTTATATTTTCTCCAAATCTAATCTAGTTGCTTTAAAGAAAACATTTAGTCAGCATTCCCATCACATCAAATTTGAAATGTGTCCCATAAATGTGTTCCATCTTTTGAGATATCCAGAAAATCTCATACATAAACTTTGAATTGTTCCAAAGGATGTCATCATTATTGGCACAGCTTAGGTTCTGTCTCCAGTAAAGAATTAAACTGTGTGCCATTCATAACCAAAGAGTGTTTCTGGATTTGGGCCAAAATTTATCTTGCATACCTTTTTCTTTACCAATCATGTTATCATTGTTACCGTATGTCTGCCCTCAATAATCTTTTAAATTATTTAAAAGAGACTGAAATGTTTTTCTTAATGTAATTAGTGTTAAATAATTTCAAACAAAATATTGCAATTCTAGTGTTCACTGACCATGTAGTTGCCAATGTAAAGAACTGGTATCATGCTTTTCACATATTATGTCTAGACATACTTATACATACACACACACAATTTTAAAAGTAGAATGCATTGTTTCATATTCCAAAATGTTCTTTAGGCACCATGTAAAGATGGTGCTAATTCTTGTGTAAGTTTTTTAAAAATATTTATTTATTCACTGTAGGGAGAGAAAGAGGCATGCAAATGAGCAGGGCAGGGAAAGAGGAGAGAGAGAGGCAGAGAAGCAGACTCCCTGCTGAGCTTGGAGCCCCATGTGGGGCTCCAGGACTCTGAGATCAGGACCTGAACTAAAATCAGACTGAACCACCCAGGTACCCTTTGTAATTTTTTAAAAATTTATTTTAGAGAGGGAAAGAGAAACAAGGAGAGAGAGAGAAAGAGAGAGTGTGGTAAGGGGCAGAGTGAGAGGGAGAGAGAATCCCAAGCAAACTGAATGCTGAGGTCAGAACCCTATGCAGGGTAGTTCCCATGACCTCTAGATCACGACCTGAGTCAAAATCAAGGGTCAGATGCTCAACCAATGGCGCCACCCAGGTGCCCCTCTTGTGTAATTTTATAACCATGAATTGGAACCCAACAATGTGGGTGCTCAGTCATGTTGGGGAATGTGACTTCACTTGAAATAATCAATTGGATTCATTTATTTGCACTGACAGGTTAATCAGTTTGGTTTTGACATAAGAGCTTTTTCTATTCAAATCCTCACTACATTCCAAAGCATTTGTTTCTTTTTTTTTTAATTGGCAATATTTTTATTTTTTATTTATTTATTTGTTTATTTATTTATTGCTATTAACATATAATGTATTATTTGTTTCAGGGGTACAGGTCTGTAATTCATCAGTCTTACAAAATACACAGCACTCACCACAATACATACCCTGTCCAATGTCCATCACACTGTCACCCATCCCCCCACCCTCCTCCCCTTCAGTAACCCTCAGTTTGTTTTCTGAGATTAAGAGTCTCTTATGGTTTATCTCCCTTTCTGGTTTCTTCTTATTTCATTTTCCTCTCTTCCCCTACAATCCTCTGCCTTGTTTCTCAAATTCCACATATCAGTGAGCTCGTATGATGATTGTCTTTCTCTGATTGACTTATTTAGCTTAGCATAATACCCTTTAGTTCCATCCACATCATTGCAAATGGCAAGATTTCATTTTTTTTTGATGGCTGCATAATATTCCATTGTGGATGCAGCCACTCCAGAAAACAGTATGGAGTTCCTCAAAAAGTTGAAATTAGAGCTTCACTATGACCCAGCAATTGCATTACTGGGTATTTACCCCAAAGATACAAAGATGGTGATCTGAGGGGGCACTTGTACCCAATGTTTATGGTAGCAATGTCCACAATAACTAAAATATGGAAAGAGCCCAGATGTCCAAAGCATTTCTTTTGGGCATGAAGAGTGTGATTTGTGAGACCCTTGAAAGTATAGGGCTTTTCCTGTAATATCTGTTTCAATATCTACCATGTTCAAAACCCTAAATGAAATGGAACAATGAAAAAAAATGTGGTTTCTGTGAATAGTGAGTAATAATTCTGATGATTGGCGCTCTGAATTAAGACCAAGGTTGCATTCAATGTCAATTATAGTCACATGCCACATGGGTTAGAACATTCCAGCCAAGTATGGGTCTAATAGGGTTTTCAAATCCAAGATTTCCACTACCTTGCCAAGATGATAAAATCAATGTAACTTTATTGTAATATCACACAATTCCAGTTGGTCCTCACAACAATTCTATAAGTTGGCTAGAGTACCAATTGACATTTACTTTAAAAAGAAGGGGAAAGTAAGGCTTAAAAAATTAAGTAATTTTTCTAAGGTCGCAAAACTAGTAAGTGGCAAAGCTGGAATTAAAGTTAAGAACAATTGAAACTGAAACATAGCAAATACATTTACTACATTATGTTGCATCCATGATTTATGGCCAAAAAACCCCACAGAGAAATTAGTTAATGATGAAGACATTTAGAGAAATCAGTTAATGATTAAGATATTTAGTATTTATTTTATTTTGAGCCTTGAAAAACAGACAGTGGAGTTATGTTTGAGATATACATTAAAATTAGAGGAAATAGTGTAAGCATAGGCACTCTAAGAGAAAAGAAAGGAATACCTGTGGCACAAGACCTAAGTCTATATGTGTAGGGGGAAAAGTGGGATAGTAGGTTTTATAAGACAGCCTGGAAAAACAAAAATAAATAAACAAATTTTACAAATAAAAATAATTGACACAACTCTCCATTAGAGTATTCTGCAAGAGTAAAATAAGACCAAATGTCCACCCAAATTCCTTGTGAACATGTGGGATGCTGAGAAGTCCAAAATTAATTTACGTTAATAATTGTGTTAATTCAATAAAATGTTCAATACTGGATGAAGTTTGCTTAGCATTATTATTATAAATATGATTTTAAAAACCCAGTAATTTAGATGTAACAAGGCCAAATACATAGTTTGAAGACTCTGAGCCCATAGCCCCTCGTTAGGTATATAATTAGTGTCTGTTGACAACTTTATGAAAGTATTCTCCTTTGGCAAAGAAAATGAGCCTTGGTTTTAAAATCACAGCTTTTACATTTTTACATAGGATCTTAGATAATGTATTTAATGTTGTAAGTCCTCTATTTATTCTTTTGTAAAATGGGGATTAATATGCCTACAGTGAGAGATCATTTGTCATGATAGAATAAGGTAAAATACTTAATCTAGCCAATCTTTACTTAGGATGCATGATCTTCAGATATATACTTTGCTAACCTGTGATTTGTGTGTCCATAGCACAGCTTATCCTAGTATTCTGTAGGATGCACCTCAGGATGAATCAACAATGTTCATAGTATGGATTTACACCAATAGACAACACTGATGATTTCTTTAATTTTATTTTTAAACTTATAAAATAAAAAGCCTGTATATATTTAAGCTGAGAACAATGTAGTCCTGTGAGAAAGCCTGAGAACTGGAGAAAAATCTAATCTTTACACTTTTTGTTAAGAAGTAAGAGATCTTCATGAAAAATACCAAAATCTTGCCATTTGCAATGACGTGGATGGAACTAGAGTGTTATTATGCTAAGTGAAATAAGTCAACCAGAGAAAGACAATTATCATATGATCTCTCTGATATGAGGACTTTGAGAAACCAGACAGAGGATCATAGGAGAAGGGAGGGAAAAATGAAACAAGATAAAACCAGAGAGAGAGACAAACCATAAGAAACTCAATCACAGGAAACAAACTGAGGGTTGCTGGAGGGAGGGAGAGTGGGAGGAATGCAGTAACTGGGTAATGGACACTGGGGAGGGTATGTGCTATGGTGAGTGCTTTGAACTGCGTAAGACTGATGAATCACAGACCTGTACCCCTGAAACAAATAATTCATTATATGTTAATAAAAATAAATAAATAAAAATAAAGAAGTAAGAGAGCTTCATGTAGATTACCTTTCCTAAGATTTAACTTCGCCAAGGAAATAAATAGTGATGGGTATCTTCATCTTGGAGAACATAACCATAAGATGGAAAGATGTATAGTGTGAGATATGTATATCTAGACAGATGATAGATGATAGACAGATAGATACATAGATAGATGCATAATCATATTGATGAGAACTAATCAAATATTCAGGCACCCAGAGTATAAACTCTTCACAGAACCTGACTCTCTTGTAGGCAATCTTCTCTGCTGTCACTTTCTTCAGTTTTTATTTCTTACTACAATGACTGGGCTTAATACTGCAAATTTTTTTTAATGTTGAAAGACTATTTTTTCCCCAGATAACATGGCAAGCTAATGGATTTTGAAAAAAAAAAAAAAAAGATAAGTATAATATGTCAAGAGCAGATAAATATTGTAAATACTCATAGAGACTGTCTCACCAGAGTTCTGATATACATCTGTTAATATCTCACTCTAAATATGAAAGGCTGTTTCTTTTAGGAAATCAGATTGTGTGTGAGTTCAGCTAACAATGTCACCTAGTAGTTTTGTGTCTCAATGCATAGAAAGAGTGTTTTCTCTTAACAATAGAAAAATGTGCATCTATATCATGAATAAGGTATATCTAGCTCTAGGCAGGATTAATATAACTGGAATGATTTCTAGTCATCAAAATATGAAATTCCTTTCTTCAGAACAAATATAAATTAACTCAATCACTTAGTAGGCAAATACTGAATGCCTGTTTTGTACCAGGCACCAACTAAGCCCTGGGATGGCAAACTAAAGGAAACAAACTAGAGGAAACAATCTCTACTTGTTGCATAGGTATTGTGATGATGTCCCTGAATGATTAATCCAATTATAAATTGATGACCTATCAATGTCTAGAAAAAAAAAGGGAGTACAGCCAGTCAGAGTATTACGAGAATGGATTCTTCTAAAAGATATCATGATCTTATAAAAAGCAGAGTTGGTGGATGAAAACATTCTCCTTATTTTGTCCTTACTCTCTGGAATTCTTGAGGCTTCCTTATAATTTGCAGTACTCAGACTTTGAAGAGAGCAGTTTTATGCCCTCAATGTGTTTTCTTTTCCTTTCCTTTGTTCCTGGCACAGTAATAAAGGATCCTGGAGAAGACAGCTTCTCTCTTCCCAGTCCAGAACCTACACTACAGAGAATAGCTCAAGAATTGGGATATTTGCCATAGACTGATTTGGATTTGCTTTGTTACCCATTTGAAGGTACTGCCTCGGTTGACCTCTATTATAACAAACCTCATTATTTCCCTCCTCCTGAATCATCCGTTTTCTCTCAATCTATTTCAATTCTATTAAATCTATACTAACCTAGGTTATTGCTAAAACTTCTAGTCTATTTTGAAGGGCATACAAGATAAAATATTTGTTATCTTGTATAAATAAAAAAATTATAAATATAAACTATTTTATCTTGTATAAGCAAAAACCCTATGAAAAATTAATTTTTGAAGACTAACTCCATAGGGTCAGGAAAATCTTTACAAAAATAGAATTTTGGGCTTTCTGTCCATATGTGTGCCTCAATAACTATGATTTTTATCTCAATAGGCATTGATTTTAAAATAGTGAGTTTTGAGTTTTGATAGTTCTATATAATTTTGGCCAAGGTAGGCACAAAGAACTCTGAAGCTATCTTTCAACCTAACAAGTTGGTTTGCCATAGTATCATGAATGCAGGTAGAAGATATTTGGCTCCTCAGTCAGAGGTGAATAGCAACTTATCATTCAAAGCAATATCAATAGCGGAAGATAATCATTTTCACATTAGTTCCCTGAAGACCAGTTCCAACAGAATTGCCTTAAAGAAGAGGACCTTGAGTTTAAGAGACCTGAATCTTTTATAACAAGTAGTAAGTATGTTTTGTTCTTTATTCTGTTGAAAAATATTATCTTTATTATACTGGAGCATGTTTGCCCTGTACTCTGGAGAAAAATACTAATTTTGTCTTCTAAAAATGTTTGCTATACAAACATATTTGAAAGATAGTCTGGAACAAAGGAGAGTAAGTACTACATTTGCAAGATGTACAGAAATGCAAAAGAACAAACAGGGGTATCATTAAATCTTAGAATATTAGAGTAAAACTACGTTATTTTTTTAAAGATTTTATTTTTAAGTAATTTCTACACAATATGGGGCTCAAACTCACAACCTTGAGATCAAAGTCACATGCTCTACTGACAGAGCCAGCCAGGTTTCCTTAGGGTAAAGTTATTTTAACTATACCTAAAACAAGATTTCTACATGCATTATTCCTGTCAAATTATCATAGTCTCCTCCTGTACTCTTCAGGGGAAGGTGACTCATTATTTCATGAGATAGGTTATTGCATTTTTGGACAGCAAATCTTTATCTAAATCTGCTTTGCAATTTAGATTCAATTAAATTCAATAAAAGATTCAATCTGTTATCTGTAACTATACTTACATTTTAATTTTTCAAAATTTTTTTATTTGAGTATAGTTGACACACTGTATTATGTTAGTTTCAGGTATACACCATTGTGATTCAACAAGTTTATGCATTATACAATATTTGCATTTTTATAGCAGCTATACTATAGTTTTGGCTTATAAGAAGCTTGTAGTCATCTATATTCTTAGGTGTTTTTTGTTAAGATCCACTGCAGTTAAACAGCATCTTCTCCATTCTTTTCATATGAAGTTTCTTCTTTGAAGGCACATAAAGGATTTGATATTAATCCTGTTTATTTCATCTCAGAAGGTCAATCTGATGATCACTACTCTAATCCTATGAAGAAAAATGTATCTTTTCACTTGGATTCATCAAGAGACCTTGCTAGTTACTACGATAATTTCACCAAGTGTTCACGGAAGCCACACATAGAAATTTCCAGTTCATTTGATTGTCAAAGAGGATCCTTGGCTACAAAAATGAAAATAAAAGTAAGGAGTCCTTTCTTGATTGTAGGTGTTATCTTACTTCATAAAAATGGACCCTTGACTTGGAAAATATCTGCTTTCTTCTAAACTCTGTTGGCAAATAATTGCGTTTAAAATGTGTCACAAATATCAGCTATGTTCCGTTTACACTTACAAGCACTTTTCTCATAGAAAAAAATATCATGCCCTTAACTAAAATACAAGTTGAACAAGGCAATCTTTGCTTAAATTAAAAAAAGAGAGAGAATATTTATAACTTTCCTACCAGATTTCAGTTAAATTATTTCATTTCACAACTTTAGTTACGTGTTTTTCAAAATATTTCACTGCTAATAGTTCACATCATTTTTTAACTCTGAGTGATGACATTTAAATCCTTATTAATTACTTGAAGCTAGTTTTTAATCCTCTCTTCCTACTTTGTTGGTTAGCAATTGGAAAGGACGGTGAGATGAAATACAATTACTGGCTTTAATTTTCAAAATAGCTTTAGAATTCAAAATTTTTGTCTTGGTATCTACCATGCATGGTGACAGTGATGATGATGAATTTCTTTAAATCCATTTGAGACACGAATCTACACTATTTTCAGAAAGTCAATGACACTAAGATACGTGTAAAGCGGTGTCATTCTTGAGGGTCTGCGATGTCAGCTTGAGTGGGCCACTGTGTGTCCAGATGATCAACCACCCATTATTTGAGTGTTTCTGTGAAGGTGTTTTTGGATGAGACTCACAGTTGGATTGGTAGACTGAGTAAAACAAATTGTCCTTTCTAATGTGGGCAGACCTCATTCAATCTGTTGAAGGCTTGAACAGAGCAAAAAGCCTGACCGTCCGATGAGATAGGGAAGACTTCTCCTGGTTGACTGCCTTCAAGTGGAATATTAGCTTTTTCCTAACTTCATATATTGATATATTGGTTCTTCCTGGCTCTAGAGCCTGCTGGCCTTCAGACTGGAGCTACTGTTGGCTCTTCTGGGACTCCAACTTGCTGAATCACCCTGCAGAGCTTGGGACTTGTGTTCCTTCATAATTGTATAAGCCAATTGCTTATAATAAATCTCTGCTCTGGATAACCCCGATTAATACTGTGTCTTTTGTGAATTTCCAGATAAAACGTTATTGAATATTATCTATAAATATAATCTAGAATTTTATTTAAGGATCTGTCTGGTCTTGCTCTCCTTTTTTTTTTTTTTCTTTTTAAGTTTTTATTTATTTATTTGACAGAGAGGAGAGAGATCACAAGTAGGCAGAGAGAGAGGGGAAGCAGGCTCCCCGCTGAGCAGAGAGCCCGATGCGGGGCTCGATCCCAGCACCCCGAGATCATGACCTGAGCTGAAGGCAGAGGCTTTAACCCATTGAGCCACCCAGGCACCCCTCATTCTCCTTCTTAATGTAAATAAATGGTAAAACAGTATTATAAAACTAATGGTATGTAAGTACTATAGAATATGATATAAAGTATTATAGCATCAATAGATTATAATAGATAATTTCTGTAAATCCCTCCAGGGTGTTTAAGCGTTTCCCAAAAATGAATTTTTTTTCTTCCTGAGCACACAACCAGATTGCATTTCCTAGTCTCCTTTGGAGTTACGCATAGCTATGTGATGCAGTTCTGATCAAGGAATCGTGAATAGAAATAGCATGCGCCACTTTCAGGCCAGGCTCTTACAAACTTCCCACGTGAGCTCCTCATTCCCTCTCTCCTTCCAGGAGACTAAGATGGAGTCTACCGTTAAGATAAGCATGTGAGGAAGTGACAAACCCTCGATCAGATTACGTGCTTGAGTGTACCCACAGAGCAGAACTACCCCTTACCCTCTACTGCCCACTTCCCTTTGCCCTGTGCTCCTGCTGACCAGGAATATCTAATTTGGAATGTTGCATGTGTGCAGAATAAACTTCAGTGGAGTTTGAACTAGAATATATGTACAGTTTGCTGTTGTTGCTGCTGCCATAACCTACCATAACTAGTCTCCTGGCTAGGAGTAGATGAAAATTGGCCTTTTACAGAACTACTAGAATCCATCATGCAGTATTACTTTGTCAGGTTTGACATTCAGATTTCAATATAGAATATAAAATGAAAAGGCAAAATGGTTATTTTTCATTTACATATTTACTGTTCAATTTGTATAAAATTTTGTGCTAAATACTGTATCTGCTGGAAAACTCAATTACTGCCCTCAAGATACCACCCTCAAAAATAAGAGCAGAGTCCATATATGTTTCATCTATGTAATTCAAGGAGCTGTTACCTATGGGAACTAACTTATTAGTAGTAGTTTGGGACCATTGACTGAAGACCTGTAGGCAGGAATCAATAGAAAACCTACAATAAATATATGGTAGTTCAGGGAGAAGGGATTGCCTTTGAATGGTAGCTCAGGGAGAAGAGATTGACTTTGAATGGGCAGTAAAAAAAAGGACCAAAAAGAAGAAGATAAGATTTAGTTGACTCTGATAGATTGATTGATAGGTACATACATACAGAGGTACACACATATATACAGAGTTAGTTACATGATGTAGCAAGGCCCACACAACTAGAGAGGTATGGAAGAATACCAGTTTGGAGAGTAGTAAAGAAATACAAATAAGAGTGAACATTGTAACACTGAAACAACATCCTGATCAGACTTATAGGTTCATATAGATGAATTAGATGAACAGTCACTAGAAACTGGGATGAACCTATGCTTAGTGCTAGTCAGATGCCAGTGGAGTTGCTCATGCTGTTTCCTAAGGATTTTAGCATCTATTATATAGGTGATAATAATAGGTATTATATAGGTAATAGGTAATAGGTGTAGGAAGCCATTGAGATAATCCAAATATATAAAAAATTTGAGATAATTATTCCAAAATGTCTATTTTGAATTAAAAGTTTAGGGGAAAAAATGAAATTTTCTTACTTGAATCTTCTGAAGTTAGCAGGGGCAGAGAGGGGCATTTCATTCTGACAAATTACCATCAAGGAGTATTCCACAGACAAGTCTGAAATTCAGTGGAATAAAAATCTCAGAATCAAATGTTCAAGTGCTTTCTTAAAGAAGTAGAATAGGGCCCTAATCATTTCCAAACATTTAGAAGCACACTCTACTGACTCTTTCTCTTTATGCTTTCAGAAAACTACCAAACAACTTTACTTTCTTTTAAAAGAAGCCTTGAGAAGAGCATTATGTTTCTTTTAACCTATCAGATATATCTTTTTGTTTAGGTCACTGCTCTGGACTGTATTGCAGAAAACTGTTCATAGCAGTGGCAAATTGATAAGAGCGTTGTTGTGGCTTTCCACCTTGTAACAGTAATCTCATTCAAGAACTACCAGCTTCACTATCCCATAATAATTAGTGCTACTATCCCTATAATAATGACATAATGAATAATAATAATGTTAATAATGGCAGCTAATTTTTTTTTCCAAAGTATTTTTAAGCAGATATTGTTTTACAAAGATACATTTCAGCCTGATTCCTGAGGACAAAAATCAACAACCTATGAAAAACAGAATGAAATACTGCTGGAATGCGAACTGAAACCACACCGACTTCACGTACAGTGGATATCATTGCTGTGGGTGAGAATGTACATCACTGACAGGTGAGAGGAGAGAAGTTTTGAGGTTTCTGATTATAGTAAAAAAAAAAAAAAATCCCTCTCTCTTTCTCCAAATCTTTCATAAAAGGAATTAAGGTACTACAGAAATAGTCTTACTTTCAAACTGAGTTATGAGAACAAACCCAAAACGACTTTGTAATGGTATCAAGCAAAAGTGAACTATACAAGAGAAGCGGGAAGTCTCAGACAGGTTTAAAAGTTCAAGCCCGAGCCCACTTAAAAGTGAGCAGGCACTTTAAAAAAATACTCACGATTTTTGTGGACAGGATTTCTGTGCCACTGTCAAAAGAAAAAATAAAAAAAGAAAGAAAGAAAATCAAGCAGCCTCCTCTTTAGAAAAATACGTAGCGGTCTATTGATGTGAACTTTATGGGGGGGGTTTCAACTGTGTTCCACTTGTCATTCTTAACGGAGAGTTTGTACAACATGGCTCATTAACAATGGCCTAAGAAAAGTATTTACCTTCAGTTAATAAAATGTTGGGCTATTTGGCTCCTAGAAAATTGGGAAGCTCAGACTATATGCAAAGTAAAAGATTCAGATGGATTGCAGCAAGTAGTAGCAGAGATTCAATAGATGGCACTCTTGCCCCTGCTTTGAGCTCATTCCTCAAGATGGCTCAGATTTCCAGACCTTCAGCTTGGTATGCTGGGTACTCTTCCTACCTCTTCAGCCTGTATCTCCAATCACTCAACTATATTTAACTTAGTGATTCAGCCACAGAACACTAACAACCTAAAAAAATCTTAATATGTCATTCTCTAAGTCCTTAGTCCTTTTTAAAATATGTTCTCTCAGGCTGGGAATGCCCTCCTTTCTCTAACCATTTCTCATCACTTTGAGCAGCATTTCTACTGCTGAGCCTTCTTCTAGAATTCCCCTCATCATTGAGTGTCCTGCCCATGCTTTTTCTTGTCCCTCCCATAATATTAGGCATGTATCAGAGGTCTCACCTGTGAATATTATACATGTTATTGTGTCTTTCTCTTCCATGAGAAGATGAGCTTCTCAAGGAGGAACCATTGTCTTTCTAATATCTGCCACATAATCAACGCTATATAAATAAATATTTGTTGAATGAATGAATGAATCTAAGTATCAGCATCTTTTCCAACCTCATTTAAATATTAATCGCACCATATGAGGAGACAGATCTTGTTGTTTTTTCTTACATGTTTAGTCCTGGCTCCATTGTGTTTGCTTTTTTACCTTTAAGATCTACTTGGTTTTGTGTTGTTTTTTTTTTCACCTTTCATTTATTATATTGCTGCCATTTTAATTTGAAATTCTTGGTAAGTTTGATTATGTATCTAGTTTGTTAGGAATTAGTTTCTTAACCATATTTTAAAGATTTTATTTATCTATTTATTTGAGAGAGAGAGAGTGTGTGTGTGCACAGAGCATAAGGTGGTTGGGCAGAGGATGGAGAGAGGGAGAGGGAGAGCATCTCAAGCAGACTCCACATTGAGTGCAGAGTCCAATGTGGCGCTCGATCTCGTGATCCTGAGATCATGACCTGAGCCAAAACCAAGAGTCAAATGCTTAACCACCTGAGCCACTCAGGTGTCCCTTAACTGTTCTTTTAAATTAATTTTTACTCTTAAGGTCAAAACAGAAAAGATAATATTTATATATGATATTAAAAAAATATTTATATATGATATTAAGTTTTATAGGCTATAAAGCTTAACTTCTAGAATCAAATGCATACTTTATAGAATTCAATTATTTCAATTCAACAAATATGTATTGAATAATTATGGTGGGGTTCAGGGAGGACACCCCAAAATATTCCATCTTGCATATTGATTATTTTTAATTAAAGTTACTTAAGAAACAGCCAGAGCAAGGACACTCTGACCCTCCTTTGTCCTCCTGAAGGCAGGAAATAAATCTTCCATGTGAATGGTGCCTTCCTGTACCAGGAAGTAAAGTAACATCCTTATCACCAGAGACAGAGAATTTCGGGCCAAAAGGGCCTTATAAACAAACCTTGTTATTTCTTCACTAATTGACTACCCCAAGCCCAAACTTCTTTGTTGTCAATCATCACAAATTTTTTGTCTAAAAGGTATAAAAGCTGACTGTTTTGGTCACTTTGAGTCTCCTATTTCTATGAACTCCCATACATACAAAATTAAAATTTAATTTTTCTCCTATTAACCCGTCTTGTGTCAGTTTAATTATTAGATCATCCAAAGAACCTAGAAGGGGGGTAAGGAAAAGTTTTCCTCCCCTACAATTATTATGAGTGAAACTATTTGTTAAGTAATTAGGAAAAAGCCTCAGTAAGATACACTCAGGCTTTGTCCTCTTAACAATGACAGTTTTACAGGAAATATTCTTTAACCTCACATTTCAGGGAGTCTAGTTTCTTGGCTCAAAGAATGGGAACCACAAAGCTGATCTTACTGGGAAAACTAAATAGGATGATGTGTATGAAATCTCCCAGAATAATCCATGACAAGTTCAAGGAGTTTAATGAATGAGTGTTTCTCTGATTTCAACTAAAGATAATATAAGGTAACAGGATAATCCTTCTCTGTGGAGTTGTGGCAAAATGCTCTTGGTTCTTCAGTGATGTGTCATATTAAATATATACATAAATCAATTATAATTTAAGTGAGAGTACTCTGAGCAAGTGATCCAAAGACTGGTTGCAAAATCTAATTTTATTATTTAATTTCTGGTAACTTTAGATAGCGTAGCTGTCTTCTCTATTATTATTCAAGTTTTTCATACTAACATCTGCCTAAAAGTCAGATAATTGGTTTTAAGCAGTGATGTTTAAGTGAGAGACTTGAGTAGATTGCATGATTATGCCAGGGACTCTTGAATAACTTTGATAAAATGCTTCCTCATCTTTGGTTTTCTTGTCTATAGAACAGGGATAAAATAATTTGCCTAATAGTATAGATAAAAGAAACATGCACAATACATGCATAGTGTTTTCCCATACACAATATTCAAGAATGTTATGTGCTTTTATTATTACTACTCTTATTCAGTACTGTCTTCATGGGAATAAATATGAATGTGTTTTGAAAAGTCTAAAGTAAAAAATGTATAAGACAAGCATGGGAGCACAAAGAGCTACTTGAACCCTCTCTCAAGGAAAACTGGTAAAAATTTATATGTATATGCAAGAGATGAATAGATGTACTGGAGATATAGTTTAAATTGTTGGCTGGCTAGTTTACCAGACAGAAATGGGAAAAGGAACAGTTGGGAAGAACCCTCGTGGGGTCAGAACAAATCTCAAACAATATCCTTGAGAAAAATCACAAATTTGATTGAATTAGTTTGTGAAGCAATCTATGGCCCAGGATACTATAGGAGACAACAGAGCAGCACTCCAACAATTAGCGGAGTTTAACTGGAATGCCCAAACCACTGTAACCCCAGGGTGACTGTGAGTATACCAAAGAGTGTGACTGCCAATGAGCAACGTCAGAGGCTTCACATTGTGTTTGTGGAGATGAGTGGAGGGTAGACTGCAGTAAACATATAAGGAGCAAATACTATTAATAAGTACTTGGGAGGAGAACCAGAGTTGCTAACACATATTTTTCTAAAATGCCTCGTTTCCAGTAATCAAATGGGTCAAAGAAGAAATCAAAAGGGAAGTTAGAAAACAGTTTGAAATGACTGGAAGTGAAAACACAGCATACCAAATTTGTGGGATGCCGCTAAGGCAGTGCTCGCAGAGAAATTTATGTCCCATGCCTATATTGATAAGGAAGAAAGATCTCAACCTAACCCTCCACCTTAAAGGGAAAAAAAGAACCGACTAAAACGAATGAATCAGATATAAGGAAATAATAAAGATTAGAGCATAAATTAATGAAATCAAAATTATAAAAACAGTAAAGAAAATAAATGAAACCAAAGGCTGGTTCTTTAAAGAGTTCAGTACAACTGAAAAAGCTTTAGTGAAAAAAGCCAAGAGAAAAGAGAGATGACTCAGATGACCAGAATAAGAAATGAAAAAAGGGACCTACTATCAACCTGGCAGAAATAAATCAAAATGAATCAAAACTATCCAAAAAATAAGGCCCAGGCTCTAAGGGCTTCATAGGTGAATTTTACCAAACATCTGAAAAACAATTAATGTCATTTTTCTCAATAGAAACAGAGGGAGTTCTGGCCAAATCATCCTGTGAGTTCAATATTATCCTGATAAAAATCCGGATAAAAACATCACAAAAAAAGAAAGCTATAGACTAACACTAATATGGACACAAACATCCTAAACAAAATTCTAGCACACTGAAGCCAGCAATATCTATGTATTTTTAAGATTTTATTTATTTATTTGACAGAGAGAGAGAGGGACAGAGAGAGAACAGCAGGGTGAGAAACAGAGGGAGAGAGAGAAGCAGACTCTCCGCTGAGAAGGGAGTTCATGACCTGAACCAAAGGCAGACGCTTAACCGAGTGAGCCACCTAGGTACCCACCAGCAATATATTTTTAAAAGTTATACACCATAACCAAGTGGGATCCCAGGATTGGAAGTTTTGCCTAATATCAGAAAATGAGTTAATAGTACCTTATTAACAGAAAACACACACACACACAAACACATACAAACATAATCTCAAAAGATGGGTAAAAATTGTAAAAATCAATACCATTTCTTGATAAAAACAGTCACTGAAATATGTATACAAAGGAACTTCAATTCGATAAAGAGCATCTCTGAAAAACCCACAATTCACATCATACATTATGATGGAAAACTGGATGATTTCCTTCTGAGATCAGGAGCAAGATAAGAGTATCTTATAGCCAATTCTATTCTTCCTTGTACTGGAGGCTTTATGCAGGGCAGTTAGGCAAGAAAAAGAAATAGAAGGCATCCAAAGTAGGAAGACTATTACTATGCTTGAATATAGGGCCTTTAAAGAGGTGATTAAGTATAAGTGAGGCCTTTGGAGTGAGCCCTAATTCAATCTGACCGCCGTCCTTAGAAGAAAGAATTTGGACACACAGGGAGACACTGGAGACTCATTTATAATTATCACCGGGATATAAACAACCAGAAAACCTCCCTGTCCCCCCAGCTTATAAACTTAGGTGGTCTTGATGAAATCAGAGTGGGGAACAGCCAGGTTTTTTGTAAAATAATCATTTTTCTCTCTCTCTCTTTTTTTTTCTTAGTTATCAAATATGATTGGCAGAACTTGCCTTGAAAAGGGTATTGTGCGATGTGAATTCAGCGGCTGCTCAGAATTGATTTCATCTCTATTTTTCCAGTGGAGTGCAGTTCTTTTTGAAAAAGAAGGTTGCTTTTTATTTTGCTCTCTCTTTATTATGATTGCTGTCTGCCCCTGTTCCTTTTTTAAAGTAAAAGTGTAGCTGGCCAAAGCTTTAGAGCCAAACGCCCTCTTGTTTCTTCCTATGCCGTCCCCATTCTGTAAGCTGCAGTGGAGCTTCTTATAAAAGGAAAGAGCAATGGGAAGCAGATGCAGTGTTATCCTGTGCGTCCCATGCTTAAATAGCTGTTTTATGTTCCTTTGAAAACAAATATCACTTTATACATCATTTCTCAGAAGCACAGATGAATCCTCACTTTTCCCCTTTTTCTTATCAGTCAATGTCTGAGTTGTACCTAATCCTTAAAGATGATATTTATGTAGCTGAACATGTACATTTACCTCTTTGAAAAGCTTCAGGCAAATGTGTCCTGACCTATTTGGTTTTCAGCATCTCTTGAGGAAATGAACAAATAGAGTAAATGAGTGATATACTAATTTCTAAACTAACCTCCAAGAACCAAAAGAGCCTCTGTGAATTCAGTAGTAATTTTAATGGTTTTTATAGTGCACTCATTACAGCATTTACATACAAATTAAAATATATATGTAACACATCTATAGAGCTAGGCTATTTATAGACCTGTATAGTGATCACTGAACTCACAGTATTCTCCAAACAATTCTGTCTCTCTTAACCCCCACTTCTTGGGAACCATTCCTCTGGGCCATTTGATAATAGGACATTACTAAGATGTATTCAGTGCCATCTAACGGATATTTTTCCCCCTGCCATTTTGGATTGATGTATCTAAATGGTCTCTGTTGTGCTGAGTTTTTGAGCACTTTTATTTGCCTGGAGTATAAAGAATCTGTGGAATTTGGACTGACTCCTTTTACTTCTCCTGTGGTCCACACAGTGTATGAGAGCACAGAAGGACAGCTGTTTGTTGGTGTTGAGCCTTATATATATTAGTGTTGGCTTCTCCATGATGCCAAGTCCCATCAGTTTAGGGTTGTCAGATTAAACCGATAAAAAAAGAGGACATCAGCTTAAATTCGAATTTCATGGTAAGTAAAAAAAACTTTTTTTTTTTTAATATAGGTATGTGTCATGCAATATTTGAGATACACTTGTATCTGGTTTGCGATTCCTTCTTCAAGTTGGCAACAAGGATTACTGAGAACTTGGGGACATAAGTTACAATCTGGAAAAAGAGATAATTCCAATACCAAGTAATTATCAAAACATCATGTTCAAAAACCAGAGACAGGTACAACATCAGAGGGGTGTGTGTGTGTGTGTGCTGTTGAATTTGGTTTGATAGTAGTCTTTTATTTTTGAGTAGAGTTGACACACATTACATTAGTTTCAGGTCTACAACATAGTGATGTTTATACCTTATGCTCTGCTCATTGCAAATGCAGCTACACTGGTTGTATTCTATTCTTTAGAAGCATGTCACTAGTCCCAGTCTACACTCAAAGTGAGGGATTACATAAGGGCATGACTTCAAGGAGATGGAGAAGATTGGGAATTATCTTAGAGGCTGCCAACCACCATAAGGTACTGCCCACTAGCTTCCTAAAATGTTCAAATTCTTTTATGTTCTAACCAACAACGTATGAGGGTTCTAGTTGCACTGCATATTTGTCCATACACACCTTTGCTAATATTTGGTATCATTTTTAAAAAAAATTTAGCCATTACAATAACTTTGAAATGTCATTTTATGGTTTTATTTACATTTCTATAATGACTAATGATTTGAGCACCTTTTTCTGTATTTAAGGGCAATTGATATCTCTTGCCTTAGGAATTTCTTTCTCTCCCTTTCTCTTTTTTTCTAATAGGGTATCTATTTTTTACATTGACTTCTTAGAGTATTAGAGTATTTATATATTCTGGAACAAGTCCTTTGTCAGAATTTATGCCGTGATTAATTTCTCTCCAGCTAAGGCTTGCCTTTTCATATTCTTAATGCTTTTTTTGATGAATAAAATGTTTATTTTGATAAAATTTACTATTAAATATCTTTTGTTGTTAGTTTAGTGATTCTTGTATCTTAAGTACTATTTGCACACCCAAATTTTCAAAGTCCCCTTTATCTTATTCTAGAAGCTTTGCAGTTTTAGCTTTTATGTATATATACCATTTTCTTCAAATAAATTTCTGTAGATGATATGAGTAGTAGATCAAATTTTATTTTATGAATAAACTTATTCAGTTGATTCAGTACCATTTGTTGAAAGATTTTTTTTTCCTTTTGTATCTTTGTCAAAAGTCATTTGTTTTTGTAAGTATGGTTTTATTTCTGGACTCTCTATTCTGTTCTACAGATCTTTATGTCTATACTTATGCCAATACTACACTCTTCTAATTACTGAAATTTGTTATCAGGTAGCTGCAATCCTCAACTTTGATCTTCTT
The DNA here is from genome assembly GCA_028534135.1 of Potos flavus. Lineage (NCBI taxonomy): Eukaryota > Metazoa > Chordata > Mammalia > Carnivora > Procyonidae > Potos > Potos flavus. The sequence goes on along the minus strand of CM052884.1, from coordinate 78,033,677 downwards.
TTTAAAAATTTTATTGACTATTTTAGGTCCTTTGATTTTTCAGTACAAATTTTAGAATCAACTTGACAATTTCTACCAGAAAAACAAACGAGCAAACCAAAAACCCTTGAGATACTGATTAAGATTGTATTGTTTCTGTTTATCACATTAGTAATGAATAATGTCTGGAAAATGTTGAATCCTCCAGTTTGTAAACATGATATATCTCTCCATTTACTTAGGTCTTCTTTAATTCCTATCAGCATTATTTTGTAATTTTCAATGTGCTGATCTTACACAATTTTTTGTTAAAAGTTTTGATATTTCACATGTCATTTTCATTTTAAAAATCTTATTTTTTAATTATTCATTGATAGAATGTAAGTACACAGTAGAACTTTGTATACAGAATGAATTCTGATACTTTGCTGAATTTCTTTAAGTTCTAATAATTCTTCAGGGCTTTTTTTTTTTATAGTGTTTAGTTTTGTTTTCATCTGTGCAATTATGTTAGTAGAAAATAAGATAATTTTGCTTCTTCTTTTCCAAACTTTTGATTATTCCTTGCCTTATTGAACTGGGTAGGACACACTGTATAATGTTGAATAAAAAATGCTCAGAGCTGTCATGCTTGCTTTGGTCTAAATCTTAACAGAAATTATTTAATATTTTTCCATTAACATAATGCTAACTGAACACTTTTTTGTAGATGCCCTTTATCAAGTAGTGGATATCCCCTTTCATTTTTATTTTGTCAAGACTTATTATCATTAATACTGAATTTTGACAAATGCTTTTTCTGTGACTATTGACATGATTATATGGATTGTTTTATTTTGTTAATGTGGTTAATTTCATTAGTTGATTTTCAAATGTTAAATAAACATTGCATTCCCGAGATAAACTCTGTTTATGATTATTATATTTTTGTATGTTATGGGATTTAACTTACCAATGTTTTATTATAAATTTTTATGTTTTTGTTTTTGAAGGATATTGGTTTCTAATATCCTCTCTTTGTATGGTTGCCTTGTAAGATATACTTTTGGGATTGCATTATCTGAGTTATTCTGTCCTAATAAAATGAGTTTTGAAGGGTCCTCTCTTTTTTATTTCCTGAAATATATTTGTCTAAGACTGATGCTGTTTATCATAATAAGTGATAGAATTCACTAGTGAACTCATGTGGACCTATAATTTTCTTTAAGGGAGTGTTTTCAATTATAAATTCAATTTCTTCAGCAAATATGAGATACTTAGCTTTTCTATGTTTTACTATTTAATTTTTAATACATTTTATTTTTAGAAATTTGCCAATTTTATATAAATTGTTGAATTTATTGGCACAAAATATTTATGTTATTTGTTATTATCATTATGGTGTCTAAATGGCTTCTAGGGATACACTTTTTTTACTATCATTATTTTTAGAGCACAGCTATAAATCTAAATAAACCTAACCTAGGGGCACTTGAATGGCTCAGTCAGTTAAGCATCCAACCCTTGATTTCAGTTCAGGTCATGATCTCAGGGTCATGAGATCAAGCCCTACATCAAGCTCCACACTCAGCATGGAGTCTGCTTGTCCTTGAACCTCTCCTTCTGATCCTCACCCTGCTCGTGCTCTGTCTCTCTGTCTCCCTTACTCTCTCAAAAATAAATAAATAAATCTTTCAAAAAAAATAAACCCAACCTCAGTTCAAATACTGATTTTATTGATTGTCAAATGCTCAGATAAAACACTGAGGCTTAGTAGCCTCATCTGTAAAATGAGATAATAATACCTAGATATTAAAGTAATTAAAAATTTTAAATGAAGTATATATGAAGCTATATTTTAATGTCCTATTTGTCTTTATAAAGCTGTATTGGGTTTATCCTCTGTGGTGGACAGATTCTAAAATGGCCTTCAATTTTTCATGTGTCTTGGTATTTCCACCTGGAATAATCCTAAGTATGGGCAAGACTCATGAGTTGTGTCTATTCAGTAGAAAATGGCAATGTGATAGGTGTCACTTCTGTGATTAGGCTATATAAAATTGTGACTTCTGTCTTCCCAGAGGTATCTTTCTTTCACTGGAAATAAGCTACTATATTGTGAGTTTCCTTATGGAGAGACCTGTATGACAATGAACTGTGCACAGACCCTACCAATAGCCAATTAGAAATGGAAGCCCTCAGTCTTCTAGCCTGTGAGAAACTGAATTCATCCAACAGCCACATCATCTTGGAAGTGGATCCTTTCCCACTGAAGCTTTGAGGAGACACTGCAACCACACCTTGGCATCAGCTTTCAGATGAGACCCTGAGACAAAGCACCAGGAAGAACCTTGTCCAGACTCCTTACCCGGCAAATGGATTTGTTACTTGAAATGAGTAACTTAAAAATGTCGAGTTCATGGGTCAACTGATATGTCAAGGGTATATCAGAATTTTGTCCTTCTATTTAAAAAGAAAATTGTTAGCAAGTGAATAGCAGTAGCATGAAGCAGAGCACGAAGCACATGCTGTCATTGGGAGTTGGTATTTAGTGGTAGTAAGAGCAAAGTCTTTTGGAAGCTTGCACTCCAGTGCTTCACAAAGCTGATATATTTTAATTTCAGAAAAAGCCAAGAATGGCATTGGGGAATTATGATGGCCAGAGGAGGTCAGAGCTTTGTCAGTTCTTACTCCTTGAGCAGTGAGAAATTTAAGTCTCAAAATTAAACTTGATAGAGGCATGTGGGTAATTAGTACTCAGCCAGAGGGCAAGTAAAGAGAGAAAAGGTGGCAATTAAAATCAGCCTCATGGTAACTTATTAATAGGTTCTTTATGAGAAGAGATTTAAAATCATTTTTTTTGGATTCCAATGACAATATTATCTACACCTAGAACTACCATTCACTGAGTACCAATCGTAGGCCAGCTCTTTACACATTTCACTAATCTTCACAAATGCTTGAGGTAGATTTTTATGTTACTATTTTTTTAAGATTTTATTTATTTATTTGACAGAGAGAGAGAGAGAGAGCATAAGCAGGCAGAGCAGCAGGCAGAGGGAGAGGGAGAAGTAGGCTCCCCACTGAGCAGGGAGCCCGATGTGGGGTTTGATCCCAGGACCCTGAGATTATGACCTGAGCTGAAGGCAGACACTTAATAGACTGAGCCATCCAGGTGCCCCATTTTATATTCTCATTTTTAAAATGAGAAAACTGAGACTCAAAAAGTTTAATGATTTGCCAAAAGCTACAGAGCGGCTATGTGGCACATTCACTCCAAGTATCTCCCTTTTTCTTTATCGTGTGCCCTACAGAAACTAAAAATTTATTGAATTTTAGTTTGCACAGAACTTCAGTGGATATCAACCTATTCACCTTGGCTATACCTAGTCTTTGAAACACATATGTTTCCAATCTTGGCAAATATTAGTGTTCAAGCTGTTAATGCTTTTCTACCATGACAACTATCATTCCATATCTTTCTGAATAGACTAATTGAGACAAAGCAAACAATTACATGTCATGGTTTTGGTCTATTCCTGGTATACTCGATGTTTCCAAGAGGATTTATGAAAAAATAAGGGAAACATATCACTGAGTCACAATCAGGAATATTTCCCTGATTAGAATATTAATGTACCAAAGACTGCACTGATTATATGCTTCCTCTTTTATAGAGGGTTTACTAACATTCTCTGTGATGTTTAAGTGCTGATGCACCTGTTCAAAGAAGCTTAAAATACTCCGATTCTATTCAAAGTAATCTATTCTTATTTCTTAACTTCCTTTGCATGCAAGCAACTTAAGATTTTAATGATTGAAAACAAGTCATCTAGAAGATTTGTAGTTTTCCGCTTTATATTTAAGTTTATGATACATTTTGAATTGAATTTGTATGAAGTGTGAAGTTTAAACCAAGCTTGCTTGCTTGCTTGCTTGGTTGCTTTTTCTTTCTTTCTTTCTTTCTTTCTTTCTTTTTCTTTCTTTCTTCTTTTTCCTGTCAATGGACATCCAATTGATATAGCATTTATTGAAAAAGCTATTCTGGGGGTGCCTGGGTGGCTCAGTCAGTTAAGTGGCTGGATGGCTTTAGCTCAGGTCATGATCTCAGGGTCCTGGGATCAAGCCCTACATCTGGCTCCCTTCTTAGTGGGGAGTCTGCTTCTCCCTTTACCTCTACCTGCTGATCTCCCTGCTTGTGCTCACTCTCTCTCTCTGTCAAATAAATAAAATCTTTAAAAAAAAAAGAATGGAAGAAAGAAAAATTATTGCAAAAAAAGGAAAAAAGAAAGAAAGAAAAAGCTATTCCTCATTCATTGAAATGCTTTTGCTCCTTTGTAAAAAATTAATTGGGCATATTTGTGTAGATCCATTTCTGGATTTTTTTTTTTTTTTAGATTTTATTTATTTATTTGACAGAGAGAGATCACAAGTAGGCAGAGAGGCAGGCAGAGAGAGAGGAGGAAGCAGGCTCCCGGCCAAGCAGAGAGCCCAACGTGGGGCTCGATCCCAGGACCCTGAGATCATGACCTGAGCTGAAGGCAGAGGCTTTAACCCACTGAGCCACCCAGGTGCCCCCATTTCTGGATTTTGTAATCTTTTCTACTGATCTAAATGTCTATCCATTCACCTATACCATGGTATTTTGATTACTGTTACTGTATAGTAAATGTTAATGTTGGAAGGAATGACTACTAATGCTTGACTCTTCTTTTTCAAAATCATTTTGGTTATTCTTAGATTTTTTATTTTCCATATACATTTTAGAATAAAATTTCCTAAGTTTTTCTGTGTTGATAATCATATCAGCTGCAAATAGAGGTAATTTTATTCCATTTTTAAAAATTTGTATTCATTTCATTTCTTTTTCTTGACTTATTGCAGTGGCTAGGACTTCCAGTTCTATGTTAAATAAGAGTTGTGTGAAAAGAATCCTTGCCTTTTCCCTGATGTTGAAGGTCTTTCACCATTAAGTATAATTTTATCTGTAAGTATCCCATGGATACTCTTTATAAGTTTCAGGAACATAGGAAAAAATCTCCAGGGTCTTTCCCTTGGCTTGACATCAAAGCATAATCCATAAAAGTAAAAATTTATAAATTTGACTTCATCAAAAATAAAAACTTTTCATCTGCGAAACATCTTATGTTGAAAGGATGCATCTGTCTTTATAAGACTTGTATAAATATATTACAAAGCACATATTCAACAAAGGGCTAGAATATATAAAGCACTCTGAAAACTCACCAGTAAAAGAATAACAACCTAATTTTAATATGGGCAAAAGACGTGCACAGATATTTCTTCAAAGAGTATACACGGGTGGGAAATAAACATAAGAAAAGATGTTTAACATCATTATTCATTAGACAAATATACATTAAAACCACAATTAGATATTACTACGCATATCAGAATGGATAAAATAAAAAAAAAATTGGTAACACTGAATCCTAGCAAAAATATGGAAGTAATAGCTCACTCATTTGTTGCTGGTGAGAATGTAAAATGGTACAGCCACTTTAGAAAATAGTTTGGAAGTTAATTTTAAAGCTAAAAATAATCTTGCGACATAACACGAAATTGCACTCTTGGGCATTTATTCCAGGGAAATTATTTTCATGCAAGACTTATTTTCATGCCAAGAACTTACACATGAATGTATATAGCAGCTTTATGTAATCATTATAGCCCTAAACTAGAAAATACTCAGATGTCCTTCAGTGGGTGAATGGGTAAACACAGTTAGTTACATCCATACTATAAGTTACCACTCAGCAATATTAAGTGCCAAACTATTGATACATGCAACAATTTAGACTACTTTTAAAGAAATTATGCTGAATAAAAAAAGCTGATTTAGAAAGATGTATTCAGCATGATTCCATGCTTATAGCACTCATTAAATGACAATTAAAATGATGGAGAAGATATTATTGGTTGCTAAGTTTAAGGATAGGAGTTAGGGATGGGTGTGTCTGAAAGGAGTAATAGAATTCTCTGGTAATATTTACATACAGTTGAAAATCTTCATTTTGGTGGTAGTTATACAAGGATACGCTCTTGTTAAAATTTCATAGAGCTATACAAATACATAAACAAACACAAATGAGTGTATGTATAATTAACGGATCTTGAATAAATTCCATGGATTTTACCAGTGCCAATTTTTTGTTTTCGATATTGTACTAAGTTGTGTAAGGTATTAGCATTGGACGAAGCTGGGAAAGGTTGTACATAGGATTTTTCTATACATTTCTTTGCAATCTCCTGTGAATCTATAATTATTTTTAAATAAAAAGTTGGAAAAAATCTCCTTTATCTCTTTCATCAAAAAAACTTTAAGGAAATTTTCAAAAATCCTGAAATGCAGAGTTTTTCTCTTTTTCAAGGAAATATTAATTATAATGTAAATTAATGGATAATTTATCTCTGTTTCTTCTTAGAGTATCTGCTCTCCTGTCCAGGGGAGGCTGAAATATGATCTTCAACCCCTGACCAGACTGGTAAGAATGGAAGTAGTTTTTTGCCTTAACACATCAATTTAATACTCTTGGAAATTTGAAATTGTGTCACAGAAATTCTAGTTGGCCTATGTCAGGCAAATCTGTGATCATGGAGCTCTGGGCCAAGGATGATTATAACATACCAAAGTAGGGACAGCAAGTTTTTAGAGAGGGTGGATAAGGTGAGATAATGCACTGCAGAAGACACAAGATAAAGAAAAGTAATTAGTATTTTTGGTTCTTTATAAATTTTAGATGTCTTGCCATTGGATTCTGTGAGATATCTCATGATCACTCTAACAAACCCCCTTCCTTTTTTTTTTAAACATAGGGAATTTCTGCAGTTTCTATTTCTCTTATCTAAATTATTTCTTTTTTTTTTTTTCTTAAACTATTTCTTATTAATACACGATGGATTCAATTTTTGGTACAGGGTGTGCTGATAATTTGAGAGTTCTTTATTTTTTTCATTAATTCATTGTATTTTCCCCTTGACTTTCCCTCTTTTTAATTGTATTCCAGCAGTAAGAGACAGGAACAAATACGGGAGAAAAAGTGTTAGAAAAACCTCTTAACCACTATTCAAATTTCTTATGAGCACAGAGGTTACAATTTTTGTTCTGATTGGATTTTTGCATTGTCTACAAATTTCCCTTCTGCCTCTAGTAACATTCTAACAATTACCAATGGTCATTAACTGACTGCCATACTTTGCTTTGAGATTGGCATATGCCCGTTAGAGGATAAGGTTTTTGGTTTTCCACTATGTGCCATGGAAAGGTCTTAAAGCACTTTTGGTGTAGACTTAATCATAATTATATTTTTCTGAATTTCATAAAATTATTTTTGCAGATTTTGTGAATTTTGATATAATATATATTTTAGTAACTAATATATTCTAGAGAGGAATTAAACTGCATACTCATGTGGATCCCAGTGGGGTTGTTGGACATATCAACATTAGGAATAGGATAAATGTTTTTAAAATGTGCGTGCTTTTTAATTAGGTCTTTCTACTGTGAAGAATTGGATTCTACAAAATTTGCTAAGGAGACGCAAGAAAAGATTTAGCTTGAACTATATGTTTTGTAACACTGCTTCCAAATACAAAACATGCTAAATATCCAACATAGGCTCTTGCATGTACCTAAGCTGTGGAATAAAACTGAACAAATAATATTTATGTGGTAGTTTTAGAAATACACATTATACCTGTTTAAATGAAGGCTTGTACTAGAGCTATTAAGCACATGTGTTTTGACATTAGTCAGAACTGGATTCAAGGGTTCGTTCTGTACCTTATTCATATTGAGCTACTTAATTATACTTTCATTTTCTTGTGTCTTTTTAGACTTTTATTATGCCACGCACCATAAACGTAGTGGCTTAAAACAGCACACATTTATTATCTCAGGGCTTCTGGAGGTCAGGAGTTCAATAGAGTTTAGCTGAATCTTTTGTTTAGTGTCTCACAAGGTTGTAATCCCAACTAAGGCTTGAGGTCTTCTTTCAAGCTCATCGGTAGTTGGCAGAATTGAGTTTCTTGTGGTTGGAGGACTGAGGCCCTCCCGCATCAGGGGCCATCCATCATTCTCTGCCATGTCACACTCTCCACAATTTGGCATTTTGTTTCTCCAAGCCCAGCAAGTGAGGGTCTTAGCTGTACAAGTTAGGCCCACCTAGGATAATCTACCTTGTAATTAACTCAAAATCAACTGATTTGAAACATCGGTTGTATGTGCAAAATTCTTTCACCTTCACCATATCAAGTAACCACAGGAGTGAAATCCCATCATATTCCCACCCATACTCAATAAGAAAGGGTTATAAAGAGAGTGCAAGTCATTGGGAATCACTTTAAAATTCTGCCTACCAAACACACTAATGCTTAATGTGTTTATTTGTAAAACTGAGCTAATAATTTACCAAGTTAATTGGAATTACATAACAATTAAATGAAAAAGAATTTGAACTCCAACCATGGTGTAAAAAAAATATGATGTGTGTGTTATGGTTGTTATAATTTATAGTATTAGTATTAGCAATATTGAAAAAAAAGGACTTAGGAAATATGTAAAGCAGCAAAATACAAGTCAGACAACATACCAGAATTTTACAGTGGCTATCTCTAGTTGGAATGGGATCATGGATATATACATATATATATATATATATATATATATATATATATATTTTTTTTTTTTTTTTTTTTTTTTTTTTTACGTATCTCTATTTGCGTGTTAATATTATTAGAATCTTTTGTATTTTGTGCAATAATTACTGACACTTACAAAGCAGTTAATAAATGCCAGGGTACTGTTATAAATTACTTTCACAAATTAAGTCATTTAGTCCTCATGCAATCCGATAAAGTAGGTACTATTAATAGCTTTGGTTTACAGCTGAAGAAATGGAGACTAAGAGAGGTGAGATGTTATGCTCAAGGTCACTGAGGTATTAAGTATTAAAATCAAAGTAGTAATTTAGGTGGACTAGATTTTGGCACTACTCTATTTTGACTTTCTATGAATATTCACTGTTTTAGTAGTAATAAAAACAATACAAGTTATTAAAATAAAAGATAAAGCTATGGCAAAGCAAGGCCAATTGGAGTTTGTTAAAAATTAGAGTGAGAAACTGAGCTTGCAGTTTCCTGAATCTTCCCCCAACCTCACCCTTTTAATGTAGCCTTTTTTTTTTTTTTAAGATTTTATTTATTTATTTGACAGAGAGAGACAGGGAGAGAGGGAACACAAGCAGGGGGAGTGAAAGAGGGAGAAGCAGGCTTCCCGCTGAGCAGGAACCCCGCTGTGGGGCTCGATCCCAGAATCCTGGGATCATGACCTGAGCCGAAGGCACACTTAAGGACTGAGCCACCCAGGTGCTCCTTAATGTAGCCTTTTATAGTAGACCTTCAAACATTTGCTGAGCCACCACACTAGACGGGAACCTGCTAGAGACTGAATACACCGCAGAGGGGTGGGGAGGAGGGCTATTCCTGGGAGAAAATCTGCACTCTTACGGCAGCTCACACTTGAAATGGCCTCATCTTTGTTCTGAATTGGTTTGCCTTCTCTCCGAAGGCTGTCCTTTTCTTTTCTATTTTCTTTTTCTCCTTTGCAAGATCGTTTGCACAGCACTCCCACATAGATGTGTTTCAGCTAAAAAACCTGTCCCCCTAACCAATGATTCCCACCCAATCAGATGTGGGAATGATCCAACTTCTTTGACTTCCCACAGCAGCATTTTCTAGGTGGTTTTTGGAGTATGTCTGACTCAGGCAGCACCTGCTGGCACATATTAGGACTCCTACCATGAGGCATGATTTACTCTCATCCCTTTCTGTGCATATGTTAAGCAACAAAACAACTCCTCTCCTCCAAATTGTGGTTCAGATGAATCCCCTTGACAACAGCTGCTCAACATTTGTTCATCCTTAGTCACTACTGTCAGAACCCTGCTTTCCCCTACTATTATTTTTTTCAACTGCTTCCTGCATTGTTTGCTGTCTGACCTTTCTTTTGTCCTTTGCAAGTACATATATTAAAATAAAAATACCAAGGCCAAATGCCTCATTCTTATTCCCGCACATCTTGCTCTGATTTAGAATTTTTTTTGGATTAGGTTTGAACTGCATGTGGGTGTTGGAGTGGGTGAAAGCAGAGAAAGAGGAGATGAGGGGGCAGGAAAGGAACAGAGATGGCTCTCTCCTTTTTCCTTTTTTATCATCTTGTCTTTCTTTTTGTACCATGGCATAGTCACAAAAGCGGAGTGTATTAATATACATTAATTTGTTCATTCATTTATCAGATATTTACTGTGCTAGGCAGTGGAGCTAAAACAATATGCAAATGATGGGGTGGGGGAAGCACTAGAATTATATTCAGAAGACCTTGGTTCTTCCTGGCATCTAAGATGAGTATTGTGAAAATTGGCAAGTTGTTGAACATTCATCAAATATTTAATACTCTACTACCTGCCAAGCCCTGCGCTAATTGTGGAGGCATATTAATGAACACTAGACAGATAATTCTCAGTCTTTGGGAAGATCTTAGCCCAGGGAGCTATTTCATCTCTTTGATCCTTACTCAAAACAGTACACTTGGAGGTTATACCTTACTTTCCCCTAAAACCTTATATTCCTGCTCTTACCCTTCATTACAGTTCTTTCTACTTAGTGGGCTATATTCAAATGCACACCTGCTCACCACAGGTCCTCCCCTGCAAAGAGCTCCACACACTGATACCCTTCGTTTCTTCTTATTATCTCTTTTTATCTTACAAACACCAAAGCTCACAGAGCAAGTGGGGTTCAGAATAAAGCATTCTAATGACCGCAACACTAAAATATTCAACCCCTAACCACTTCCCCATAACCTTACTTTTCCATCAAGAGCATAACAAAGCTCAAATTGTTAGAATTTGAGGCACTGTAAAAATTTAAATAGATGTATAAGCAGCCAGAGGGAAGGTGATTTGGTGTAGACTGTTAACATATACATAATTTATATCTGCCTTGGGTGAAAGAATGTTTGATTTGAGAGGACACCTTAGAACCCATCCGTTTCCATCTTTCAATCAGTAAATGGAAGTACAGATGGGTTAATTAATGAAAGAGAGTGTGTTGATGATAATGAGAACAAAAATGGCTTCAATTTATTGAGCACTTACTATATGGGTGGTTTAGAATATTCTGTGCAGAATTATATCATTGGATTATCATAAAATTCTATAAGATCAGTAATAACACAATCTTCATTTTACAGATAAGAAAATTGAGAATCAGAATGGTTATGTGCATGTCTAAGAAAGAAAGTGACTAAGACGTCCAGGGGACTTTCAAACATAGGTGTCTTCAATTTTCCCTCTAAAAATTTTTAAAAAGAGGGGCACCTGGGTGGCTTAGTGGGTTAAAGCCTCTGCCTTCAGCTCAGGTCATGATCTTAGGGTCCTGGGATCGAGCCCCGCATTGGGCTCTCTGCTTGGCAGGGAGCCTGCTTCCTCCCCTCTTTCTGCCTGCCTCTCTGCCTACTTGTGATCTCTCTCTCTGTCAAATAAATAAATAAAATCTTAAAAAAAAAAAAAAAACTTAAAAAATAAAAAAATAAAATAAAAAATTTTAAAAAGAAATCCCAGTTATGACCTATGTTTCTGCATTCCTTCTTTTTCAGTATGTCTATCCACTATCCCATATACTTCATATGCTACTTCTCATTTGCCCAGGATTTTTTATTCCTCTCATGTGAGCCCATTAATTTTCTAAGAGCCATTAAAAAAAAAAAAAGAAAAAGCATAAGTCTCTTTTGTTAGTAGTTATGGTATTTCAAATTTTAAAAAGAGGTAGAAGTAGTCATTGAAATCCTATATGGCTCTATATTTGGCCTAGAAAAAATATCAGGATTAAGTTAGGCTGTGTCTTAGTATCAGTGACTTAAATAATGTTTTATTTATTTTTCAAATAAAAGAAGTCTAGAAGTAGGTAGTCTGGCTGGTTTGAGGTTTGTGTGCTTCACCTTCAGTAGACCCTGTTCTCTTCCCCTCTGTTCTACCTCTGCTAGTTCATGACTTTCATCTTTAAGGTCACACCATGTTTTCAAGGTAGCTACTAGATCTCTTGCTATTGCTTCCATTTTGTATCAGCCCTGACAAGACTCTGAGTTGACTTAAGACTCTTTAAGAACTTTCTCGGGATCAGTCATGAGTTCTCTTTCCATCTTAATGCTAGCTGTATCTACAGGGCTATGAAGAAAATGCATTGGGTTGAACATAGTCCATATGCCTCCCCTCTCCCAGTGTAGAGGTTTTGCAGATAAGGAAGAAATACTGTATGTGTGTGTGTGTATAGAATAAAATAATATATGACTTGGGGGCACAGGGTGGCTCAGTCAGTCAAGCGACTCTTCATTTCAGCTCAGGTAATGATATCAGGGTCAGCCTTGTGTCTGGCTTCATGCTCAGGGGGAAGTCTTCTTGAGATTCTCTCCCTCTGCCCCTCCCCCAGCTCTCGCTCTCTCTCTCTCTCTCTAAAGTAAATAAATAACTCTTAAAAAAATAATATATGTTTTTATGAATCCAGAATATGGTATATAAATAAACTTAACTAGATAAAATATCAAATGGTTTTAGCTTAAATGTTCAAAAAAATCATCAAAGTTAGATGTGGACAGTGTTTTAGACATTAACAATGATTTTCAAAGAATACTTCATGTTTAGAAACCCATAGATTTACCTCAGATGTTTCTTTAGTTTGGTTAGTGAAATTTTATGGAGGAATAGAAGGGTAGTAAAAGGGAAATAAGCAGGTAGCACTTCTTTGGATCCTAGCATGAGCAAAAGAGAGGTCCTAAATTTTCTGATTCATATAGCTGAGATGAGATTGATTTCCTTTGGAAAGAAAAGAAGGGGTGCTCTTGCATAGAAGTTAATGGAAACTGTTTGTATATAACTATTTTTTCATAGTTTACTTGAAAGCAACTTGCCAAAGAAATCCATAACAGGTGTTAGGCTAAAGAACCCAACTCTCCTGATTCCCAATTTAGTACTCTTTCTACTACATTTCATTAGAATTAGCCAGAAGGATTCATACACACGTCCCTAAGCTTTGGAATTTGTGCTCTTTTGCTAGCTCATGCTCTATGGTCCTAATTGATTTATTGATTTTTTCAATATAGCAGATGCTGCACATAATGAGCAGTAACGTTAAACTCAAATGAAATTAGCACAGCTAAAGGAAAAAACTTGCTCTAATTTAATACATTATACATATGCTCATGTATTTAAAATTATTCTTGTATTAATAAACTCTGTGACGCATATTGAAGAAAAACAGTATTACTCTGTTACCTTTGAGATTTTTTTGTATAAAACTATTTTTATACAAAACTTTTTAGGAAAATTTCATTTGGTGATAATTCCAGTGTTTAGACTGGAAAATTGTTTCTCATTTATTATTACCTTCATATTTACAATAAGGAAAATTATTTTTTTTAAAGATTTATTTTTATTTTATTTATTTGAGACAGAGAGAGAGCATGAGACGGGAGAGGTCAGAGGGAGAAGCAAGCTCCCTGTGGAGCAGGGAGCCCGATGTGGGACTCGATCCCGGGGCTCCAGGATCATGACCTGAGCTGAAGGCAGTTGCTTAACCAACTGAGCCACCCAGGCACCCTACAATAAGGAAAATTATGCTTAAAACAATTTGCTAATGATCACATAGTTCATTGCTAGAAAGCAATGGATTCAGGATAAGATGACCACCAATGTCTATAAACTCATCTTCACTCTGGAAACACATGGGCTTCAAAAAAAGTAGCAGTATATTTTGGTGTCACACATGGTCCCCTCTGCTGTATACTCTGCTCTGCCATGCCATTTTCAGAAATACACACACACATTTGTGCCCACAACAAAAAATATTGGCGATTTCAATTTCCGCCTTCTTCCTTGGGATAATGAACTCCTGGTCTTGGAGTCCTTGGTTATTCTTCCCAGGTTAGCTTCTGCAGTGGGTTAGTCCCCTGGCCTCATGGCTCTAATGTGCTCGTATCTGCCCAGCTGGAGTTCTTGTCCTCCTTCCGACATGCTCGTGGTTCAGAACGTTTCATGGCTGAGCTCATTCTAGTCCAAATAGAGAGGCATCAGGGTGAACCATTTGCCACATGGTTTTTCTTGAAGGAAATTAAAGATATCTTAGGTGTTTTATGGTGTTTTAAACACAGTGAAGCAGACAAACCAACCAACAAACAACCTAGCCATCAGAGGTTAACCTTGTTACCCTGGATAGGATTTACTTGATACTACTTCTTAATTCTAGAAAAAATTTTCACCTCACGCAACTATTTTTGCCAGGTTGAGCCTGCTTATTTGGTTTTGGTTTTGCTTGTTTTTGCTTTTGGCATTGAGGAGTGGTCTCCTGACTATCTGTAGTGAAACCCCATATTCCGAATCTGTAGACCCAGGGATCTTTGTATCTGTATATTCCACGTGATTATTGTACACATTCAAGTTGGAAAGCCACCGCCTAGCTGTACGTGAAAGATCTTCTTATTTTGCACAAGAATATTTTATTTGGGTTATTGAGTAAGGCAAACCTGTTGTTATTGTGTGTGACACATTTTGCCTGCATAACAGACAGGTGTGACGGTGACTCACAGCAATGTAGATTGGCTTTATATCTTGGGAATAAAAGCAGTGTAGGAATGCAATTCACTGAAGTAATACTGTATTTGAAGTTTGAAGGAACATTCTGGTCCCTGAGCAGGTGGTTTCTACTTTTGCTACCATGAAAAATTAGTCAACAATATATTGAGTGTTTATTGTGCAGGGGAACAAAACAGAGATAAAATACTCTGTTCTGTTAAGGATGGAGTTTACCATTAGATGGAGGCCCCAAGAAAGGAAAACACAACCAATGACACAAAACAAGTTTATGTAGTAACAGAAGCAGGCAAACCAAGTACATTTAAATGTGGGACAGGTGTAAGTAAATATAAGTGTGACTATTTGGATGTGTCTTGCTAAGTCCAATCATTTACACTATTCTTTTTAAGACTGCCAATTCCTACAAAAGCCAGAAACTTTCTGATCTCCAGAAAGCTCAGTTCAGACTTTTAAGCATCCTTCACTAAGTTACCCTTGATTCAAAAGTAAACTAGCTAATCTGTCAATACTTGGTCATTATCCCTGTCACAAAAAAATCAACTATTTTAATAAGTTTAAATGTCCTCAATACTTTATGGTTCCCCCAAATACAAAGATTATAAAAACAATTAGAATATTTTTAAAAAAAATGGTTGTTTCCTTTCACTATGTAAATATACTTGAACAAAAGAAAAAAAATGAGAAGACCATAGATTAGGGTTTTAATTTTTATTATTTTTCCTTTGAAATTATTAGTCCAAAGATAAACAAGAAATGAAAACAGATTAGGCTCTGTTCCTTCAAGAATTTGCTTTGTTATGTTTTCAAGAATAGGCTATTTATCTGAGGTCAAACCATTCCATCATCTACCTTAGATATGTAGGTTCCATCCATTTCTAGACATTATACTAGGTTACCCTGTGTGAGAGTGGAGGCGTATGTGTGTGCTGCATTTGTGAAGCTATGAGATTAGTAGTGTTTTATTGCTGTCATAACATATCACCACAAATGTGGCAAATTTAACAATATAACTTAATTATCTTACAGTCTGGAGGTCACAATTCTGATCACTGGGTACAATGTGAGACCCTAGGTAGGGAAAGTTTTGTTTTAAGGAAGACAATGCTGGGCACCTGAGTGACTCAGTTGGTTAAATGTCTGCCGTCCGCTCAGGTCCTGATCTGAAGGTCCTGGGATGGAGCCCTGCATCAGGCTCCCTGCTCTGCTGGGAGTCTGCTTCTCCCACACCCTCTGCCCCTCCCCTGACTTGTGCAGGCACACTCTCTCTCTCAAATGAATAAATAAAATCTTTAAAAAAAAAAAAAGGAAGAAAAAGAGAAACTAGCATTCTTCATGTTCAAAGACTCTGAGACCCCATCTAAAACCCCAGCTACGGGGAGGCTGGCTTGCCCAGTGGGTATAGCAAGCACCTCTTGATCTCAGGGTTGTGAGTTCAAGCCCTGCCTTGGGCATGGAGCCTACTTAAAAACTAAAAATATATATTTAAAAAAAATCAAAATAAAACTCTGTCTAAATATATACATAAAAATGACAGGCCTAGAACAAATATCTGAACAAATGGGTTAACCTTACCAAAGATAATTTTTAATTACAGTGGCCAAGGGGGAGGAGTAGCAGGGGGGATTTTAATCTACATAAACTTATCCATTTACGAGGAGATACCCTAGAGAAAAAGAGATCCTGAACTTCCCAAAAACAATGGGATACAGTTTTTTATTGATATTCAGATGTTTCTAAGAGATTTAATGAAGAAAAAAATGCCCCTTTAAGAGATTTCTTACAAAAGGCAAATGAAACATTTAAAAATCTCCACAAATATTAGTGAAAAGCATTAGCCATCTGAGTGGGTAATCTTAACGTATTCCAACTTCCAGAAACACAATCTTGACCCAATTATTCCTTTATAAACAAGTGAGTTTTATATTATCCTCTGTCTCATGGCTAAAGTTTTAAAATGAAATCTATAAGATCTTTGTATCTGTCTGTATGTTTTTGTATGTCTGTATATGTATGTTATAGATGTGTGATTTTTCTACCTCCAGATGGCATTGCCAAAATTAATTTGTAAAAGTTCTTTTAATTGACTGAAAGAAAAAGCAGCTCTTATATAAAGTAAATATTCTCTCAGAAATATAGAAACTAGCACAATTTTTTTTTCAAGTTCACATGATCTGAGATAATCTTTGGTAAATAAATGCTAGTTTATGTTTGTTTAATTAGAAGAGGTAGGTCTTCAGAGTTATAAACATTAAGTACAGTGCAGATATACAACTTTCATTTTACCTATAACTGCTAATAAAATAAGCTGATGTTATCTCTGTGACACAATTTATCAGCAAAAAATATATTTTAAGATCATGGCTAGCTGTTTAAGTAAACATTATTATTATGAACAATGGATTAAAGAGATATAGTAGGATTAAAAAATAGTTTCCAAAGTCTTGTGGTAGCTTGAAACCTTGAAGTTATACTAAGTTAAATGATAAGTTTTCATTGAAAATCTAGATCATATACTGAAAAATTAATTACTAAAAATAGATTTATGTACTTGGTGCTATTTATTACAGAGGAACTGAAAATATTTGGGATTATTAGCAAACATATCTTATGCCATGTTGAAAAATTTACCATGAGGAAGAATATGCTTCTAGATATTATGAAATGTATTCATAAAATTGCTAGTTTACAGAATCCTGGTATAACATTCTTAATTTTCACTACAAATTAAAATTTCTAAGGATAAGAATTCTAATCAGTATATGTAATTAAAGGTGCTAGAAATAATAAGAAAAACAACTCTTTATGTAAGGTAAAAAGGATGTATTTTTGATAAAAGGAAGGATAAGGTATGGAGACGCATTTTAAGGGAAAAGAGAATAATTTTGTCCTAAAGATAAGATTTCATATCAATAGTGTACCTATGTAAAACTAAAATTTAATTTTCCTTCATCTGTTAAAAATGATAAAGTTTTCTTGGACTATTGGTCTGTTCTTGATAAGAGATTGTGAACAGTTTTTCTTTACCTTTTGGGTAACCTACCTGGAAATCAAAGATTTTGTGTCTTACCAGAATAGATTCCTGCGTTCCATATTGCTTTTATCAGGTTTTTGATTACTGGGGAGAAATAAATCTTTTCTTAAAAGAGTTAAAGTTGTTTTTTTTTTTTTTCTAAATAAGAACTGAGGTTTTTGTTTTGTTTTGTTTTTTACAATTGCGTAACTTTCTCTGTCTTTGAAGTCTTTAATTGCTACTTTGGTTAAAGGGATAACTAAGTTTTGTTTCACAGTGATCCGTGACCCTATTTAATCAGATGTTTTAAACCTTCTGATATCTTTGACAACCTCACCCAAATAAAATTCTAAACGAGTTCTCTTTGACCTCTCACTAACTTTAATATATTTCCACGTGTACCTGAAAAATTTCAAAAGAATTTATTCTCTCCATGTAAAAAGAAAGATATTGAACTAATGAGATTTATTTGATATATTAAATAGTGTAGGAATCATTAAATACAAAGTGATGTTAAATCTCCTTTATGTTATATTTGTTTGGATATGTGTTATTAATAAAAGTATTCCAGAAATTGTATGAAACTCCCAAAGATCCGATATGTCCTGGTATAATGTTATTGGTCATAATTCTAGTTACTATCTTTACATGTATGCCACAGAAATAACCAAAAACTCTTGTCAATTGCATTATGATGAACTCTCATCAAATGAGATGATGGCCATTTTTAAATCCTTTTGTCATTTACAGTTTTTTCCTCTGATGCTTTTACAAAATCGCTTTGTCTTCAAAGAAATTTATGGAAAGGACTGTGAAAAGTACAGCTTTCTGGTAACTTTAATAATCATGCCACTGAATGGGTAAGAATTTCAAGAAATTCTAATGGAAAAACAGAATTCATAAAACTGCTAACTCAAGATCAAGCAGAACAAGAATTATGTGGGACTGAATGAACCGATGGGGTAATTATAGTTTTTTGTGATTTTTTTTGTTTGAAATATTGCTAGCTCTTTAGTGTTTTGTTTTTCAGATTTGAGAAAAACTTTTTTTTATTAAATTATCTTTAACTTACAGCAATTTGGTAAATTATATCTTTGTTAACAGAATTGAAACATTTATTTTTCTTCCTACCTGATCTTTTTAGAATTTAGAAAAAATTCTTAGCAAGTGTTTTATTTTCATGGCAGTATAGTTATTTGCATAATTTTAATAAAAATTTGTTCTCCTTTTAACAGGACACAATTGGAAACATTGATTATATTACCAAAGCTTTAACTAGAATGTAATATTTGAAAATGATGTGCATAGAATCAGATATGACCAGACAATTTTAAGGAACTAAGGTTGGCTTTACGGAGTCAATAAAATACCTTGGAAAAGCCATCTGGTAATTTGCCCATAGGGTTTTTGGCAGCCTTGCAAGGCAAGTAAGGCAGGCCCAGGAATCTCAGGATATTTTGGGGGGCCCCCAAGAAAAGAATAATTCAGCCAAATCTATAGGCATTGCAGGCAAAGTCTGATAGTATTTGCTTGACTTTTTAGCCTCAAGAAGCTTTTAAAACACCAATCTGAGATTCCTTGTGAAAAGTTCTAGCAAAGCAGGCTTAAAAAGAATGCATATGATTAATCATTATTCTTGCTGCACGTATGTAAAATATCAGCCAAGTTTAACGCAACTAGACTTATACTGCAAACAAATTAGTTTTACTGTGATTATCTTTGCTAGAAATAAGGGTGATTGTAGAGAGAAAAATTATTTCTCAGTAGAAAACTATAACATAACCTTGCGGATATTAGATTTTAGTCCTGTTTATTGTTTTTGAGGTTTGATATCTACCTGTACACTGGACTATATCCTGAATTTTTCTAGTTCCCCAAATATCAAGCCATGAGTCTTCAAACTGAGGTTTCCAATTCTCCCCTGCTCTTTTGACTTAGAACCACTAAGAACAAAGACCGCCTTTGAACCTCATTGGAAAGGGCAATACCTCGTCCTTCTCACTACCCAGATGGCAGGCAAACCTCAGGTCCCTGAAATGGGTTCATATCTCCCAACTGAAAATCCTTCCTCCAGAATCTTGACACTGCACACCCGTTGGAGATCTAAAATCAAAACTGACTAGAGAGTTTACTTCATGGAAACATCTTAAAGTAAACAGGTCTCAAAGATCAGGGGTCAAGATCTTAATCTCCAGTATGAAACTTCCGTATCATTTGCCTTTTCTCTCTGCAAATGCCTGGAAGACAATGCTATAATTAGGATTTGACAAGCAACAGCTACTGAAAGAAACTTAACTAACTGCTGGGTTTATCATACTAAACCAAAATCAATATGAATTGCCTGCTCAATGATTCAAAACCTTACTGTGTAAGAAGTTCAGAAGGTAGATGAGTTTTGGTAGCTTGGCCTCCTATAATCCTTCTATCACAGACCCCTGGCTATTAATCACAGATGATAGCATCCCTAAAACATGAAGCAATAAATAATACCACTTTATTACCAACATTACCAACAACGGTAATGTTGCTCCTTTGTGTGGTAATAAATACACATAGCGTGTCACCTGTCTCAATGGTAGACAAGTACAGGGCCAGTATGGATGAGATATTTGAGCAGCACCACTATCACTTCGAAACAAACCAGAATTGCCGCTTTGGTCCACTCTTCTAAATGTGTATCACCAATCCACAGAAAGCTTTCCAAGCAGGTGTGAAGCCCCTCTGGATGGGCATCATTTGAAGAGGCCCACTTTCCTTGTCTTGGAGTAAGTGCAAATGAAAACATGGATTAGAATCTTGTCCTTAAACCTGTTAACTATTGCTATTGAAATTAACCCTAAGGACAAAACTGCACAACAAAAGTCCCTATGGTCTCCTGCCAAGGGGGCTTTAGGTAACAGAAGTACTCAAGATTACTCTGTTGACTGAACAAGGAGGAGTCTTGCAGTAGCAAATATTTCCCACTGCACCTAGAGCAACAACTCCCATATTCTAGAAACTCAAATACAAGAAATTAACAAACCACTTGGCTAAAATAAAAGCCTCTCTTTAAGTCGATTCTTTGATTGAGTTGATATCAACTCATTTGGTTAATGGGGGCCCTGGCTAAGGAGCTTACTTCAGTCTCTCGGTATTGTCCTTCTGAAAGTCAACTCTGTAGTCTCCCTAGCACACTGTGTTCTGTCAAGTGTCTCATAAGTGTGTTCATGACCATAAGTAGTACATTAGATGTTCTCCATCACACTTGGAGAAGTAGAAACAAGATGGACCAGAGGTGAACAGGAAAACAAAAACAAAAACAAAACCCTTGCCATGAGCCTGTCATTATAACCTATGAGTTTCACAATGAGATAAGAGTAACTGAACCCTGGAGCATCTGGGTGGCTGAGTTGGTTAAGTGTCCGACTCTTGATTTTGGCTCAGGCTCAGGATCTCAATGAGAACGAGCTCTGCATTGACTTTGCCTTAAGTGTGGAGTCTGCTTCTCTTTCTTCCCCTCTCCCTCTGCCCCATTCCCTGCTCATGGGCACTCTCTCTCTTTCTAAAATAAATAGCTTGTTTTGTTTTGTTTTGTTTTGTTTTTTAATAAAAGGGAAGAAAGAATAACTTAACCCTGAGGGTGACTGAGAATGGCACTAATACCAAATTTCCTATGTATGGAAGGATGACCAAAAGGGGGAATGGTGAAAGTCATTAAACAAGGAGGCCGCCAGACTGAGGTGGCTCTAACGCATTGGCAGCCTATGTGAGTAAACTTGAAACCTAAGCTACAGTCGATTGGAAATGCATTTGTATCCAGCAAAATGAAATCTAAGAGCAATCAGTCACAACCACTTAGGTTTTCCCAATAAGGCAACTGCTCAAGCTATATACAATCAAATGATCGCCTTGCTTTGCTTTTGCACCTGCCCTATCAGTTTTTCCCTTACCGTCTGTCTGCAGAGCACCCCTCCCAACTTTCAGTTTGACAATGCCCTATTGGAATCAACATTTGTTTAAATAAACATAAATTTTTAATATTCCTCAGGTATATTTGTTAACACCTGTCAGCTTAAAATTATACTTTTTCTTCCCAAAACATAAAGGCTAAAATGTTCAACTGAAATATTTAGGACGTAGTATAGGGACATATTTTCACCATGTATCTTCCCACATGCTTGAGTGATTGGTAATGCTTTAGCTCTAGACTTTAGTATGGAATTGTATTCAAATGTGATCTTTATTACATTCATATTCTTCTTCATTTATGAAGTCAGCTTCCACCTCTTTCCAAATAATGCTTTTTAGAGAACCACAGGGAAGTTTTAAGGAGTTAGAAGTTACTTGCATCCTCAGTTCTTTTTCATTTAGATTGCATGATAAGTTGTAGAGAGAAATAGAATTTGAATATTTAAATATTTTTTATGGCAAGTCCTTAAATCTTTTCTTATGTTAGAGGCCTTTTGTCCTTTTCCTACTTTCTTTGTTCCAGATCTTTATTTCCAAGAATAGTTTTACATAAACCAAGAAAAGCTGTTAGAACATAATTCAGGTTTATGATTTTCTGGGCAATTGGTATAAATTTTTCTGAAGAAAAAAATTCAATATACCAGAATTATACATTGACAGAGAACCTAAAGCCAGTCATACAAAAACAGATTTGGTGGGAATCTATTTTTAGTATATTTCTATCACAAATAGCAAGATTATGTGCAATAGTATGAGAGAGCCCCTCACTGGAGATCCCCATCTCTCCGTAGTACTTGCATATCACTTCCTTTCTCTGCCCTCCCTTTCTCCTTCCTCCTCTCCTTTTTCTTTCCTTTTTCCTTTTAACTTCCTTTTATTTTTACTAATGCACACACACACACAAAAACAGCTATCGTTTTATTTAGAGTACATAAGCATATTTGAAATTACTTTGGAAATAGGAAAAAATATGCTCCTGAAACAGTCAAATTTGAAGATGACTACTTATGCCAGCAGAGGGTCCCCCATATTTGCAGAAATGGTCTGCATTCAGTTAATCTATCCTGGCCAAGCTTTTGGAGTATAAGCTTTATGCAGGTCTCTTGCTCTTTCTAGGTGCTGGAATAATGCACAAGGAACTAGGGAAAAGACTAAGACCAAATTGCTTACTAATTTCCATTCTTTTGCTGACCCACATTTCTCTTTTCAATAAAACATATTTTCTTACTAAAATCTCAGGTGCTCAAATACCATGGAAATTGTTTGTTTTTAGAATTTAAATCTTTTTTAATGTGATTTTATTTATTTATTTGAAAGAGAGAGAGCAAGCAAGTGAGCATGAGGGGAGTAGGGGCAGAGGGAGAGGGAGAAGCAGGCTCTCCATTGAGCAGGGAGCCTGATGCGGGGCTCATCCCAGGACTCTGGGATCATGACCTGAGCTACAGGCAGACTTAATGGAGCCACGCAGGCGCCCCTTGCTTGCATTTTTTAAATTGAGTTTTTATTACCATTTGACAATTATCTTCATTGACTGATTAAGCTGTGATCCTTCCCCAAAAGTCAACTATTAGACATCTGAATATACTTCAGTTGTATTGAACAAATGGCCTTACTTACTTTAGGAATCCTAGGTTGCTATAAAAATCTTGACTCAAATATCAAAACAAGCAAGAGTAATCATAAAAATTGCATTGCGTTTTCCTGTTCCACCAAATTCTTTTCCTCCGTTCCATTCACTCTAGCAAGTGGCATTCATATGAGCTTTCCTTTAATTTTCTTCTGAAAATACTGAGTCAAAAATTTCTTAGGGGAAAAGTATTTTAAAGTACTTTAATATTTTAAGGTACATAAATTTTTTTGCTGGTTCTGGATGTGTACTGTACCAAAACAGCCCAGTGCATGGAATAATCAGAAAGAATATCCCACAGAAACAAAGAAAAATAATTTTCAAAGTAAGTTATTCATTGAAAAGTTTTGAGTCGCACAGTTTTTACCCTTACTTATAAGGAATGTGCATAATTTTCTTATATCCATACTCAGGGAAATGTATATTTTTATTGAAAAAATAAAGATAGAACATAGTGAAGGGAGAAAACTAATATTCATCCTTAAGTTGCAGTTATCAGCTTTAAATAATAGATTGAAAATCATCTGATTGCACACAAGGTTGTTATCAAGAAACCACTAGCATGTATAATGTACAACTTTCCCCCCCAAATCCACTGTTTTGATAAAGCAATTTTTATCTTCTGAATTAATCCCGCATCTCTTAAACCTGTTCCAACGTGGCAATTAAACTGGTTACCAGCCTTTCAATTGTAGAAAGCCACATAACTGCACCTGAGTTAACTCTTTTACTGAAAATAGATTATGTTTATAATTTTTCCTCTGTGAGATCAATTGCAGTAACCATAAAGCAATCCACAATTTAGGTTAGCTGCTCTAAATTTTGAGTGAATTTCAGAAGCACCTGAAAATACTTCAAAATGCAGTGTGCTGCCTTAGATAATAGCAAGTGTCCACTACAGTATTCTAACCAAACACTCTACTAGGAATTGGTAAACGAGACCCCCTAGTAAAATCTCTTTCAGACAATATACAATAATGCAACTGTCAGGGAGCAAGAATTTCCTGTCCCCTTTAAGGTCTTTCTAGCTGGACTAAGACTCAAATTGACGTGGGACAAATTAACAGAAGAAAATCGAATTTAACTTCATACTTACTGGTAATCCACACAAATATGGAAAGACCAAACATGGGCCAAATGAGGTATATATGTCATTCTGACCTAAGGAGAAAGGGGTAGGGATCTGGGACTTCAAAGGGAAGGAATGCAATTTATAGGAAGAGGAAGAAGAGTAAATGTTAGGTAAGCAAGTGTTTGCTGGACCACTGGGAAACAATGGGACATAGAAGACTTTGATCCAATGGTTCTTGCTAAGTTCCTCCCTATCATACCTATTTCATTATTATAATATAGTTATCTATGATGATAGCTCTCTTCCTGCAGTAGGTCCTTTATCTAAATTCTCTTTAGGCAGTTGTAGAGGAGGTGAGAGCTTTTTCCGAACCTGCTAGGTTTTGATTACTTTTTAACTCAAAATAATCTTCCTGCCAAAGTGACACATCTTGGGGCAGCCTGCCCTTGGTCCCCACACAAGAAATAACAGAGTCTTTTCTTCTTTAAACTAAACGTGTATTCATGGACTCAAAACTATTTTTTTAAAGATTTATTTATTTATTTGAGAGAGAGAGAAAGCGTGCAGGGAGGAGGGGTAGAGGGAGAGGGAGAAAGAATCTCTAGCAAACTCCATCCTGAGCGCTGGCTCTATCTCAAGACTCTGAGATCATGACCTGAGCCAAAACCAAGAGTGAGATGGTTAACTGACCGAGCCATCCAGACACCTCTGGACTCTAAACTATTAAAAAAAATTTTTTCTAAGAGAAACTTTTCCTTTGAGGGACTTGCGAATTTTGAAAGGTATTTAAAATTTATGTTTATATGTCTTTGCGAATATGTCGCCTTATTTTGTAGATATTTGGTTAAATCAAATGGTAAAATTTGAAGATTGAAGTGATTTTTGCTTTGAAAGAATGATTAGAAATAATTAAACATTTTGAAAAGGTAACTTTCTGTTTCAGGTATTCTTTTTTTTTAAAGATTTTATTTATTTATCTGACAGAAAGAAAGAAGGAACACAAGCAGAGGGAGCAGAAGAGGGGGAAGCAGACTCCCTGCTGACCAGGGAGCCCAATGCAGGACTTGATCTCAGAACCCTGAGATCATGACCTAAGCCAAAGGCAGTTGCTCAACAACTGAGCCACCCAGTTGCCCTCTTTATCAGGTATTCTAAGCTAACAGATACTAGAATTTGACCTTTTAGGGGATGAAAAGATAATTTTCCAATATAAGGTGAGGAAAGTAAAGTGGTTTGGGACACCCTGATGTAATGCATTGCTTAAATTATTAGTAGAATTGAGTGTGTTCATAGTCTCGATTCTCACTAAGGAAGGCATCAAAGTGGTAGGAGTTCATAATATTTAATAGATATTACATACTTCCTTTTAAAATTATAGGACTAGGAAATGAAAGATTGATATGGACCTTTGTATCATTCTAGAAAATTATTTTCCTATCATGCTCCCAGGTGCTCCAGGTGCACAATTACAATTGTCAGATAGTTCAGGGTTTGCTGCTGGAGAAGGAAGGTGGAGAGTATGAAACATGGTGGGAAAGACCTATTTAGGAGGCAACCTGGCCTCCAAATTTGGATTCGGTAAGAATTTTTCTTATACTACATTTCGGTAACAAATTTGGTAGTGAAATTCCAGTTGAAGAAAATTGCCTGAAGTTGAACATGTTTGTGTGTGGTATGTGTGTGTGTACAATTAGCTCTTTGCTAAAATGAGAAAAAAAATTCTTTCACTTGAATGGTAAAACAATATCATTTCTTTTTATATTTTTCTTGGGAAAACGTATTTAATGATTTGTATGTACCAAAACCAAGTATAAGGAGATTCAGAAATATAAACCCTCCAATAAAGCCTGTGCTAATGGGATTCCTATCCATCACGTACTAAACTATTTTAGAAAGTTTAAGAAAATGTTATCTTAAGGTACATTCCTTCAGAAAGTAGAACATATGTACGGAATGATAGTCTTAGAAAACACAGATTTGCATTTAGATACCAGGAACACAGCAGTCATAACTGAGAATGACTTCCTGCTGCTGTCGAAACAAAAAAGCCAAAGAGATCCAGTAATCAGTTTCTTAAAAAGTGTGCCTGGCTTTAAATCCACCTTTTCTACCTATAAAACATATGAATATAAAACATAAAACTACCTATAAAACATTTACTGGTCTGCACAGCTGTCTTTCTGTCTTTGAGATAGTACCCCAACCACAGCCTTCTTAAAAAATTTTCTCAGAGTATGTTATCAAAATTGGCTTCTTCCCAAAATTTTATCTCTTCACCTTGTATATTTCCTCCAGGGTCTTGCTGCAATCTGCAACTGCCTGGCTGTGGATTGGTTGAGTGGCTTGTTTATCTACATCGTTAATTATCTCCAGTTTCTATAAAATACAAGCACCATGAGGGCAACTCAGGTTGTCTTGTTTACCAAATTCATCCACAAAATGCACCCATAACAAGCACTCAGTAAATAATTGTTGACAAACTGAAGAAATGAGTACCTTCTTTTTTTTTTTTAGAAATGAGTACCTTTTTGAGGTGTTTCATGATCTAATATATAAAGGAAAACAGACTATATTGTGTTCAAACTAACAATGTGATCTTTTCTTCAGTTGCTTGAAGCAGCATCTTCTTTGTCTTGTATTCATGTATGCGTGTGCACATGCATGTATGATAGGGATGGTTTATGACGATTATGATGAAATAATCAGTGTTATATTTCCAAAATAAGTTAATGACCACCTTCACAGGGCTATATACTGCCTCTCCAGTTCTGAAACAATAGACCTTGTGGGCCTGTACTTTTTATACTGGAATGTGAGTTGGCAGCCCAGGATGGATGGGTGAACAATACTTTTTTGATCAAATATTGTTTTTTTCTCAAAGATGAGCGGAGAAATTAAACTAAATTTTTAAAACTTAATTTTTAAATTAAATGTTGGTATGACTAAGGAATCAAATGCAAATCCATATGCATCTTTAAGATTTAAAGGAATTTCTTGCTACCTGATTAGATCCCAGAAGGGTTAAATATTCACTTTCTTCTCACTGGAATAATGATGGGTAAAACGTTCTGAGAAATATTTTTAGAGCATTTGTTCTCGCTGATAACATCAATTAAAGTGTTTGGTAAGAAATAAAACTTTATTCCCTTGGGAAACCAATAATCTATTTTCAAGAAGATGTATTATAATGCACAAGAATTTCAAATGGCACAAGTTACACAGACTGTTTCTGTTTTTAAAAATAGAAAACTCTAAAAGCCAGCTGATGAATGCAAACCAACATGTTATTCATGCATGCTGTCTTAAAAGGCTAGATTTCCCATTGTTAACCTGCACTTTAAATGGCCTTTGCTAGAAATGCAGGAATTGCCCTCAGACTGTTATCAGTATAAAAGCATCATTGTGTTTACCGCTGCTGGAAATCTTTTTGTTCTTGTCAGTTTCTAGCTCTCCTTTATGCAGCTGCTTGGCCAATTTGAAATGTTTTGCTCAGAGATGACTAGGGTAAGACTTTGAATGCCTTTCTCTCAGGAGAAATCTTCAAACATCACTGAAGACAAATTTTTCTGAATAGGAAACCCTTATTAAGTCATTTTCACTCATATTTCAGTCCTGTTTATGAAGCCTGGTAATCACAGAGGAGAGGAAGAGCAAAGACTGTTAGGAGTAAAACGAGAACAATATATTCATGCCACATAAAGAAGTGAGATGGGAATGTGGAGAAAGGGAAGCAGATGAGAAGCAAAGAGAAAGGAAAATCAGGTGATTGAAGTAGAAGCTTTGAATGAAGACAGGCAAATGAATGCTGAAGGCATTTCCTTTAACTTTTTTTTTTAAGGATTGATTATTTTTAAGAAAGAGACTTTTTTTAGCATTAATATTCTGATAAATGCACTTATCACCGAGTGATGAAAGCACAGTTTTAAAATCCTTTTAAAAACCCTTTGTCATTTCAGGCTTTCACAATAAGAACAATATAAATAGTTTCATAAAAGTTATTTTAAAAGAAGGAATAAGAGACGAGTATTGCATTCTGAATTAAAGACTTCGGTCTTAATTTGAAGTTTGGCCAAGTAGAGGGCTTCTTCTAAAATGAATTCTCTCCATCATTCATTGAGAGTTGGAAAGGGCTCTGTTTTAGGTATCTTACGGGGACTTTAATACTGTGTGCAGGCAATATTGGCTCACTTAATGTCTGAGTCCATGGGAATGCCCATAAACGCAATCTCCCCAACCCCCAGTCCTAAAACTACTTACAAACATTCCCCATGTCATACAGAAGGATAAGGATACACTGGTTAATTTCAGTCATCATCATCAAGACTACTGAAGTGTCTGTTTTCATGCTCATGGGGGAATCTACTTCTCCCTCTCCTCCCTCTGATCCTCCCCTGCTCTTGCTCTCCCTAACAAATAAAATCTTTTTTTTTAATCTCTTTTTTTTTTAAAGATTTCATTTATTTATTTGACAGAGAGGAGAGAGATCACAAGTAGTCAGAGAGGCAGGCAGAGAGAGAGGGGGAAGCAGGCTCCCTGCTGAGCAGAGAGCCCGATGCGGGGCTCCATCCCAGGACCCTGAGATCATGACCTGAGCCGAAGGCAGAGGCTTTAACCCACTGAGCCACCCAGGTGCCCCTAACAAAATCTTTATAAAAAATAAAATAAAATATAAAACAAAACAAAAAACATGAAGCGAATGGGTCTTTTCTCCCTGAATTATAATCCTCCAGGTTTGCACAGGTACCACTAACTATTCATGCTAATAGCAGGTGGGTGCCCACTATTGCTGTTGCATCATTGTGTGTGCCTGTGATTCTGTGTGCCTCTTCCTGGATATCAATTTTGTGTAGGATTAAAATTTCCATTTGTTTCTCTAGGTCATGTGCCTATAACGTCACTAGGGCAGGTCAGGAAGCTTCAGTGTTAGGCTCGCCCAGGCAGTCCACAGACGTGCAGTTAGAATTCTCCAAAAGGGAATCATGGTGCCCCTTTGAGCAGCTGGAACCACCAAAAATAAATTCTGAGCCACCAAAAATCAATGTAGTAAAAACTGAAGAGATTCAACATGGGAGTCCCCAGAATGTGCTACTTTGGCATGTGGATTATTTTAAACTGAAGGCAATTGAGATCCTGGGGGCTTAAGGGAAAATCTGCCCCTTCTTTAACTACATACAAAAATCTAACTGGGAGGTCTTTCACAGAATAAGGGTGATTAGCAGATAAATTTTGTCTGAGATATCCATCTGTACAGCAGGGCAAATATCTAATTACCAAACACCTGCTCTTCTTATGGCCTTGTGAAGTGCATGCATTTCTTCTGAAATCTCAGACCCCTACCCACTCCTCTTTAGTTCAAGATGACATATATATCCTCGCTTTGGCTAACTGCCTTTGGAATTTCCATGTCTGTGTGGATTCCCTGTATGTACGCTATTACATTTTATTTTCTCCTGTTAATCTGTCACCTTTCCAATTTGATCCTTAGTCCAGCCAGAAGGACCCTTGAAAGGGACAGGAATTTCTTGTTCCCCAACAAAATTAATATGCCTCAGTATGGAGAAAGGGTAGGCTATTAACCATGGAAATCATGTGGTTTAGAACCAGAGAAGCAGAAGTTCAAATTTAGGCTCTGACACATAATAATTATATGATTTGGGGCAAATAAATGTACATCACTGTGTCAAAGCTTTCTTTCCTATTAAATTAGTTTGAAAACTTGCAACATTAATGTGAAGAGGAAAAAAACTGTTTCCATTCTCTAGAAATATTTATTGAGATTCTATATGTTCAAGACTCATTTTCATATGCCAGGGGATAGCTTTTAATTATCACTTTTTTATTACTAAGTTTTATAATAAAAGTTTTCCTTCACTGTAAGGATTAAAGAAGCATTTCTTTCTTATTTTAGGTACTATCATGCACAGACGGAATGAAGCATATTCACAAATCATAGTAACTCTTCTTTGGTGTCACATGGTGTCCCAGCACTACAGGTGAGAACTTGCTGTTAAAATTCACTTCTGGCAATTAAACCCAGAGGAGAGAGCTGTGATGATACCAAATTTTAGCATAGAATCAGCTGGGATTTTAGAATTTCCTCAACATTTTTGTGTCACAGGAAGTTATCTGTTTCTAAATATTACATACAGCATAGGTAATTTATATCTTAAAATCGTCAATAAAAATGAGAGATAACATGTACAGAGGGCTTTTTATGGGCCAGGCACTAACTGCTTTATGAATATTAACTCATTTAATCTTCTTTAGAACCCAGCGAATTTAAGTACATTTATTTCCTTTATTTTCAAATGAGAACACTATGGTCAATTTTTATTCAATTTTTTAGATACTTTAATGTTTCCTGTTTTATAAATGAGGAAACAGAGGCACTGTGAAGTCAACTTAAATTTCACAAAGTTATGTGGCTAATATCTGCAGAAATGGGATTTGAACCCAGGCTGCAATTCATAAAGGATCTATGCTCAAGCCTTTAGGCTATCCTGCCAACGTCAGACTCAAAGAAGCCACTCATAGATGCAGATATAAATAACAAATAATTAAATAAATATACAAAACTTATTTTCCTTAACAGTTTTTAAAATGTTATTTTGAATTAGAAAGTAATAGATGCTTATTACCAGGAATTTGGAAAACACAAATAAGCACATAGAATTAAGAGTTATACATCATTCCAGAGATGCCATTGTTAATACTCTGGTATATTTACTCCCCATTGTTGTTACGCTTTTGGTAGATATATATTTCATAATTAGTAGCAAATATATAAATCTGAATTTTACAGTATGTATATGTATGAATTTTACCAGAGCCGATATTCTTTAAAACAAGAAATGTAATGGCTACACAGGATTCCATTATCATAATTATATAGCCCTTTACCTTCAGTGACCAGTAGTGTTTGTGATATGGCTAGTGCTAAATGAATGCACTAAACAAATTTATTTTTATTTAACAGAAGTAATCTTCTTTTCCAGTTTCTACTTTTGTGAAAGTCACAGCAGTTTCTCTTTCTCCAATATCTATTTCTACTTAAATTATTTAAGACCAATTTCAGCATAATTATTGGGTCAAATGGGTCTCCTAATTTTGAGTAGTTTTGTGTGATGTGGCATTTACATTGGACTCCTTTTTTTTTCCTTCTGTGCCATGAATCCCTTTTAAAGAGATGCACACTCTTTGAATTTGAACTATTAAGACTCTTCTCAAAGGGCAAACCAAAGACATCACTTGGCATAGGCTAGACTCAGAGATAGAAGGGTCAGCGGGGTATAGTGCTTTCTCTCCTCTTGGCATCCCATGCAAAGTGTGCTTAGGCCTGGATATAGCTGAATATATTATGGGGATGGACTTTAGTAGAAAAATGCTGCTCTGCCTCCCACACATCTCCCTTTTTCACAGGCTGAATGAGAGAAGACTGTCATGGAGTGGGGAACATAGAAAAAATTTGAGTTCAGTAGTTAGATCGTCTGATTTTAAGCATAGTGGGGACCTACCCTAGGATCTTTATTGTTGGAAATGAGAGGCGCCTCAGTCATTAGGCGTCTGCCTAAGGCTCAGGTCATGGTCCTAGGGTCCTGGGATCGAGCCTCGCATTGGGCTCCCTGATCGTTGGGAAGCCTGTTTCTCCCTCTTCCATTCCCTCTGCTTGTGTTCCCTCTCTCGTTGTGTCTCTCTCTGTCAAATAAATTAAATCTTAAAAAAAAGAAAATGATAGGATCCACAATTTATCTTCAAAGAAGTCAGGCTATCTGGCTTTGCTTGTTTCTGAGCCAACTTGCTTTCTGCCATTTTCCAAAAGATTCAACGGTGGACCAAACCTCAGGAGGGTTTAGCATAGAGAATGTTCTGGTAGATATTCTGATCATTGACTTCTGGCCAAGCAGCATAGCCTTGAAAAACCAAGTGTTTGCCTCATTTATGGTCAACATCTTCAGAAGCTATATAGGATAATAGACATAGAAATATATCTATATCTGTCTATATATATAAAATCAATTCCTTATTGTTGAAAAATATATTATATACATTATTATTATTATTAGCTGAATCATGTATTAACATAATCATATCAGAACTTCAGTTTCAACATCATGTTTTATCTTATATACCACTTAGGTCTTTGTATAACGTCTGAAGTAATTTGTGATTTCGCACTGAGTCCTATTTATATCCAGAGATTAGGCATTTCATTCTAATTTTGAAGGTCAGAATCCTTTAAAGGGAAATCCTTTAGTTGTTAAAGGAGTGAAACCACCTACAGCTTTTTCATCCTGTTTTGGAGCACTTTGGGAAAGTAGCCAAAGTTCTTATCTTCCCAGTTTTCCCTGTTGTACAAAATATAATAATTATCACTATGACAATATCTCATGTCTTTTATTAAAAAAAAATCCAAAATCAATTAAATACATTTATATGTTTAATCTGAGGCACTAGTTGAATTTCAACACCAGTTGAATCTGAAACATTAGTTGAATTTAGAACCCTACTTGCCCAATCTGGTTTTTAAATATAATCCCTCATCCATTCAGTAGGATTTGGCATTTTTGTTTCATTTTTCTAACCTTGGATTACTTTTAGTAGATTGGAAATGTGGTCATTTTGGGGCACCTGGATGGCTCAGTCGGTTAAAGCCTCTGCTTTCGACTCAGGTCATGATCTCAGGGTCCTGGGATCAAGCCCTGCACCGGGGTCTCTGCTCAGCAGGGAGCCTGCTTCCCCCTCTCTCTCTGAGTGCCTCTCTGCCTACTTGTGATCTATCTCTCTCTGTCAAAGAAATAAATAAAATCTTAAAAAAAAGAAATATGGTCATTTTATAAAAGTTATTATATTCTATGTAAAAGTTTGAGATATAGAGAGGCTGGGCTGGTGAAATATGAATAAAAGGAATATGAGAGATGGTGTTAATGAAAGAGACATCATTCACTTAGAAGTTACCATATTAGGAATAATGAATACATAAGTTGTTATAAATTATGCAATCTAACATCTGTTTTCCTTGGCAAACGTTCTCTTCTTCAATTGTTAAGTGTGCATTTCTCAGATGTGCTAGATAAATAGTTATTATAAGATGTAATTGGTGCTAAGGCTTCAGGAGTACTGTTCATGTTGCATGACTCATGCTCATGGATACATTGAAAGAATGTAAGAGACCTTTCTTTATAATGCACTTCACTCTGATCCCTAAGCTCTTCTAGGCCAAGTGGTGCATAAACTGACCCAGAGTACTTTGGACATACCTAGATCTCTACTCCCCTGGAGATCCCATGGAATGGGCATTTAACGGTGCCTAATATTAGCCACAGTCCAGAGCTAGTATTGATGTTCTGAATCTGACTAGTGAGCAAAAGGTAAGAAGTTACTGGCTGTAACTCAGCTTGGTCAAGTAATTTATTCCAACAAAGAGATGCATGTATTGTAAAAATAGACTCATCAGAAAAGGTAAGAAAGGTACCCCAAAACTGCTGTTTTCTTTTTATTGGTTTTATTTATTATCTTTTTCCTTTTCTGTACCAGTCAAAAATATTTTATTTTTTACACATCATTATTGTGCTTTTGAAAGGTATAAAATTGACCAAGAGAAAAGAACTGTTCTCTTTATTCGTGGAGAAAACAATTGTACAGGCAGTAGGAGTTTCCATTTTGCTTCAGTGGCATCCCGGCAATACTGCTTAAACCTATCCAAGCAAAAGCTTGATAGGGCATTAGAGGAAAAACCAGACATGAACCTTATTTCATTTCCTATTCACCAAGAAGTCCTACAGCCCCCAGGGTAGCAGGGACTTTGGAGACCTTGGATGAATGATTCATGCCACATCAGTGACCTAATGCCCGTTGAGAGGTGGTTCTTTTTGATTGCTATTTACCAAGACGGTCTCCCACAAAGAGACCTTGAGTAGGGTGACTCCTCTCTCATCAAAAATCTCCCACTAAATCCCCTCTGACATTAAAAATGCTGTGTCCTGCCTTTGGTGAGTTTTCAAAACTGCAGACCGGGCACCTCCTGGTGAAAAGCTATTTCTCTATTTGCAGTAAAAAAAAAAAAAAAAAATCCAACTGTATTTTAGTAAGTGTGAAGTTTAGAATTTTTTCTGGGCCTGATGTATAAATCATATTTTATAAATACAGTTTACATAGTCTTGCTGATCTCTTCTTTGCCACTGAGTATTTGAACCTACTCTAATATCACTCGAAATGTTTTGCTTCTTAGCAGAAAATGATTTATTCGGTAATGTTAACAGCTATCCCCAGTTTAAGTGAAAATGGTATTGAAGTGACTTATGTGAGAGTCTCAATTTTGTAGCACCAGTGTCCTTATTAAAGTTCTTTATGGATGACTCAAAAATCTAAAAATAATTTGCTTTTATCCAGTAAAGATTTTTCTCCCCGTATTCACACTTCTGTGATGATGCCAAAACTTCCCCTCCCCCACACCTGCCAACCCAAAGGAGTGGATTTGGATAATATGGCTACCACCTAAGCTATGCGATGTTCATTCAGAAGATGATATAAACTCTGAAGAGTATTCCAAACACTCCGAGAAAAGCCCAGCTTACTGACTCTCCTCTCTCGTTTCAAGACACTGCTGTACACAGCCTTAAACCGTGATACCATCAATCTTTTATCGTAGTTGTTGCTGTTGTTCTTATTCTTTTCTTTGCATCTAGGCAACCCATCTCTACTCTTAACTTGTATCCTAGAAGGCTTATCTCAAGTAAATAGGACACAGCAGAATGCCATGCAAAGCAATTTTACTAAAAATCCTACATCAGTCCAAAGGCTTTTTCTCTTCTCACTAGGGTTTTAATTGATGTACAGATTTAGAAATTCAAATTATTGATTTTCAGCCGTCTTCACTTGGTAACGACTGCCCACTTAGCCGCTCTCAGAATTAAAATTCAAAAGGAAGAGTTTCCATTTGTTTGAAATATAATGTATTACATATTATTGGTAATATTAGTTTGTTAAGTATGTGCATAACTGCATATTTTCATTGGGTAAGCTGATAGAGGTGAGAGAGTTTCTTGCTAACCACAGAAATTCTGTAAATAGAATCTTTCTGGAACAACTGTTATGTGTAAAATTAGCTTTGTTTAAAATTCACATCCAAATACAATGTGAGGCTATTTATCACATTATCTTCCTTTTCCACATCTAAAAATCACAAAACACTCTAAAGCAGTCATTCTCTTTATCTTCGTTTTATAAGCAAATGTTTAATTTGCATTAGCAAGCTAAACAAGCACCATTTCATAGACATGGAAGCATTTACAATGAAAATACCTGTGGGCCAACTATTCACAACTGGAGTATTTATGAAACTAGCTATAGGGTAAAAAAGCAAAAAAATCTATAAGTGATAAAAGTTTCCACTCCAAAATAATCCTTGATTTTCTACTATGATGATATTGATTCCTCATGATTTCACCATTCAGCATATATCCAGCCCAGAGGGCAGAGCCAGTCTCGCTTTTTGACAAGTATTTGCCATAAAGAGGGAGAAACTATTTTCTTCTCTTCAACGTGGGGAAGGGGAAACATTTTGACACCCATCTGTTATGCCTGCAATTCATAACTCAGTCTTTCCTTCTTTATTTAATCCCTCTTTTAGATAGAGTCTGGTAGTATGTAATGGAACTTTTGGCTACAAAATATTATTTATCATATCTTTATATTATGGAGATGTGTATTGCCTACTTTTCTTAATTTGGGGCCTTTAGCAAGATTCTGAGATGCTCTCCTCAGCCTGGAGCTCAGAGGAGCTTGGTCTAAATGTCCAGACTATATCTAGATGAGATTTAAGGCCATAGTCAAGGGCAAAATCACCTAAAAAAGTTATGTACAGAGGAAAAAAATTCAGAAAAAAAGACCTATAAGAACATACAGGGAAACCTTTATAGTTCTAATGGGGAAAGAGAAGGAGATTTGAAAGAAGACCAAATGTGACTATATTTCTAAGGAAACAATCAGGAGAGTATGGTATTGTGGAAACTCTAATGATTAGGGTTCTCAGGTGATGATAAATACATTTTCTCTTGCTTATTTAAGCCAAAGGGATTTATTAAAAAATGTTATGTGATTTACACTATCTTTGGGAAGATAATAGAATTGAGCTTGGATGTGCGAGAGCCTTAAAGAGATTAACCAGAGAAAATGCCCAAACTCATCTTGATACGCTAGAGATGTCGTCTCACTAAATACGGCACCTATTACATGAAGATGAAGAAACCAAGAACTCCACAGCACTCACCCAGAAGAACAGATGTATCTGCTGCTATACTTGTCTGTAGAGCCAATAGTCCTGCCTTAAAACCTGGCCTTGTAAACCTAAAGGTCAGCGGTAAAGTGAAGAGCCACTTCATTTTATTGTTGGGAACAGAAACTGCTCTGCAGCTTGTCAAAAGGTGAATGGGATATGAGAATGTGGATAAAGTTCTTATAAAACTTTTGAAAGCCTTTGACACTGAAGGAGGGTGTAAAAATGGGAGAACTGGAAGTAGGTATTTGCCAGTAGTTTCTTTCATTTGTTTTTCTTTGGGGTGATTTAGCATGCATTTATGTACCGATTAAACATATGTAAAAGGATAGTGAGATTAATAAGGTATAGATTAAGATTCAAAATTCTTAAAAATGCAAGAGTGAATGGGAGAAAGATAATATTGAGCAACTGGCCTTTGAAAAAGTAATTTGTTGAATATAAATGGTAGGTGAAGGTAGAGATGTGCACAGTTAAATTTTTAGCCGAAGATAGGAAAATAGAGGTGTGCCTGTTAGATATTTTAATCTCATCAAAATATCAATTATTATCATCAGCTGATATAGTGATGTGGTGTAGAAAGCAGGGTAATATGGGAAATTTGGGAGGAAATATAAACTTTCTTAAGAAATAGTACTAAGAGGGGCGCCTGGGTGGCTCAGTGGGTTAAGCCTCTGCCTTCGCCTCAGGTCATGATCTCAGGGTCCTGGGATCGAGCCCCGCATCGGGCTCTCTGCTCAGCAGGGAGCCTGCTTCCCCCTCTCTCTCTGCCTGCCTCTCTGCCTACTGCCTGCCTCTCTGCCTACTTGTGGTCTCTCTCTCTCTCTCTGTCAAATAAAGAAAATAAAATCTTAAAAAAAAGAAAGAAAGAAAGAAAGAAACAGTACTAAGATTACCAAACTGTGTTTAGAGTCCATTTGACACACAGAATTATAATTTTAGCGTGAATCCAGTCTGCTAGGTTATGTTATTTGGGTGTAATTCAAATGATGACTCATAGACTAACCTGGATAAAATGGGAAATGAAGACAGAAGGTTGTTGATAGTAAGAAATCGATGACATGAATAAAGTAGAGGTCACTGTATGTTCAAAAATATTTAAGCAGATGAGGAGTGGGGTTGGAATGGGGTAACTCGGTGATGGGTATTAAGGAGGGCATGTGTTGGGACGCCTGGGTGGCTCAGTCGGTTAAGCGTCTGCCTTCGGCTCAGGTCATGATCCCAGGGTCCTGGGATCGAGTCCCACATCGGGCTCCTTATTCAGCAGGGAGCCTGCTTCTCCCTCTGCCTGCCTCTCTGCCTGCTTGTACTCTCTCTCTGAGAAATAAATAAAAAAAATCTTTAAAAAAATAAAAAAGGAGGGCATGTGTTGCAATGAGCACTGGGTGTTATACACAAATAATGAATCATGGAACACGACATCAAAAAAATCCCAAAACATATATATGTGTGTGTGTGTGTGTGTGTGTGTGTGTGTGTGTATGTATATATATATATGAAATACTTGAGTAAGTATAGAAGGGAGATAGGGAATTGTGATGATAGAATGGAATGGATGCTCTCAGAATTTTGACATTGGATAGAATTTGGTGATGATAAATTCTAAAATGTGACCTTGGAATTGTAGTGTGTTGGGGAGAGGGAAGGTCATTGATGGTTGATGGTGATGAAGTAAATAAACTGAGACTAGAACACTGGATTATTCACAAAGGAGTTTATGGCTCCAGGAAGAATTCCTAGAGTTCATGGGAAAAAGAAAATGATGAACCAGCTTGATAACTAAAATTTTCACTGGATCAGTGGGGTCACTCATTAAAATCAAGAAGGGAGACCGGGAAGTCTATAGTTGAAGAGAAGAGCCTGGTATCTCTAGTTATCTCTGTGAATATCAAATAAGCAGGGGTTTGTTTTGTTTTGTTTTATTGTTGTTGTTGTTTAAAAGAAGGTAGAAGCTTCGTGTTCTGAAATATAGTGAACAAAGAATATAATTATCCTACCAATTTGTGTAAAAACAAGAAAAAAAAGCATTTGAGGTGGTAATCAAGAAGGAAGTGCTCCCTGGCTACAGCCACATTGTGGTTAAAGAGATAATAGTAATATTTTGAGATTTGGTTGAAATGTGGGAAAGCTGGGATGATCATGTTTTAGGAAGCCAGAGAGCACCCTGAAAAGATTTACAAGGAAGGGAATGTATGGATGAATTATTTGGTCACATTATGAGAACAGGGGTGAACTTCCAGAAGACAATTGACTAAAGGAGAAATTTAGCCTTCAGGCAATGATTAGAGGAAGCAAATCTGGGAGGCATGGTTGTCTTGCTGCAGGATTTCTCTGCCTTTAGTGCCCTTGGTTCTTGGTCACACCACTAGGAAGAATGAAGGGGTAGACCAGATGAAGAGTGGTGGGCAGAAAAGCAAAGTTTGCTGAGCAAGAGTATAAAGCTCCCAGAGAAGGAGGGGTTCTGAGAGGGTTGCCCTTGGAGTTTCTAAGTTTAGGGGTTTTTATGAGCTCTTTTGCAGAACTAGCTTAAGCAACTGGGGCGTGCTGAGTTGTGCCCATCAGGGCTTTGGTCACATATCTGTCTACCTATTAGGTTAATGTTTATGTGTGATAATCTTTTTTGCTGACATCTGGGAGCTTATGTCTTAACTGCCCCTTGCCCGTGATAGTGACAAATGCTTTGTGGTTAATTTTCTTATTTTAGGACATTTTGCAGAAGTCATTTTTGCAAAGGCTACAAAGCGAAATGCTAGTGTGGTCCTGTCTAAGGCACAAACAGGATGTTAGTGCTGTTTCATCTTAGCTGTCCTGACTCCATATTTTCTTGTGGGGACCCTGGCCATGACTACCTAACTGTCCAACTAACTCCTAACCAGTCTAAATCCTGAGAGTCTTTTAAAAGATATTTGCATCAGTCTATTCCTCTGAGAAGCATGTAATAGGATAGATTCAGATGTGAAAGAGAAGTTAATGAGGGAATGCCCATGAAGGATAAAAAGAAGAACTGGCAATTAGCAGACAGAGAGAATTTCAGACCTCAATGTGGACCCAACCTATGGAGCATATGAAGGAAAGAGGAAAGTTTGTGTTGAAGGAACCTCTGACAGTAGCACAGCTCAGAAAATTTGGGACATAATGATAGGAGACCTCAAGGAAAGATTGCCCAGTGGAGGAGTCCTATGTTGAGCAGAAATAGTGCAGTTCTGGACCCTGCCATGCTCAGTTAATGGCTGGGGAACATGACCTCAGTGCATGAAAGATACCATGGAATCTCAGCCTCCAGGCTCATCCTTGTAGAAGTCTCTCTTGAGGAGATCTTAGTAGCACACCTCCATGACTGCCTCAAGTAAATATTCTGCTCTGGTGCCATCAGACTGAGCAAGTCTTAGTTTCAAGGAAGCTCCCTTTGAAGAAGTTTCCTGAGATAGCACATTTTTTCCCCCTAAAATGAATCATATCATCAACTTTTAAAGTTTCTATTAAGCTCACGTTTTAGTGGAAAGGACAGGAAAAAGATGTATTCACAAAATAAATAATGTAATTATACCATATGGTAAGTTCTATGAAGTTTCCTTATGAAGTCTTAGAAAAGAATATGAGGATAAATGAATTTGTGGTAGTGTAAATTGACTAATTTACAACTCTTTGAATGGCCTTGCCCCCCAAATATTGAATTATTGATTGATGTTAGTGCACAAGAGAATTTTGAGTGACATTGCAGACCTGATCTTTAACTGTGTCCCATTCTACTTTTATTGTTTTAATCAATGAGTTGAACATATGAAAAGACATCAGTAGGTGGTGGGAAGCTGAGGGGAGACACTGAGTGTTTGGGTTGCAAGGAATGAAAGAATCAGAATCCAAAATGATCTCAAGTGTCTGGAATGGCAAACTGGAAGAAATTAAACAGAACAAGATTTATCTAACAGTTCCAACATTATAAGTGCAAGACAGTGAGAATCACATTCTGTTCGCCATGTTCAGGAAAAGTACTGGCACTACTGCTTTCAGCTTTAGATGTCACATTTTAAAAAGATCGTTGACAATCCAAAGAGTTTATACAGGGTAAAAAAAGACAGGCAGGTGACTTAAAGCTATGCCGCATTTTTAATGCTAGTCAATAGAGGCTGGCATCTCATTGGTCTTAGAATTAAATCTTAAACTTGTGAGTGCATGCCAGAAAACCTTCTATCTGCTTTTAAAGCCCACCAACACCTTCTGCATCATGAACTTTATAAACTTGCTCTCCTCTCTCCATGAATATTCTATTCCATCTTTCCCTAGCATCACTGTCATTTCTGTGCTCCTGAGGGGATACACAGGCACAAGGAACACTTACCTTTGGAGTGATGCATACATGTGTGCATGCGTGCACACACACACACACACACTTGTGTCAAGACTTGCTTCCCCTATGTCTAACATGATCCTGCCCATGTATGACTCATCCAGCAAGTGCTTAGTTAAGAACTGATATGAGGAATATTTTTAAAGAAATGAACATGCTTACCTTAAGACAAGAGTCTTGAGAGACAAGGATAGAAACTGAGTAATTGTTTAAAATAGTTGGAAGGCCTTCTTTTAGAAGATCTATTAACCTGTTTAAGTGAAAGTGTACCTGGCTGGTTTCATTGGTAGAACATGTGACTCTTGATTTTGAAGCCATGAGTTCAAGCCCCACGTTGGAGGTAGAATTTACTTTAAAACAAGGTTGTTTGAATGAAATAGAAAGTGGTAGAACTGCAAGAGATAGTTTAAAGTGGTGGGGCCAGAGTTTACTCAATAACTGGGAAAGTTTTCGAAAAGGAATAATTATTTACAGAATAGAACTACTTTTTGTGATATTCAATTTTCTTCTCTAAAAATGTTCAGAAACCTTATTTTTTATTTCTTAGGCACATTTTCTTTTCACATTACCACATCTCTGAAATTAGAATATCTCTTTCATGTGATATTACCTTAAAATTATTATTATAATTATTATTTTCCATGTATTCCTGATCATCAGAAATTGTCAGCATTTAACTTGAAGAATAGTTGTCACAGGATTGAAAGATAATCCTGAGTATTACCTCCTAGAAATCAAATGGCTGTGGGAAGAGGAGGGTTGATGGTGATTAAATATCAAATAATATTCCTGTAGGCTTGTAATGTTATCCTGCCAATGCTACTGATAGTGGAGAGGATGATCTCATGTGGAAACAATTAAGCATCTTGACTCTTGAGCTGGTTGATTCAAACGAATAAGATTCTGGGAACGTAGAAATTTTGGAATTCATTAACCAAATTATGTTTTTACTTTTCTTTTGATGTATGCACAAAAGTAATGTATAAAAAGACCTCCATACCCAATTAAGTCCAAAAGAAGGCTTTAATAAGTACACAGCCTAAATGCTGAGAAAACAGTATTGTAGTGTAATTGGTAGTGTTTTTTTCCCCCCTTTCAAATGGTATATAAACTAACACATGTCTAAGAATCAATTTTAGCTTATCTCCTATAGAGTATGATTTAGATTCTAGGTTATGCTACATTTAAAAGGGGATGTTGAAGAG
This sequence comes from Potos flavus, assembly GCA_028534135.1. Taxonomy (NCBI): domain Eukaryota; kingdom Metazoa; phylum Chordata; class Mammalia; order Carnivora; family Procyonidae; genus Potos; species Potos flavus. The sequence goes on along the minus strand of CM052884.1, from coordinate 77,991,569 downwards.
CATACACTGGAATTCTATGGATAAATAGGACCTAACATATTCCCATTACATTTTAATCTTAAATTTCCTTGCTTAGTGTTATGGCTTGAATTGTGGCCCACCGAAAGAAATGTTGAAGTCCTACTCCCCATATCTGTTAATATGACCTTATATAGAAATAGAGAACTTGCACGTGTAATCAAGATGAAGTCAGACTGAACTAAAGTGGGTCCTAATCCAGTATGACTGGTATCCACATAAGAAAAGAGAGACACAGGGAGGAAAATACTACAGGAATACACAGAGATACAGAGGGAAGAGGGTCATGTAAGAAAGCGGATAGGAGTTATGATTCCAAAAGCCAAGAGACACCTGGGGCTACCAGAAGCTGGAAGGGGCAAAAGAAAAATCTTTCTCTAGAGGCTTTGGAAGAAGCGTGACTCTGGAAAAAACCTTTATTTGGGGCTTCCAGCCTCAAGAACTGTAAAACAAAAAGCCCTATTGCTTTAAAATCTGTATTAGTTTCCTAGAGCTGCCATAACAAAGTATGACAAACTGGGTGTCTTAAAACAACCAAAATTTATTCTCTCACAGTTCCAGAGTCTTGAAGTCTGAAATCAATGTGTTTGTGGGATCAAGATCTCTCAATGACTCTAGGGAAGAGTCTACTCTCTGCTGCTTCTTCTCTTGGGCAGTTGCAAGCAATCCTTGGCTTTCCTTAGCTTGCTGCGGCCTAACTTCAATCTCTGCCTCCACAGTTATACTTGTCCTATGTGCCTTCAGATCTTCTCCTTGTAAAGACATCAGTCATGTTGGATGAAGAGCCCACCCTACACCATTATGACCTTAATTTAACTAATTACATCTGCAACAACCCTCCTTCCAAATAAGATAATTTTTCTGAGATACTGGGGGTTAAGACTTCAATACATCTTTTTGGAGGATACAATTCAACTCATAATACCCAGTAAATTCACCCACAGAAATGTGATTTTCCATATAGGTTAGCTAAAAATCTCAGAAGCATATCTTTAGTTTCATAATACTGAAAACGGGACTTCTTGTACATACCTCTTAATCCATGTTATTAGACAAAATGCTAATTTGTGGTTACAGAGTGTCTAAATAATGTAATTTGGGTCTTAAATAAACACTCATAAATGTAAAGAATGTTATTTCATCAGGGAATCTGACACCTTAATTTTATTATAATAATATATTTCACTGTAACTATTAGGAAGAAATAATAGTGAATATTTCTAGGACTCCAAAATTTTAATATTTGAGTTAATTATTAATCATTAATGGAAAAAGGTGTCCATATCATCTTACCTATTTTTAAAAACTAAGCTTTTAAAATAGGTAATTCAAAAGACATATGACAGGTATGTAATTTTCTTTTAAATAATCATATCCTAACCTCATAACAATGAGCTGCCCACTCAAAGTAGTCATCAGCATGTTCTGGATTGAACCAGGTTTTTTCAAAGATTAACTTGTCCAGCTGGTATCCATTTATTTTCCCAATTATGACAGTTTAAACACCTAAAACTCATGCTTTTAATGTTTTTTCCTTCCCTAATAAGTGATTTAGTTTTTCAATGTTGTTCCCAGTAAGTGCCGTGACTAATATGATCTTTGAATTTATGAATCTTTCCTACAATAATTTGGTAATTTAATTGAAAGCATCTTGTGTGTGTGTGCACAGACACACACACACACACATACTTTGCCAATTTAATTGGAAGTATTGTGTGTGTGATCACTGATTCGACCCATAGTTGGAATAAAAAAGTGTATTTCATTCAAAAACAAATTTAGAGGAGTTTTATTTTCATGGTTGAGGCACCACAAATTTCCCTTCTAGTAGACCTATAACAATTCAAAGTGTAGTAACATCTAATTGGAACACACCATCTGTTTACTAGAAATAAAATGCCTTGTGTCACATTTATCAGTTCATTTGTCAGGTTTGGGATGAAGAAAATCCATTAGTGTAATTCTAAATACTTTCTCATGGTTAATATCCAGTGTAATCCATAGCAACACTGTAAGAAGCCTCCTAGGTTTAAGCTTGTTTCCTGCACCCTTTAAGGTCATATTCCCCTCCTACTACAGAAAAAGAAGAGATAGTTCTTTTCCATGAAAAATGAGACAAGTGCTAGTGTGGGAAAGGCACAACCCTTTTAAAAAAATGATCAAACTATGATGGGTAATCTTAAAAGATTTATCCAAAAGGAATGCCATTTGGGGTCCCGGGGAGAGGCAAGCATCTAGTTATATCTCTAAGCTCCTGCAGAGTGGGAAGGCCTTTCAATAAACTGAAAAGAGATCTAACAACACTTCCTCTGACTTCCTGTTGTGAAGAATTAGGACCTTAAAATAATTCCACTCAAGGTCCAAGGACTTCAGCTGCTCCAATGTGCCTCTATTAACCTGGCATTAAAGAAGTTAAACAAAGTCTACTTTTCCCCATCCAGAAATAAAGAGGCCAGTCACATTCATTACAATTCTATAAGCTACGGAATACTAAATGCATTTTAATACTCATATGAGAAATACCTTTTCTCTATGAAATGTTAAGATAAGCCCTCATAAATCACTAAGTTTCCTTGGAAATCAGCCGATAAATTGAATATTAATACACTCTTTGTTTATTTTCTTGAGACATCCTTACTTAAGCACACACAAAATACTAGGAGCTAAATTTTTACTATTCAAGGGAGTAAACTGTGAGAATAAGATATCCTATTGATAAATATCAGCCACAGAGAGCAAAAGCAAGGATACAATCTGTTCCGTGGATCTGCAAGGGAAGAACGTAGATTAATGCATGAACCTATGAGCAAAAAAAAAAAAAAAAAAAAAAAATTAAGCTTAAGAAAGAATATTTTCTCTCTGGTTGTTTAAAAGGGGGAGGGAGAGCTTTTCAGAGAGAGTTCTCAAGAGAGAGCTTTTCATTAGCTTCCTCTCCCCCTTTCCAACAGCTTCTTGATTTTTTTTGGTGGGGTAGGGGAGGTGGGTCTCTGTGGTTTCTTGGAAGTGGAGTGTATTCTGAGGGTATTCAACACATGATCAAAGTTGAGCCATTCAACACAGTCCATTCTAGGTCTAGCGATTGGCTCGTTTGGCACATGACCTAAACTGATCCCAGGACGGTGAGTTTCTGGGTCTTTCCTGGGAGTTGAGGGACAAATATTCATCCTCTGTGATCACTGTGTGTAACAGTGAATGTGCATTGTGAAACTACATCGTGTGAGGAGGCGGCAGTCTGAGGATAAAGTGGGTCTAGGGAAGGGAAAAGATGGGAAAGAATAGTGTAGAAAAGAAGTTGGGGTTCTAATGCCATGATGTACCAGAATCAAATCATACCTGAAGTAAGCCATGTCTCTGGACTTGGTGACTAAATGAAAAAGTAAATTTTTAATTTTTATTTATGTTTGCTTGAGTAAAGTTTCATGTCACTTTGATCCAAAGCAAAATGGTATCACCTGTCACTTAAGTTGCAGAAATATAGGCGGAAGAGAATTCGGCCATCAACATCATGACAGGCTATTATATTAGAGGCATTTGCTACTATTATAGCTTGAATTACTAAAATTTGGGAAGGTTTCTTTTTAAAATGAAGAAAAAGATGAAGTTTTTATGTCACTTTAAAGCAAAGTGACATTAAGTATCACTTAATCGGAAGTAAAAGAAGTGTTTTAATAACTATCCTTGCAAGAATTGTTCACAGGTCAGAGATTTTCTTTCTTTTTCATTGTCTCAGTTCAAGTCCATGTGTGTTTACTGTGGCCATGAATACCATTCATCATGTATTGGGAAGAGAAACAGAGCAGCTGAAGATGAGTGACCTAGAAGCCTATTTCAGGAGGATGTTTCCAAGGGGATGAGGCTAGGAGCTAAAAAGAGTGGGGCTGTACTAGTAACCTAAAGACGTGCAAACCCTGAGATTTGTGAGTCTGTGATGGCTGCATTTGCAAGTTAAATCTTAGAAACTGGAGTCCTCTTTCTGTTTTCTTGTTTGTATGTTTTAATAGCAAGACATTTAATTTCTTTTCATTCTTATTTTGTCTTTCTGCACTGCCAATAAATGATTTTTGTTTCTAAAGATAGTCATTGCTGTTCTCAAAGATCTACTTTTCACTTTTCCTGGTTTGTCAAAGGAATTCAGTGTCTTCATGTGTATCTGAAAGGAAAAACAGAAACAAAAAACCAAAACCGGTTAGATTTATTTTAATATGTCAGTTCTAACATTTGGGCAAATTACTTAAGCTTATTGTGACTCAGCTTTCTTGATGTAAATGAGGATCATAATACTTCTCTTCCAGGTTTTTAATGAGTTTTGTGTGAGATCATGCAAGTAAAGTGCTCGGCCCAGAGTCTGGCACATATTAACCACTCAGTGATTGCTTTCATTACAAGAAATGAATTTGATATATGACTCCGATGGCCTGTGTTGAAGCCTCACATTTTCTAAGCTATGTTGAGATTGGAGAAAAAAAATACCTAGTATTTCTACACTGCAGATCCCAAAACATTTTGACACACACACACGCGCACACATACACACATATATATATTTGGTCCAGAAATTAGTTTGGCATCATTATTTCCCACTTACAGATGAGGGCACTGAGGCTCAGAGAAGTGACTGCACAGAAACCGGAAATGGCAGGTTTGGAAACCAGATTCAGGGCTTCTGACCCTCAGCCCACTTTTCTTCCTGCTCTGACCTCGTTCATTTAGTCATCACGACTCTTATGTGAAAAACCTCAGAAAAGATTCTCACACGTGTACTGAGAAAGAGGAGTTTGGCTAGCCTGGGAGCTGGAAACCTATGCTTGATAAATTGTCAAAGGTCAGTACTAATAAGTATAAGCAGGGTCCAAGGACTGTAATGTACTTACTTTTATCATGTCTTGAAAATGAGGAGCTTTGAAGAATTCAGGCAGTTTGAGCCTCTTCATGGATCTGGATTGAAGAATATGTAGAGATTAAATATAATCATAACTACAATGATCATATTTTGCATTAGGTAATAATTTAATTTTTTGTGGCCATTTTCTATGCATTTTCTCATTTTTTAAATTTGTATTGTGCTATAGTATGTTCAGAGAAATCTTCAAAAGTAAAAAAATGTTAAAGTTGTAGCTTTTGGATTAAGCAACATGAACAATCTCATTTAAGATTTTCTTGTAAATGACCTGGATAAAACTATTTTCCTGAGAAATTTCCAGACTTGCAGCAGAACATATTTTGGTGTGGGAAAGTGCCAAGTAACTAAGAATAAACCATAGTGCTATATGTTGGGGCTCTGTGGATTTGGTATGTAAGAATGGGTAGGTTTTAGTGAGAACAAGAACATATGGTAAATCAGAACATATCAAGAACAAATCCCGAACATATGGTAAAACATTTGAAAAAGATAGTCCAAACACTATCACAATGATGAACTTTTCTCTCTCACTTACAGGTGAAAGCAAAAGTCTAGAAGTCATTGGAAGCAGAACCAGCAGAGTGCTTCAAAAAAAAAAAAAAAAAAACCAACTCAGTGTTGGCATCACGGTTGAAGGTAGTAGAGATGAATTTCTGTGAAAATTTTAATTTCATTTTGCAAAAACCACAGTGCATGTGACCTGGAGTATTTTTGTACTTGTGTATGCCGAGCTTTAAGAGAACTTTGATGGTATTACTCACCTGCTCATTTGCTCATTCATGTCTTTACTCATTAGTGACATAGTAAAGTATTAGTGGCTTAGGGTGTAGACATTTAGTCTGACCAGAAGGTCAGTGGTAGTCTCTCTTCGTCAGTTGGCACCATAGGCACCCTGACTTGATGACTGAGATCAGTATAGGCAGTTGCTGCAGTGCTAGGGCTTGAGCTGGAGAAAGGGGAAAGTTTACAGATCTGGAAGGGCTGGTGAATAAACAGAGTGTGGAGTCAGTCTAATTCTTAAAGGTTATGTATATGTAAAGGTTATGTATATGCTAAAGAGTTTAGGACTTTTCTGAAGTGATTTAGGGAGCAATGGAGGTATTTGTCCTTTGAGAGTGTTGTCAGATAAGACTTGTATTGCCACGACCAGGTTGAGACTGGGTGAATTGCTACACTGGTGTAACTTAACGCTAATGCACTTTGGAATGTCCTTAGGAATCAATAGCTGAGGCTATGGGACATAATGGAGAGATTTCCTGGTGTTTCTGATACCATTTATTTGGGAGCTGTAAACAGCTATTAAAATTCATTGTACAATAAGTACCTCTTTTCTTCTTTTTCTTAAATTTCCATTTATTATGTTGCATGTACCCAGAGCCTCCCGAGGCTCTCTCCCGAGCCTCCCAAAGGACTACTCAAGGAGACATCAGTACCAAACTTTCATTTAATCCCTCAAATATTTAAAGTATCTGAAAGCTCATTTCTTCACTTACTGAGAGCTGCTGCTGTTCAGCATTGACAGCACAGATGTTTTCCTTCTCCATGTTGTCATAATTAGAAAACTCCAGCCCTGCTGTAAGGAAGTAGAAGTGATAAGGAATCCTTTAGTCAGTAAATTGCCTTACGAGGTATAAGTATCACTCTATGATAGGGAATGATGCCAATAATAGAATGCTGTTCAAAAGGAAGGGTTTGACACTTGAAACTAATGTAACATTGTGTATAAACTATATGTCAATTTTTTAAACACACACACACACACACACACACGCACACACACACACACACACACACACACACGGTTTAAAAAACAAGAAAGGAAAAGAAAGTACAAAGTTGATAGTTAAATAGTAAACTTACTTGTGCTTTATACCGTAGAAACAAAATTGCACTTACATTTCTCTCCAAGTCCAAAAGACTTAGTGTGGATTCCTGCTTCTGTGTATATTCAAAGCATCTCACGGGTCACTGCACAAACTGTTGCTCACTGCCCTCTGTTGCTCACTGCCCTAAGGCAATCTGACCTGACCCTGTGCCTCTCTGAAGTTCTTTTTTTTTTTTTTTTTTTTTTTGGAGATAAACAGTAGCTGCCACAAATCTTTGAGACCAGCAAGGTTTAACTATGCCCCTGTTTCCATGCCCCTGGTTAAAATGCAAGACTTTAGAACAAATTTCCTCCTTCAAACAGATGCTTATGAAACAAATATTTATTAGCAAGCTGTTGGTAAAGTCCCTCTACTTTGTCTTTTTGGGAGCTCCAGTCCCACCTTACTTAAAAGTTACTTGAGGCAGATACAACAAATTTCCATAGGCAAGTTTCTGTGCCTTATAGATGGCATCTGGCATCAAGAAATCATCCATAGTTGGTCACTGGCATTGTTCAGGGATCAAATCTTGTGACCCTTTTCCAAGAGTATAGCCTCAAGGCTTCACTGGATTCTTATCCTATGCTTGTAAAATCTGGGGGATGCCTCTGAAGTATTTTCCAGCTCATGCAAAATGACCTGAATACCTTTAATTCTAGCAGGGATATCCCATCTCTAACATTGATCATACCATACAACAGTACACTGTCTTTACGGATAAAAATTCATTTTTGAGCATTCATTATGCTGCTTAGCAAAACAGTGGATTTTAATTCAGAAATGGATGACAGGTTGCCTGCTTTCTTTATAGCATGTTTGCTGGACTGGGTTATCCTTTAACCTAACTTGCACACATGTAACATTTCAGCAATAGTTAAGTTATATACTTTAAAATAAGTTATAAACACTACAAAAAACTTCCCCAATTTTAAACAAAGAGAGTGTGACTTATGATGATAAGGCCAAGATAAAAAGGCTTATTAGTTAGTTGCAATATTTCAAAGACTAAGAAGCTTGAATCCTAAATTGTAAGACTGCTAATTCTGACCTTGTCTGTTGCTTGTGGTGTTGTTAAAAGTATCAGAACTCTGGAATCAATAAGACCATGGGATAACCTTGGGAAACTCACTAACCCACAGACTCCACTTCCTCACATGTTAAAAGGGTCAACGTTCTCACGTTGCAAGGTGGTTGTGAGAGTTAAATAGCAACAGCATGGCCCCACAGTGTCGAGTTAAAAGTTGTTTCCTTTCCTTTTGCATTGACAAAACTGAAACAGCGCCTGATAATTCAGAACACAAAAAAGTGCTGCTGAATACCTACAGAATAAGATGTGATTCCAGGAAATTTCACAGGTAAACACTAGAAAACATCTACTTAGAGATTCTGTTTACTGGAGTAAAAGCCATAATGTTTTTAATTTGGGGCTATCACAAAAACCGAACAAACTGGACATGAGTGCTGTGTGTTTCAATGAACTCCAATAGGAGAAGTAATATGTTGCATTTAAGTGTGAAAAGTTTGAACCACAGTGAATCGGTGTAGTTCTCCATTCTAAAATGGCTTATACTTTTCTTGCTGATAATTTTATTAGTAATAATTGTATTTTATCATGTATTTTATTATCCCAGAATTACCTGTGTAACAAAAGAAAATTATTATTTGCCTTTAGTTCTTTCTTTTCTATATTTAAAATTCTGTAAGGAAATGGGGCTTGAAGAACACTCGCTGATTGTTAATAATTGACAAGCAAATGTTTGCACCTGTGTCTGAATTGATACATATAAAATGTGAATGATACTGCTGAAAATAACAGTCATTAGAATACCTGCATAATTCTTAAGTCTAAAGACGTTCCTTCACCTCCATTGGAAAAACAACTCAAACGTTAGTCCTACCAAGAAATACCCTCTTAGAATAAAAGTTATCCATTTCCTTGAAGAAATCTTTAAAATATGAGGAAAAGCTTCTGTTAGAGCTATGTAGAGAGTCACTTAGGCCTGCCCAGAGATTTTGGTGATTTCTTCTGTGAAATACAGGCTTATTTCAGGATAGTGTATAACTCTTCACATTACATAATTATATAAAAACTTACATACTTTCTACCACCAGATCGATGTAAACTAAGAATTTTGCTTCAGTCTTGGGGACCCTGGGTGGCTCAGTTAGTTAAGCATCTGACTTTGATTTAGGTCATAATCTCAGGGTCCTGGGATCGAGCCCTGCCCTAGGGCTCCTGCTCAGTAGGAAGCCTGCTTTTCCCTCTGCCTCTACCACCACCCTCTACCCCCTGCTCACACACACTCTCTCTCTCAAATAAATAAAATCTTAAAAAAAAAAAAAAAAAAAAAGAAATTTTTACCTCGATCTTGAAACTATATGATGTGGGGGGGCAGTGAAAAACAGAAGATTAAAAGGTATTGCGGGTTACAAGAACATTTAGAGTTATCATTTGACATGTAGATTATTGCTTAGAATTTATTGGACCTCAAACATATTCTACCTTGGTTCTTCACAGTCTGGCAAACCTCTAAACTAGATTATAAAGAATACTAATAACCAACAATTATGGAGCACTTACTAGGTGTCAAGCATTCTTCTGAGAAGTTTGCTTGGATTACCTCATTCAATCTCAGTATTAAATTTGACTAAGGAATATCATGAGTAATTGAAACTTTTTTACTCTATCTTATTATTTTTAATTGATAATGAATTGGAAACCTGTAGCTTGAACTTTTTTATATTCTCCTTCATGGTCTTCAGTCTTAGAAGACACTGTGTCTATGACTTTTAAAATAATTCTCCAATTCTAGTTTCTTAAAATATTCTTCAAATTCTATGTCTGCCTTATCTCACTGTCTTGATATTTCTTTTTTTTCCTGATTTCTCCCTCTCAATGTCTTCTGCGTCTTATTCCTTTTTCTTCCCTTTGTGCTTCTCTTTAACATCTTCATCTTTGTTCTTCTCTTCCTCCTCTTTTTCTTTTCTATATCCTGAAGTTATGTTCTCCCTAAATTATGTTCGATACTTGTTTGTTTATCTTGCTCCCCCCCAAATTCTTTGCCAGTAGCATGTAAACAATCCGTTGATGCTTCTACATCATATTTAGATAAATGTTTTCTTTTATATTCATGTTTCCTCCATGCAAAGGAATATCTCATCTAATTAAGGATGGGCAATAATGGCCCCAATTTCATGCTGTTTAGGAAGTGCTTGTTCTAAGGAAACAAGATACATTTGTAGTGGTGGACGGATATGTTCAGTATCGACATTGACTTTTATTTCTCTGCAACAAAATGTCAGTAAATACAAAAAAAGGGCACACGAGAGATGGAATTCTCTTCTAACTTCAAGCAATTCCTGACTATGAAACGTAAATACTATCACAGTAAGAGTTTCCTTTGATTGATTCTGCCGAAGTTGAGAATAAAATTTGGAGAATAAAAGAAATTTTATACATTATTATTTTATTTTATCTGTGTCTATTTAGTTCTTTGACCCCATGCTGCCATGCTTTGAGAAATCTCTTTGATTTACCTGATCAAAGTAGCAAGGAATACTACTTAGATTCAAGCCCCATAGACTGGAGGGTTTGAACCTATTAATCTTTCTGAGCCTTTCCTGTTTCCGTGTAAAATGAGAAGATTGATATTTCACCTGTTTGAAGGCCATTGGCTGTCTCCTGATGTATGGCATGTACACCATCTACCTTATTCAATAGTAACCTGATAAAGAGATGTTTAAGGCCTGACATAATTCAATAGAGAAGCTTGCTAGATTTTTACCCCTAATAATTTAATAATAGCAATGATTTGTGATTTGTTTCAACTGAAATGTTTATTATTAGATCAATATTGAGGTTGTAGTGAGAGTGTGTGTGAATCAGAGACAGGGTTCAGCTAAGTCTCAATGGAAAACTATTTTGTTACATATTTCAATTTTTACAAATGATTTTTTAGCCTCTCGGTTCTTATGTTGGTTTATATTGATCAAGTGCTCTTGCATGCATTTCACTTAATTGATACAGTCCCCGAAAACAACACAAATGAAGTTTCAGTGAAAAGTTTGTATTATATAAGCCCCTTTCTCTGATTAAATTTGTATGGAATCATAAGAGCAATTCTCACCTTATTAGTAAATCATGTCATCATTTTACTTAAGTACACAAAGTTAAACAAAAGAAATATTTATGGCAACTTTTAATAAATTTTTTAAAATTGATTTATTTCTATAATTAATTATAAATTATTTTCTCAGTCCTATTTTCTCTATCGCACCCTTTTTTTCCTGCTTCATGATAGCCTTGATGCCATCCAGCTAATCTCACATCTTCACGCCCACTCATCTCTAAAAGCTAATTAGCAATCAGAACTGATTCTCAACTTATCAGGAATTATACAAAGTTTATACGAGTGATGTGTAAATTATCTCCATTAACATTCTTTTCTTTTCCTTTTTTGATCTTCACAACTATTTTGATTTTCCCTGTACACTCTATTGCAGATATATCTCCTTCTCCTTCTCCTTCTCCTTCTCCTTCTCCTTCCTCTTCTTCTTTACTACTGCCTTAGAGTTAGGCCACTAATCACTCAGTCCTTCCTGATCCTGCCTTATCTTTGTCTGGTCTGCTGTTTGTCTTAACCTTGTTCTCTGTATATTCCCTGATCATGGCTTGCCCGCCTCCCTCTAACTTTAAGCATATAGGTTCAGTACTCTCTGGCCTACTCAGCTATGCCTAGACCATTTGTTTGGACCCATTCTGCTTATCCTTAAGCATTGGATTTAAGTAATATCTAAATAAAGTTTTTTAACAAGTAAACCAAAATGATTATACCTACTAATCATTTCCTTCAGAGGCTAGGTTTTACCAACCTCTTTAGATCTAAACCCAGGGCTATCCACTGCCTTGAAATTGGCAGAAATAAAATAATAGTAATTTTATTTGTGTCATACTGAGAAAAACAGATGCATCATTAAAATTAACTTTTGACTCTGATTCTTTAACTTATCAAATTAACTTCTATTTATTTTATTATACTCATAAGTATAATTTTTTCCCATTGTTTTCTACCTCTTTGCTGTTTGTCTTTCAGGAAGGAAAATACCAGTTCTATTGAAATTTGCCATGGTAGCTTATGACTTAGCAATGGACACAGATGCCATAAGGGATAGCTTCTCTCCTCAGGCTGTACAGCCCATTGGTAAAGCTATAAGATGTTGACCTTGTCGAAATCTAGAAGCAAATGTCTATCAGTATCAGGGCCACGTGATCTTTGACTCAGGAATGGGAACTATCTGGGGTAGAGATGAGATACGTTAAACGGGCCATTTTCATAGAAATTTTCATGAGTTTATTGAATACATTTAAGTGCCTTAAATTCTCTTTAGATAGAACCAACAAATACAGCTGCACAAGAATCTCAAGATTTACCATGTAAAACAAGATTTCTTCCTTTGCTGACATCTACCAGTTGCTTCCTGTATAATGTGCTAAGTGCTTTGCATGATTTCTCTCCTTTAACTCAAAACTATATGAGGCAATTGTTCTTATTGGCATTTACAAAGCAGAAATTTGATACATAAAGAAGTTAAGTAACTGTCCTGTTCCTAGAAAGTCTCAGATCACAAATTATAAAGCCAAAATTTAAACTTACATATTCTTGACATCAAAACTCCCACTGTTAACTGCAATGTTAAGACTGCCTCTCTTTACCTCCAGCAGTCAATATCCATCATCTCATATAGGCCAAGAACCTCATTTGGAGAGTATGTTTTTAGAGTAGATTCCTTACTTCATCACTACAGTAGAGGAAGTAGAGCCTGGAACCATTTAGAAGGTCAAGTGAATTTGTAGTTAGTAAAGAGATGGCTGGGGAATATAACAGCTATCCCAACTATCCTGGAGAGTCTGAACAGTCTTGGGTTTAAAAGTAGTGTTACTGGGACTCCAAGACCAGGTTCTTAAGTCTTAAGGTTATAGAAATGAACACTGAACTCAAGAGAAAGGAAAGAGTGGAGTTTATTAGAGATAGCTTGTATACAAAAGAGCAGCCAGGAAAGAGGGAGATTGCTCCCTGAGAGTTAATGTGCAGGGCTTCTAAAGGCACTTTTCTAAAGGGTGAGGGGGCTGGGAGTGTGGAAGCATCCTTCAGTCCCATGGTCATTATCTTGTGATCCTTACTTTTGAGTGGACACAAGACAATAACAGCATGCCTTGCCCCATGGTTGACATTCTTTCAGGGCTCCTAGAGAATAGAAATAATTGTGCAAGCAGGCTTTTAAATCGTTACTTCTAACTTTGCCCAGACAACCATTACCCCCTAATGCTGTTATCTCTTGTTCCCAGAAGGAGGTGTTTGTCTTTAAGCTTATGGGAACTTTTAACCCTTGCCTCAGACCAGTGGCTTTATAGGAGTTAAGCTGCTCTTGCTTCTCCTACACTCTAAAGTATTATATAATTTTGAAGATACTGCTTCCTATAACTTAAACAGCAAGCTAGATATCCTGTTATTTCTGTCGCTTGCATGTATACATGCACAGATAGAGTTTTGCTGCCTTGCCAAACATTGCACGGCAGCTAATCTTGTTTCTAGAATATGGAATTAAAGCCACCAGGAAATGTTAGTAAGGTGCTAAACTTTAATTTATGAATAACAATTTTAGTAATCCTTCATCACTAAGTACATTACTGGCAAATAGCCAGAAGTTCAAGATACAAAATTACAGTCTATGGAATTGGTGGTTAGCAACAGTTAAGAGCCACTGGGGGCTCAGTTTGCAGCCCCTTTTGAAGTCCTTCTACCTCTGTGGAACCTCAGGTCATATTTGAGATTGAATTATTTAGGCACCCAAATTTCAGAGACAATTTCAAACTATTGAACGATAATTTCCTCAAAACTTGCTTTCAAATGGTTCAGTATTTTCTTTTGGTGCAAGGATATTTATTACTTCCCACCACTCTGCCACCATCTGATCCTTATCTAATTGGATAAAATTTATCTTGTTGATTCACATCTCAGGATGACTGTGGCTGAAGAGACACAGAGTAACTTGGGCTAGGAAAAACTTCCAATAATCCACATAGTTTGTATATATATATATTAGAGGAAAATTTTCCATGCTAATCTTTTTAAAGGTATTTTCCAACCTCTCCACACTATTCTGAGTTATAGAGCCATTATTAGTTAAAATACTTGAAGTCAGAACTAAGTAGGATCAAACAGTATGCTCTGGCTTACTCCTTTGAAGACTATCACCTTCTGCTGTCTCCATTAGGGGTCTCGTATCGAGTCCTTGGGCATTTTGCTTGGCCTCCTCTGCTTTGTCCAGTCTGTAGAATGAAAATCATATGCACCCATATTGCCATCCTTCCTCCTTTTTCACGAGTTCAATTAAACAAAAGAATTGATTTGAGTTTGAATCCCAATTATGTGACCTTGAACAATACTCAAATTCTTTTATCCTTGATTTTCTCACTTGTAAAAGAAGAATAATACTCTCAGAGTTATTGTCATAGTTTTTGTGCAACATATTCCTTCCAAAACAACAGCCCCCAAAATTTTCTGTGAAAAGAGAGGGTCCAGATAGAACAAAGTTGGAAAATTCTAAATATTATGTCTTAATTTTTATATATCAAAATTACATTATCATATTAATGATTCTGAGAAATACTAAAGCAAGAAAACCTGTTTATATTAACTCAACATTTCCCAGACATTTCTACTACATACGCTGGGTGTTTATGATTTATTAACCTGGTAGAGACTTAGAAGAATATGGGATGTGCTTTAGAAAAATGCTCTTTTAAGGACTAAAAAAAATCTCTAGTCTAGATCACTTTGCTAAATTTCAGGCTCCAGCTGCATATTTGATATCCTCACTTAGGTGTCAAGGACACAAGCTGTTCAGAACTGAAATCTTGGTCTTCTCCGTAAACCTACATTTTATCCAATCATTCTTAGCTCACTAGACCTCAAATCTATCCTTTGACTCTGGTCAAAGACATTGAGGGTATTCTTGATTTCTTTCTGTCTCCTACCGCATATGGTGATCATTAGGAAATCTTACTGAAAATGCACAAGGAATCTGGCTGGTCACCTATTCCACCATTACCATTATCCTTTATATTGGTTTCCATGCTCCTCCCCTGCCCTTGTACAGGCTTTTGTTAACATGTAAGTCATACTGTGTCCCTCTTCTGTGCAAAATTGTCTAACACTTTTTAACTCACCAAGAGTAAAAGCCCAAGTCGTGTGAATCCCTCCAAAGTTCTTCAGGATTTGCCCCATTGCCTTAATTCTCAGACCTCATTTCCTACTACTATCCCCTTTGTTCCTTCTCTTCAAGCTACAGTGTTTTTTTTTGGTGATTTTCAAATATAGGAGGCATGTTCCTGCCTCAAGGTCTTTGCACATGCTGTTCCTTCCCACTTGAATACTCTTCCCCCAGATAGCTACATATATCTGACCCTTGTCTTTCTCACATCTCAAAAAATTGTCTGCTGCAGAGCATTTTGGAAAATGCATTTCAGAAGAGTAAATATTAATCTGGAAATCTTCCATGAACTCGTATACCTTTCCTATTCATTGAAGAAATCCAGGCTAATATCTCAGTGAAAACTGTCATAACCATTCTATTTAACAATGCAGTTAAAAACAAATCCCTTAACCCCTGCAGTGTCTTTTCCTATTTTTTAATTTATTTTTCTATAAAGTACTCATCTATTACACTATAAATTTTACTTATTTATTCTTTTCCATCTCTTTCCACCAGAATGTATTAGGAGGCCCCAACATTTCATCTCATTCATAAATAATGTATGATTTCATAAATAATATTTTATATAGAAACTTATAACTCTCTATTGTTATTAACTTTGATAATATTGATGTTATTCATTTTGTTACCCTCCCCAATATCTTCTAATTGCTAACAAAATGTCTCAAAAGAAAACCTAAAATTTTAATTTGAGAGAAGTAGATACAATATTTTCTTAATTTTATAGAAGAGTTATCTGGAATCTGTGTGTGTGAGGGGGGTTCCCTCTAATAAGAAATGTTGTAATTATATTAACCACACCCAGATAACTAAGAGAGAAAGAGGAAGATAGATGGCTCTGTCTGAGCCATCACTGAAAGTGCCTTCAACATCCATACATGACATGTTTTATCTACCAAGATCATTATTTCATTCTGAGCCCTCACAAATAGTCTTCAACCTCCATATTTCTACTAACAGACCAGTCATGGCAATCTAGGCTTTTTTTTTTTTTTTTGTAATTATTGTCAAAGGTCTTTTAGACCCTACCTATTAACCAATTTCAAAGCTATTTCCACACATTTTTGGTATTGGTACAACAACACCCCACTTAGCACCAATATATAACAATATCTAGCTAATTTGCACATTAATATATTCTTCAAATCAACAATTCCACTTTGTTTATTCACTAATATGAATGTGCATTAGCATTACTAAAAAAACTAGAAAAAAAGTCATTTTTCATCAAAAAGAGAACAACTCAATAATATCAGGAATATTCTTGCAATGATATACCATACATGGATTAGAATAAGTAAATTAAGGCTGCATATGTTTCAATATGGACAGATCCTAGAAATTAATTGTTTAAAAACACAAGGTAAGTTACAATTTATATAAATACATATATATATATGAATATATATATGTATGTATAAAAAACTACCCTGTTTAAAATAATATTAAAACATTCAAAACGATATAGATAAGAAAATTATAAAGGTATTCAGGTAATGATAAGCACCTAATTCAAGACTGAATTTCTCTGGGAAATGTGAAGAAGTAATGAAGAGAGAGCACACAGTAAGGCTTCCAGTGCCGTGGGGAAGTTGTGCAGATAAATATTACATAAATTGTTGTTTAAATTCTTAAATGTTAGTAAAGTGAAGCATGATTAGATGAAAGGGGATTTTATAGGTTTATATCATTTTGAAGAAAAAATGAAGGCTCTAACTGGAGTGGAGCATATTTAAAAAATATTAACGACATCATCATGTTAAATTTCCCCCAGATTCAAGGAACATAATGCAAGAGAAAAGACAGGGTTGCCATCAGGCTGCTCTTTACCAACTGCTCTGTAAATAGGTATAAAAATTCTTAAAATACTCTCTCATTCTATTGGCATTGATCATTTCTTCCTGGCATTTTGTAAAACACTTATTTACATGTTGCACTTATACTCCAGGGGCTAATTTTGTGAACTTCAGAACAAAATTAAATATGTTGGAAGATTATGTAAGCTCAAATGTTATATTTAAATGATTGAGAGCCACTAAGGCAAAATGTCAGCAGTATTCGCAATGCTTTGCAAGGAAACTAGTTCCATATAATAGAAAATATAGCCTCAGACCCATATCCCATTAAAATGTAAATAGACAGGCATCCCAATATGTTTCTTTCAACTTTTTTTTCATACAAATCGAGCTGTACTTTATGCATGAGGCTGTAGCTAAAACTGTCTCGTTGTACATCTGCATTGTGATTGCTGGAGGTTTTAGCATTTGATGCCGAAAGAGATGAAACTCATATCCAGAAATCCTTCTGAGAAAAGCGAGGGTAAGCTTTTATTCTTTGTATTGTGCATTGTGGATCACTGGATCAGATCCAGAAAGTTCACATTGGTTTGAAGCAACTTGGAAAACCTATTAGAAAGAAAAAAAAGAAAGAAAGAAAGAAAGAAAGAAAGAAAGAAAGAAAGAAAGAAAGAAAGAAAGAAAGAAAGAAAGAAAGAAAGAAAGAAAGAAAGAAAAGGGGGCACATTATTTCGTTACTGTGAGATGCTTTAGATGGTGTGGCCAACACTCGCATATTTGAAAGTTTCTTTATACCTGAAAGACACTTCATCATAGTGAAGCATCTGCATATATTTAGTGAAAAATGTCCTCTAGTCAGATATCATTATACTTTCTAAGAGTTAAGAGAAAGTGATGGTTCTTCTATACCAGCAGCTCAGGAATAATACAGCCTGGAGTCAAATCTGTGCTCTGTCCCTCATAAACTATGTGCATGACCAAGAGGTAAATTCCCTACCCTCTCGGAGTTCATTTCATCCTCTGAAGTGGGAACAACAAGGATATCTACCTCGTGATATTTTGTACAGGTTGGATGACAGAAAGTACCTAGGATGATATATTTGATGTGCTAGGAATGGAAAAGTCAGAGTTATTTTTAGCAATAGCCTTATTATTTTAATGTGGACTTAAAATTTAAAGAAGTACAAATTTTACCAAATATAGATCTTTAGTTTATGTATATATAAGACATATTTTATTATATTATTATATGTCTATTATATATATAAATTATATATATTTAATTATAGATATAATTACATATATCTAACTAGATAGATAGATAGATAGATAGATAGGTAGTTATCGATGTTTATAGGGGGAAAAATCCTCTTTTTAAAGAAGTATTCACAGAGCCATCACCTCCCATCTCATCCCAAACATCCTCCTGCCTTCTCCCCTTTATTGTTTGAAGAAAGTCTTTTCTAGTCACAAAAATGCTACAGAGTTATCTGAGTGATCTTCACATTTTCCTAAGTGAAGAAATCTCTTCCCATCTCTGAATTTCTCTATGTCAATTTTTTAAAACTTTTAACACTTTCTTGTTTATATTATGGTTATTTGTATTTATTTGTTTTTACCCACAGTGGTAGCTTCCAAACTCTTTTGACTGATATTTTCAGTAAAAAAAAAAAAAAAAAAAAATTATAGGGTTATCCAGCATATATATACTTACCCTTGCCTTTATCATTCAAGCTACTCTAATAAATTTGATTCTATTCTGTTGTATTCCAGTCTAACCTTCCACCATTACACCCATCTATTCTGTCCTATCCCAATCTCTTTTATTTTCTTCCATCTGTTTTGTCATATAACCTGGTACCCTAATATATCCTATCTTACTCTATTTTATATAGGTGTGTGTGTGCGTATTGTTTTGTTGTTGTTGTTGTTTTTGAGAGAGAGAGAAAGAGTGTACATGGGGGTGGGAGGCAGAGGTAGAAGGAGAGAGAGAATCCCAAGTAGGCTCCACATCAGTGAGAAGTCCCACCCAGAGCTTGATCTCATGACCCTGAGATCATGACCTGAGACAAAATCAAGACTGGGATGCTTAACAGACTGAGCCACCAAGGTGCACTTGTTTTGTATTTTTAAAATGCTAGACTGAACCTATAAATTGATTTCATACTCAATAAAGTTGTGATCACAGTCTGTAAAGCATTTCCTCCTCCTCCTTGAGTTAGGATCTTCAGTAGTATTTAACATGATGTATCATATATATACATGCACAGTAAAAAATATATGTGTGTGTGTGTGTGTGTGTGTCTGTATATACACATATACATATATGTTTTTAACTTGGAACACTGATCTACACACAGAAAAGTTTACTAAATCCAAATCTAAAGTTAATCCCTAACTCAGAGTTATAGCTTTGGGTGAAAGTATTATTCTCTATTAGAAACTTTACTAAGCTCTCTGGATTTTTCATCCTTAAGGTATTATCTCAAATGTATAGAAATTATAATGGAAAAAATTGTTTGAGAGGAAAAACTGGGATAACAAATGATTTTTCATATTGTATTAGCATATCATCTCAGTTGAATTTAGTGAAAGAAGCTTGATTTCCTGGTTATGGATTGAAGCATATTTCTTTTGATTAGCCAAGATTTTAACTAGCTCTGCTTCATTAGGATGAGGGGGAGGTAGGAATTGGGAAGAATAAGTGGAAGATATATGAGAAGAAATTTGGACAATTTATAAATAATAGAGTCCAAAATTATATCGGTAAAGACTGACTTTTTCTTTAACTCATAGTACTGGTATCTGAAACAGTACGTATATCATACTTACATTTTTTGTTTGAAACAAAAGAAAAATACATGCATTATCCCAAAGGGTCGAAGAAATGGATTCACCATACAAGTTGCAAAATGGATTCACCATACAAGTTGCAGTGCAGATATGTTCCAGAATTCTAATTACATTTTAAGATTGGATTACTTACGAAGATGATTGTTGAAAGGAATATATATACACACAGACAGACAAAATAAAATTGTCCCAACTTCATTTCTCTAGGATGCATTTAGAAGGTAAATAGAGGTTGCAGTTGAGGATAGATCAACCAGAACAATTTTATAAAAGCCATGTAAGTACTTTCTTCTTAGAATTTGTTGTAAAAAAAAAAAAATTAAGTAAAGGCCACTTTAAGTATAATGGAATCTATTTGCAAGATCTTCTGTTATTGTTGTGTAACAACCAAGAAAGTTAAAATCATGTGCCATGAATCCTGTATTTGGTAATATTACAGTGGAGTTATTTAAGGAGCTGAATACTAAAGAAAAGGAAAAAAAGAAAGAAAAATAACCTTAAATTAAGCCTTTTTCCCCCCTGTAATTCTTTGTTTGCAAAAATTTTGTATAGGTGACTTCATATTTGCTAAAGATAAGAGATTGTTTTGAATTTCACTTAGCTGCCAAACATCTGGGCAAAGCTGTGACCCATGAGGAATGATATTTAATGAAAGATGGGCTATGGATTTTAAACTAATTTGGGTTCCACCAATGCCAAGTTCAGCTCCTCAGAGTAATAGTGCCCCACTATTCATCATGCTTTGTCTTCACGGGTGGCCTTGTTCTCTGATGAAAATCCTCAGTTCAGTGGACATTCCTCATGACCAAGGGGCTTAAACTGAATCAGATGATAGGGATCAGTTGACTTCGTGTCTACGTACAGAAAACACTCCCTTCAGAGAAACAAAATCAAAGAAGTGAAGAAACTTATACATTCCTCTTAGAAATTGTTTTCTTAATTCCAATTAGATCCAAACATGGCATTCTAGTAACTCACGAAAATTTCTCTTAGGAGGATGAACTTGAAAAATATACTTTCAGAGACTCCTTTTTGAATTACTGATCCGCTACCCTTTGTATTTCTAAACTAGAATTCTAGGAAAAAATTGCTCAGGGTAGGGCTCTAGGAAGAAAGCTTTTAGACACTCTGTTTACTGTATTCCAAAGGAGAATACACTACAATAATGGATTCAGTGATAAAATTATGCCCTGACAATGAAAAGAAAAAAGAAAATTAGAAAATATTCTAAAATATATAGATATTATATAAGCAAAACTTTCTATCTTAAGAGAGGAAGATTTGAATATATGAGATTTTAATGAATTTTTGCAAATGTATTTACATTTCTCATTAAAATTTTATGGAGGAATTAGAATGAGTGAAAGTTTCATGTTTTACTGTCTACAACTGCAATTGCAAAAGGCACCTATAATAAAGCTTGAAATAAAATGATTTCATTTCAAAGTTAAAACTGATTATCTTCAAATAAGTCATTTAAGTTTGGGGGAGCTATGTTTACTAATTTCTAAAGTATAATGCTGTCTCACTCACAAGGTGATATTATTACAATTTCTCCCAGTTTTGCCTTAGCCTACAGCATAGCAGATGCCTACCTCAATGTAGTACTTTCTAGTCAATGTGGGAACAGGGTCCAAGGCTAGTGGTTACAAAGCTAATTCTGTAGTAGCAGACAGGGTCTAGAATTTGTTTGGGACAAAGTGTTCCTTTATCAGAAAGCCCACAGCCAATACTTCTTTTTTATTATAACATATGGGTTATTTTCATTTAAAATCTTTTTTAAAAATGAACTCAAATTATTTCATAGAAATAGATTTATATATTGATTATTAAAATATGTTAATATAGCTATAATCCCCAAACCAGGAAACTCACATCCTACTATATAATTCTAAGCACAATTTAAAATGACATTGAATATATATTATTATAGCAGATAAATCAGGTAGAATTGAATTTCAATTACTCACCACCAAAGATATATGATAAAACAGATAGAATCTGAATCCATGAAAATTTATCTTATTTGATATTCCTTTCCATGTATAGTGTTTTTGCATATTCCTAAGAGTTATATAAGTGACACAGAAGGTGTGTTTTTCTTGACTTTATGATGCAAGCACTCCATCTTTGAGACTTTATACAATAATGTTATTAATTTTACTGTAGGAGCAGATACGTGTATGTAATTTCAGTCTTGAGTTACTCTAATGTGATTGCAGGATTATAGAACTGTAACACATCTACTGTAAAGAATAGAGGTAAAGAAAAAACTTCTTTGTATTATCCTCTTATATTTTCTGTATAGTTTTTAGGAGACAGCATTCCATATTGTTAAATGGATAATATACAACTATACTTAAAATAGATCCTTAAAATTCAAAATTTTCTTGCAAATTATAATTAACATCTACATTGAGTTCTATGGCTAAATAGCTTTTCTTTTTTTTTTTTCTTTAACATCAGACAGTTATCTATTCAACAAATAAGGATCTTTTTGTAGGAGTTGAAGAAGAAGCAGCTTACTAGTTACATACGTATGAAAAAAAATACCAGCAGTATTAAGAGGAATAATACAAAGGCATATACAGATCTTTCCCATCTGCAGGTCACAAAGACATCCAGAGAATACGACAGGCTGTCAATGTAAGAAAAGATTTTGGGGTCCACGGACCAATCCAACCCATTGGAGATGTCCACCTGATCAAAGTTCTTGTCCACGTGGTGGTCAAGAGAGGGAGTATGGGGACCTCTGGTGGAGCTCCAGAATGGCAAGGGCTGTGTCCTCAGGGTGCCCCTACAGTATCTCCCAGCAAGTTCTACCTTCCCGTCATTGACTCGGTTGTTTTTCTTGTCTTTATCTACTTTGGCCAGGACAACTGCAGACCAATCTTCCCAGTTCAAAGTGCAGAACTTTATTCCAATGGTGGCGACCTACATCGCCTCCTGGCTGGTGAAGGGCCACAGAACTAATGGGGCATCCACACTCACTTGCTGCACATGCTTGCTGAGTGAATCCCATTGGAAAACCTTTTTTGCAGGAATATCTAGGAAGAGCAGAGAGTTGGACACCACCTCCTGCACTGGAGACTCACGACACCAGCTGTTCCCTGGCAAAACTCAATCTTCGTGGAAGACCGTTGTCATGGGAGAGATCTTGGTGCTAGTGACCCTTGGAGAGCTGGCTCCTAGGTAGCTTTTGAATTCCTGTTTATGTGTTCTAGTAAGTCTTAGCTTTAACTTCCATTTTCCATCTTTATGTACATGCCAGTAAATGATGGTTGAACCCCCTAGTTGTATTACATAGTCCAAACAGTGTCTGTCAGTTCCCTTATGTTCTACTGATTATTAGATTTTAGCATGTGAGAAAGTTATTGAACTTTTAAGCCCTCTCAAACCTCTCTGCCTAGGTTAATTCTTCTAATCTTTGAGTTACAAAGGCTATTTACCAGGCTTTTCCTGTTAACTATATTTTTAGTTCCTTTTGTCAAATTGAGGATTAATTTCCCAATAGTATGGGGATGTAACAGTCAGTGTTGGAGAAACTCCATTTTTACTTTAGAAGCAGAGAGCAAGTGAGCATTATTTGGTACCCAAATAGCTTAAGTGTTGTGTTCCATAACTGCCCTTCTTTGCTGACTAGGGAAATTGTGGGCTGGGAATTCTTTCTAGAAAAAAAAAAAAATTGAGAAAATGATACTTACCTGGTTGTAGTGGAAGAATGTAAGATATTCACATTCAGGAATCACCAATGAGGAGGGCATTGGAAAAAATAGCCAAGGGGTTGACATATATATCCCAAACAATCTTGGGATCTATCTGCTTGGATCTATCCACTTAAAAACTCACAACAAGTTTGAATCTATGTGCTTAAAAAATCTTTGTCCTTATGTGAATTCTTTCCTATGAAAGTCCTTTTCTTGTGGTTACCATGGGGATTACATTTTATAATTGCCCAAGTATATACTGTTAAAAAAAAATTCAACCAAGTAAATTTTAAAGATTAATTGATTTTATTAATCGATGCATGAATCAGGCAGCATCCTGTCCAGCAAGTAGAGGGGAGCTCCAAAGGGCTACAAAAAAGGAAAGGTTCTTAAAGGTAGAGAGGAAGTGAAAAGAAGGAAGTTATTAGCAAAGAATGTGTTGTTTTAGGCACAGTCGCCCTCCTAAGGGGTTTATCAGTAATTATCAGTAATTTTCTAGTGCTGACCAGGAAATTCCCATGTTGACAGATCAGAGGTCACATTTCTGGGAAGTTGAAACTGCAATCAGATTAGGTATTAAGTCTTGGTTTACACACTTGGGGCCTTAACCTAAGTGACGCCATTTTGGGCCTGCCTTTTTTTGTTTAACTGTTCATTCATTCATTCATTCATTCATTCACTCATATTCTTGTAGGTTGTCTGTGTGCAGAGACCTGGCTGGCTGGGGGAGGGGGGATGAAGGGTGACTGTTATTGTGCTGAACCCAAATTGCCCCAAATTAACCACAATTTACTAAGTCTTCCCCCGGAGTTTGCAAGCCTTCAATAGAGTCATTAGTTCCTTACATCAGACAGATTCTGCCATGTAATTTTTGTCTAGGTGGGGTGATGGATCCCTGGTGCTTCCTACTATACCATCTTCCCAGAATCTTCTATGAATTTCTTTTTAACAAATATATTTAGAAATGATTATAGCACAGGCATTACAGCAAGACGTTGACTGTAGAGGGGCACTTGGGTGGCTCAGTCAGTCAAGCGTCTGCCTTTGGCTCTGGTCCTAATTCCAGAGTCCTGGGATCAAACCCTGCATCAGGATCCCTGCTCAGTGGGGAGTCTGCTTCTCCCTCTCCCTCTGCCTGCTGCTCCCCCGCCTGCCTCGCTCTCTCTCTCTCACTCCCTCTCAAATAATAAGTAAAATCTTTTAAAAAATGTCGACTGTAGAATATAGTTTAAATTATTTCTCTAATGTTCAGCTTTTAAGATTGCATCATCTTGAGAATGAGGAATTGATTTCTTTTTTAAAATAGTAGGGAGGATGAAAGACACTGCTAAAAATGATAAAAGCAGCTCCTAGACTACTTAGATATGGTTTCTCAGGAAAGCAATGTGAGGCACAACTCTCTGTAGGATTGCTGGGTCTTTCAACCATAAACACAGAAAGTAGAATGAGCAGCACACAATTAAAGATATGATGGGTATATTAAGCAAATGGGAGAAATCAATCACCATCTTCGGGGACTCCTCAGAGTCTGAAGTTCCCTGTTTTGTCTCCACATCCAGGTTATGAACCATGCAGTTAAGTTCATGGACTATCTTCCCTTCGTCCTCTAGGAGAGCTGCCAGCCACTGGCTTCTCTTTGATAAATAGAAAGCAGCTGTTGTCTCAAGGATGGCTATTAATCTCCTCACAAGATGAAAGTAAGTGGGAAAGCTGAGAAATGCTTTGTAATTAGTAATTCATGCACTCTTTACCTAAGAATAAAAAATCTTTGAAGCAGTTTCTGCTTGGAAGATGGATAAGTTTTAATTGATACATAGTTACTTTAACAAATCAGAACATACCAAATGGAATCTAAACTTAAAGCTTCTAATTTAGGGTAACTATTACCTAAAGATGTATATGTGTTTGGATTTCTTGTGTTGGGTTATAGAAAAGAAAAATACAATCCAGTTTATTCTAGAAGGTGTCCGCTAACTGAAGTTTTTCTTCTTGGCAGTTATTTAACTTATTACCTTATGGCATCTACTCAGCTGTATTTTAGGAATAAAAGACTGCAACATAGCAATTTACGTTTTAGGAAACGAATTTCTTGGACATTAAGGAAGGCATGTGATGTAATGAACACTCAGTCTTATATTAGACTGGGTATTATATAAGACTGACGAATCACTGAGCTCTACCTCTGAAATTGATAATACATTATATGTTGTTGAATTTAATTGAATTTATTGAATTTAAATTTTAAAAAAGTTAAAAAAATGAATTTCTTTGAAAGAAATAGTACATGTACCTCAAATTGTATAGCATCCATTGGACAATTCTAGTACTTTTCAAAATATTGAATATGAGATTCCCTTATTTTTGTCATTCATACTATTTAAAGTCATTTATATTATTTTAATATCCATCAATAGAAAAAATAATGATCCAAAAGTTCTGTGAAACCACAGTTAGAAGAACATGTATTGTATTAATCAAAGTAACCATCTCTCTAAATGAAATTAAATAAGTTAATTATGTTACCATGTAATAGTGCATAGCATATGCTAATGGCACAATAAATATATTTTTTCATTATTTGATACTTGAAAAAAATAGTAATATGGGTAAAGTCATATTTAGTCCACAACTTTTGCATATGAATTCAACGATACTTAGCAATAATTCAGTAGCTCTCTTCCCAAACCCATAATCAGAAACCCAGGGTCTTATAGAGCAGAACTTGTAAGGGACAGGTATACAAATGTATAAGTTGAGGAAGCCTTTCCTCTAAGAATTTCAGAGCATTTTATGAATCTGTGTCAAGGGAAATCATTTGGGATTAATTCACATTGGAATTTGGAATGCCTTTGTGTGGTCGTGATTATATCAACGGTTTCTTTGGGTTTGCCAACCTAGATTATAACAAATATATTGATTAATTAAATCCTATAAATGTTTAATGAGGAACTATTTTGTGTAAAGCCCAGAAGTACTGTTACTACCTTTGTGGAGCTTTTAATCCAATGGAAGCAGATAGAAGCTGAAATTATTAGTTATTAGAATATAGATTTAAAAGAATCCAATGGGAATACAAGGGAAGGGGAGGTTAATTAATACCAATTCACTCGATAATTGGCATATGGTCCTAATTTTTACTATTATTTATAGCTAATCAAGAGATTAAAATTTTTAATTTCATGGATTTGATGGCTAGATAGCATTCTAGTGGATCAACTTCCAACAAGATTTAAACAAAAATGTGGTAACAAAAAAATAAAATTCCCTAGAAAGTACAACAAAAGCTTTAGAAATCTGAGAGGTTTTGCCCTTCTTAAAAACAAAAACAAAAGCAAAAGCAAAACACCTTAACAAAGTGCTTTGGTATCCAACCTAAAAAAGAGCACTATTTTTTTAAAAAAGGACAGATTATCTCATTATTTCAGCACACTATTCCACTCAGAGCTAGAAATATTTGTTCCCAAACCAAGTATAAATGCAAAATTGCCAACAACTTGTGGGAAAATTAAATATCCAATTGGTATGAAGTGATCTTTTGTTTTTTAAGCCCTAAGCTATTCTTTTCCAACATTTTGATACCGTTTATAATATTTCTGATAAAAAATATGTCTCAAAGTATATTAAGAAGTTCTACTTAAAACTTTCTTATATAAGCCAAAATATAATGTTAGGTAAGTAGTTTGAATATAAGAATAATTGCATTTTTCTCTTAATTTGATATAGAATTCTACACTGTCTTATGAAATTGTATGTTTTTACTGATTACATGTACATATATGTGTGTATACACTGTCGTTTTAGCTCATTGATGATATGACTCACTATTCTCCAAAGTTTTTGACCTGTTGGTAAATAGTTATAATACTCATGAACTTAATATTGATAAATAAGGAGGTAACAGTGCTTCTGCATGGACTTTTATTATTCTTCTATACAGTCACTTTCATTTACTTTAGTTACAAAAGGCAGAAGGGCTTTTGTTTTTATACTTTGGGGTACTGAGTATCAAGAATATTTTTAGATTCAGTAAGCTTTTGTCTCTTACATAAATGTTCTAACGTTTCATATATCTAAATGATATAGTTATTATTAAAGTACAATTTTACTTGAAAGTACTCCTGAATATCTAGTAGTTTTGGTCATTTCACATTTTCCAAAGTTAAAAAATACTGAAATGTCTGTTGGGTACACATATGGGAAGCTGTGAATGTTTTATAGTAAACAAATCCTTTAACTATGCAAAGCATGGGACAATCATCCAAGTTTCTTTCTTCTAATGTCATTTTTCAAAGCTTTTATGCAGTGTATGTGTTTATGGAGGAAAAGGAGGAGAGAGAGGCTCATTCTTCATTCACTAGAATGTCCTGACTGATTCTTAAATTCATGAGACTGGCCCACAAATTAAATCCTTTCTAGAAGAAGTGGACATTGATTTCATATGAAGCTATAAGACTCTAATCACAGGCCTGTCTTTACTATCGGTAAAATAGTAAAGAGAATGTGGTTTATTGTATACTTTCGGAGGACATGTAAGATGTATTCTAGCTCTTCTAATCAGGGCTACTCTTAATTTTAAAACTCTGTAATTTTACAACATATGCAATATACCCTCTGTGATTATTAGGATTGCAGTAATTAAACCTCAAAGCCCTGCCTGATGTAATTAGGAGGTTGGGTAAAAGTATATATGGCGCTTGTCATCTAATTCTTTTTACTTTTTGTCTTGAAGTTTAGTTGCACAGATTGGACTAATCATAATTATAAATTAACAACACAATGAATGTGTTGAATGAATGACATGACACTCTCTTAAGATGCCTTAATTATTTATACATATAATTTTTGAACATACCATCCAAAACCAGAGCTAGAATATTCCAAGGTTTCTGTTATAAGAAAAGTTGGAAAAATACAAAACGAAAACAAACAAAATACATGTAAGGTGAAGGCAGCGAGGGTTCCTGAGGCATCTGAGACAGGAGGTGCCGTAACTCCTGAAAAGAGGGGAAATTTATTGAGCCGAACCCAAGCAACCCACCTCACTTTTCTCCTTGGGGCCCTTTTTAAGTCTGGCATGGCACAGAGTGATTGGCTAAAAAGTTTGGTAGCGGACAACCAATGTGCTGCAGAGGAACTGTACAGCATTTGGCAATTTCAGAAAACAGGGAAAGAAAAATGGAATTCGGCCAGGTTGCCTCAGCAGACAAAACTTGCATAACTGAGATCCTCAAGAGAAGAGCTATACAGAGAAGGCTGAACGTGACATCACCTGACTTTCTCCTCACATTGTTTTCCAGTTCTTATTATACACTGAGACGTATGCTAAAAATCCTAGTGGAAAGCAGGTGAGGTGTTTAATGGGGCTTTTGACAGTCTCACAATGCTGAATGTTTATATTTTCTGAAAATAAATTGGAGTTCAGTACCTGGCAAGTTGGAAAGAGGTAAGCCTGAAATAGATCAAGCATTAAATGTGTGATAAGCAGGCTCCAATTAATGTCGCTGATTGTGAACTAAGGTGATCTTCCCCTACTGCAGAAAGTAGCCTGAGACACGATTGGGTGAGTGTTCTCTGGAGGTAGATATCCAAAGCCTCTATCATGTTTCATAACACAGTATCCCATACACGGTGAAATGCTAACAGACAATCTAAGAGAAAGACTAGGAGAAACAATTGATAACAGAAACAGTTTTAAGGTGGCCCAGATACTAAAGTTTTCAGCCATGAACTTTAAAATAAATGTGATTAATATGTCAAGGAATATTAATGGCAAGATGGAGAACTTCACCAGATTACTGGAATATATATATTCCATATATATATTCCATATATATATGTATGTGTATATATATGTATAATCGAACAGTAATTTTAGAACTGAATAGATGAATACTATGAAAATAAGAATTTATGGTTGAGTTTAAGAGCATACTGGAAATACTGAAGAGCTGACTGGTAAACTGAAACATTTTAGTAGAAATTATCCAGACAGAAACACAGAGAAAGAAAAGAAAACAAAACAAAAAATGAAAAAGAAAGAAAGAAAGAGAAGGAAAGAAGAGAAATTCAAAGTGCAAGAGACATAATAAGAAATTGTAAAATATATAACTTAGCAAAAGAATTACCAGAAGAGAAAGATGAGAGAGAACTAATGTTCAAAAAGATGATGGCTATGATGTTTTTTTGCATTGCAAAAGACATCAAGCCACAAGCCACATATTCAAGCAGCACAGCAAATTCCACTTAGAGTAAATACAAAGAAAATCAACAAAATGAAGAGATAAAATTCGTCACCAACAATCTCATACTAAAACAATACTAATGTGAATTCTTCAGACATAAAAATTATGCCAGATTAACTCATGGAAATGTAGAAAGGAAGAAACAGTAATGATAACTATGGTAAATTTAATGGTAACTAAGGGTAACTAATGGTAAATCTAAATAAATATTGGCTGTAGAAAACAATAATCATAATGCACTATGGAGTTCAAAATAAATGTAGAAATAAAATGCATGAAAATAGTAACACCAAGGGCAGGAGGAAGAAAAAAGAGGTATGTGTTCAAATGTTATAAAATTGGGGTGCCTGAGTGGCTCAGTCAGTTAAACATCCAACTCTTGATTTTGGCTCAGGTCATGATCTCAGGGTCATGGGATTGAGCCCTGCTTCGGCTCCATGCTGAACATGGAGCCTGCTTAAGATTCTCTCTCTTCCTCTCCCTCTACCCCTCCACATGTGCTTGCTCTCTCTCTCATTTTCTCTCTCTCTCTCAAAAAAAAGAAAAAGAAAACGAAGTTACAAAATTGTCTGGAAAGTGATAATAGTACTTATTTTTAGGAGAAGCTAGTAAGTCAAGAATGCATATTGTACATTTTTAGGATTACCATTAAACAAATAGGAAAATATTTTATGATAACCAAATAGTTGAGAAAATGAGAAAATTATGATACTTCTGTAGAAAAAGGAAAGAACATAGAATATGTGAGAAAATAAACAGAAAGATGTTATTTATAAACCTAAATACATCAATTTATATTAAATGTGAACAACCAAAATACTCTATCATACATTTAAAGATAAAGAACAAGTATATTCTATGTGGTAGAAAGACATGTATTTTTTTCTTTTTATTTTAATTCCTGTATAGTTAACATACAGTGTTGTACTAGTTTCAGGTGTACAAAATAGTGATTCAACAATTCTATTCATTACTCAGTGCTCATCGTGTTAAGTATACTCTTAATTCCCTTTACCTATTTCACCCTTCCCCTCATACACCTCTCCTCTGGTAACCATCAGTTTGTTCTCTATAGTTAAGAGTCTTTTTCTTGGTTTGTCTCTCTCCTTCTTTGTTCATTTGTTTTGTTTCTTAAATTTCGCATATGACTGAAATCATATGGTATATGTCTTTCTCTCACTGACTTATTTCCCTTTGCATTTTACCCTGTAGATCCATCCGTGTTGTTGCAAATGGCAAGATTTCATTCTTTTTTATGGCTGAGTAGTATCCCACTGTGTGTATGTATACACGTATATATGAGTGTGTATACACACACACACACACACACACACATATTACTTTATCCATTTATCTATCAATGGACAATTAGGTTGCTTTCATATCTTTGCTATTGTAAATAATACTGCAATAGACATATGGGTGCATATATTTTTTCAAAGTAGTCTTTTTGTATTCTTTGGGTAAATACCTAGAAGTGAAATTGCTGGATCACATAGTAGTTCTATTTTTAATTTTTCAAGGGACCTCCATACTGTTTTCCATAGTGGTTGCAACAATTTACATTTCCACCAATAGAGCAAAAGGGTTCTCTTTTCTCCACATCCTTGTCAACATGTGTTATTTCTTGCCTTTTTGTTAACAGCCATTTTAACAGGTATGAGATAATATCTCATCATGGTTTTAATTTGCATTTGCCTGATGATTAATGATGTCGAGCATCTTCTCATGAGCCTATTGGCTATCTGTATGTATTTTTTGGAAACATGTCTGTTTAGATCTTCTGTTTAATTTTTAATCAGAATGTTTTGTTTTTTCTTTTGCCAATGAATTATATGAGTTTTTTATGTATTTTAGTTATTATCCCTTTATCAGATATATGATTAGTAAATATTTTCTCCCATTCAGTAAGTTGCCTTTTCATTTTGTTGACTTCCTTTGCTGTACAGAATATTTTTAGTTTAACATATTCCTAATTTTTTTATTTTTGGTTTTGTTGCTTTTGCCCTTGGTCTCAGATTAAAAAAAAAAAGAAAAAATCATTGCCAAACCTATGTCAAACAGTTTACCACCTCTGTTTTCTTCTAAGAATTTTATGGTGTCAAGTCTTATGTTCAAGTTTTTTTGGGGCACCTGGGTGGCTCAGTGGGTTAAGCCTCTGCCTTCAGCTCAGGTCATGATCTCAGGGTCCTGGGATCGAGCCCCACATCAGGCTCTCTGCTCAGCAGGAAGCCTGCTTCCCCTCTTTCTCTCCCTGCCTCTCTGCCTACTTGTGATCTCTCTCTCTGTCAAATAAATAAATAAAAATTTTTTAAAAAAGTCTTATGTTCAAGTTTTTAATTCATTTTGAGTTAATTTTTGTGTACATTATAAAATAGTGGTTGAGTTTCATTCTTTTGCATGAGGCTAATTTCAATTTATTGCAAAGACTTTCTTTCCCCATTGTATATTCTTGGCTCCTTAGTCATAAATTAATTAACCATACATGCATGGGTTTATATCTGGGCTCTCTATTCTGTTCCATTGATCTCTGTATCTGTTTTTATGCCAATACCCTATTTTTTCAATTACTATAGCTTTTTAATGTATTTTTAAATTAGGGCATAATGACTCCAGCTTTGTTCTTTCTCAAGATTTCTTTGGTTATTCTGTTTTTTTATGGTTCCATACAAATTTTAGGATGTTCTACTTCTATGAAAAATGCCATTGGAATTTTGATAGGGATTGCATTTATCTATGTAGTATGGACATTTTAACAATATTAATTCTTCCAATGCATGAGCATGGAATATCTTTCCATTTATTTGTGTTTTCTTCAATTTCTTTCTTTAATGTCTTGCTGTTTTCAATGTACAGGTCTTTCATCTCCTTGATTAAATTTATTCCTAGACTTTTTTTCTCTTCAATGCAATTGTAAATGGAATTATTTTATTAATTTCTCTTTCTGATGGTTTATTACTAATGTATAGAAATGCAGTAATTTTTCTTTTTCATGTTGATTTTGTATTCTGCAACTTTACTGAATTCATATCTTAGTTCTAACAGTTATTTGATGGAGTCTTTGGGGTTTTCTATATAGCATATCATCTGCAAATAGTGATAGTTTTATGTCTTCCTTTTTATTCTAGATGCCTCTTATTTATTTTTCATCCCTTATTTCTCTGGCTAGGACTTCTAATAGTAGATTGAATAAAAGTGGAAAGAATGGACATCTTTGCCTTTTTCCGGATCTTAGAGGAAAAGTTTTCAGCTTTTCACTGTTGAATATGATGTGGGTTTGTCAAATATGTCCTCAATGATGTGTAGGTACATCCCCTTTATACCCATTTTATTAAGAGTTTTTATCATAAATAGATGTTGAATTTTATCAAATATTTTTTCTGCATCAATTGGAATGCTCATATCATTTTTATCTTTCATTTTATTAATATGATGTATCACAATGACTGATTTCTAGATGTTGAACCACTCTTGAGCATCCTTGAAATAAATCCTACTTGACCATGGTGTATGATCTTTTCAATGTATTGTCAAATCCAGTTTGCTAATATTTTGTTGAGGATCTTTGCATCTATAATCTTTAGCGATATTGGCCTGTAAATTTTTTTTTTTTTTTTTTTTTTTTTTTTGGTGGCATCCTAGTCTAGTTTTAGTTTTGGGGTAATAATGGGCCCATAAAATGAGTTTGGAAGAGTTCTTCCCCTTCTATTTTTTGGAAAAGTTTGGGAAGGATTGGTATTTTAATTTTTCTTTGAATGTTTGTTAAAATTCACCAGTGAAGCCATCTGGTCCTGGACTCTTTTTTGTTGGGAGGTTTTTGATTACTGATTCAATCTCTTTCCTAATAATTAGTTTGTGCAAATTTTCTATTTCATCATGATTCAGTTTTGGGGGATTTTATGTTTCTAGGAATTTATTCATTTCTTCTAGGTTGTCCAATTTGTGTGTGTATAATTGTCCTAGTTGTTGGCATTTAAGATCTCTTATGATCCTTTGTATGTGGTATCAGTTGTACATCTCCTCTTCCATTTCCGAAGTCAGAATTCTGTCGTTACACTTGTTTTTTTAACGTGAGTTCTTTAAAAAAGTAATTAATATTCTGTCTGTTCCACATATTAAATTAAAAAGAGAATTAAGTTGTAGCATTGATAAAAAAGAGGAAAGTTTTTCCTAAATAAATATACCCAATGTAATGCTCAAAGCTATGAAATCTCAGATTGCTCTGAGTTCCTTTTTTATCCCCATTATTAATTAACTGCCAACTTATTTTTCCTAGGAGAAAGTTGAAGAGGGGATAATCATACTAATTGTCTGGAAGTTTGTATTTTTTAAATCAAAGTTAAGATAAAAACTGGTATTTATCTAACTTTGGTTACCTAAACTTACAATTTGAATTTCTAACCTTTAGGATTTTTTTCAATTACTACCCTAGCATATATTTAAAAAGT
Source organism: Potos flavus (assembly GCA_028534135.1). NCBI lineage: Eukaryota > Metazoa > Chordata > Mammalia > Carnivora > Procyonidae > Potos > Potos flavus. Next base: position 77,957,463 of record CM052884.1, on the reverse strand, counting down.
CATTGTAAGCTATCATCAGAAACATTTAACTTCTAGCAGTGACACTGTGCTTTATTTTATTCAATATGATGTCTATTCTAAGTGAAATATAAGACTAAAGTAAGTGTTTTCTTTCCTTGAAATCAGATTTTCATTATAAAGTTGACCTTTAAATGTCCCATTTTGTTAGGCAAACAACATTATTTGAAATTAGTCACAGGTTTCTTGTTTTGTGCAAGCAAAGCTTGATTACAAGCCTTTCTATAAAGCTTCTATTCGGTTTAATAATTCATACCTCTCTGCTCTTCAGCTTTAGAATTCTAAAGGAGGAATTTGCCTATAAATCTTTCCCACTGCTGCATTTTATTTTAATGCACAGCAACAGAACACTAACATAATTGGTGCAATCTGTTATTTACAGATATGTGGTGAGACGCAGGTGGCAAACTCTTTTTAGTGTTGTAAGGAAAAGTAAGACCTTCTTCACAACTTGAGTTATGTGAATAAGTTGTGGCTGGGTTAGGATAGCAGCCATTGTCACTATGGGTGTTCTCTAATTTTTGCAGTAATTCTTCCATATGGAATCCTTTTCAATTCCACTCTACACCAGAATGCTTATTTTCTAAAAAGTGGATCCATAAAGGAATATTGTTGTGTACAGTCTTACTCAAACGTCCAGAATAAGTTGGCTTGTGATTTTTGTTCTAATAAAAATCATGTATAAATGCTTTCTGAAATCTAAAATACATACTATACTTTTTGTACGTCAACCGTAACTTCTAAGTTTAAAAAAGTCAAAAGTAAAGCTCAGACAGTTGCTTCATTTGCTACAAAAGTCTTTGCTATGTATCTACAGAATGGAAAATTTTAGATGAACATTCTAATAAATTAAAAAAAAAAAAAAACAGCTGCTAATATAGCCTTCAGTTGAAGGCTAGCTATTACAAGTCCACACTCATTAACTACAATCCTTGGGGCCAGATATAATTTAGAATTCAGAACTTCTTAAATGTTCTAAAGTAATATGGTTATATATTGCACTTTATATACAAGTCTAGCACCCTGCAATTGTGGGATAAATAATTATACAAAGAAGCTTACTTTAGTTCTATCAAGATTTGCATCAGTATTCCAGTATTTGATATTTAGGGTTTGAAAATTATAGATAGGGGATTACATTCTTTAATATAAATAAGTTGCTGATACTCTAGCAAAGCCAGTTTTTTGTTTTTGTTTTTGTTTTTTTGTCATGTTGTTATTCATTGACCTACATCAAGTGTCTAGAGCAATGAGTGGAAGATATAAACACTCAGATGATACTTGTTGAATAAATGAGGAGAAATTTTCAATTGACTATCACTTGTCCAATTCAATGATCATTTGTTGAATAAAAAGCATTATCCAGGGATTTGGGGAACTAAGATTATATAATAATACAATAGAGTACAAATATAAATTAATCAAAGTTAGCATTTATTGAAATTTAATTTATGCCAATGCCTTTTATTTTGGAATTGTCAAAACAAGTTTGGAATATGCTTATGATCATTTTTTCTTATTTTCCATATGTGAAAACTGAGGTTTAGAAGGGATAAGACACTTGGCAAAGATATCACACTAGTAGTAATATCAGAATTAGGGCTTGAACGCAGGAAATTCGACCCTGAAGCCCATAGAATTATGATCTGTATATTGTGAACATGTCAGCAAGTAGATAATTATAAAATGCCGTATGTAATAAAGACAGAAAAAAAATACCAAAAAAAATCATCTTGACCTAGTAGAGAGATTATAATGGCTGGAATGACGAAAGGGTGCTTCACAGAGGTGGAAGGGAAGGGTAATTCTTGGTAGATATATGTAGGAGTTAGAAAAGTTGTGCTATTGAGAGAAATTGCCAGCCAGTGAGAAAGTATAGAATGAGCTATTTCTAAGAATGCTAACATGTAGAGCAGAAAGAAAATCCTGTATTCATGGTGCTGATGAAAGAAAATCTAATTTCCAGCAAATGCCAATTTTAGAAAACACATAATCACAGAAAACAAAATTCAACAAAACATCATTATTGACTACATATCTCCTCTATAGTTTCATTTATATATTTCCCTTTATATAAAACCTATGAACAGAATATCTAATATTTTCTATATCTATTTAATCCAAGATCATCAATAATAACCACTTGTCAAATTCAGTGATCAAATCTTAGTCCTTATTGTATCTCTTAGGAGTATTCAATAGATTTGACGACATCGTTCTTAACATTCTTTTTTTTTTCACTTGGCTTACTATAATCATCTCTCTGATGTGTTTTTCTCTTCCATCTTTCGTCTTTTTTGTTAGAGTCTCTCTTCTTATCCCTAAATGTCAGAGTAGCTCATGCTCAGTTCTGCAACCCCCTTCGTTCTCTATTTAGATCTTCCTTCTGTGTGATTCTGTCTCGTTTTATTATAGTTGATTCTCAAACACATAGCCTAATATGCTTTAGAACCTTACAACTAAGAACTTGACAATTAACCTTAATTGTCTGTTTACTTCTAATCTGGTCCAGTCTTTATGTAGCCATCGGAGTTATCTTTTAAAACCTTACAGAAGATCATACCACTCCGATATTCAAAGTTTTCTGGTGATTTGCATCACAGTTAGAAAAGAATCAACTTCCTAATTCAGGTTGCAAGGCCTCATTGATTTAATTTTCATCATGCATTCCTTCTGCTTCAGCTATGCTTACTCTGCTTGGATCATATGGACCTTCCTGCAACTCCTTAAAACACATCTAGTTCTTTCCTGACTCAGAGACTTTCATTTGTGTTTCCTACACTAGAATGTTCTTCTTCCTACCCACCTAACTCCCCTCTTTTCTTCTCCTCCTTCAGGGCTCCACTTAAATATAACATCCTCACAGAGGCCTTTCCTGACTACCTTATACAAAATAGAAAACCCACCACAATTCCACCACTCTCTGTTTCCTCACTTTGCTTTGTTCTTTTTTTGTATCACTTATCATGACTTTAAATTAGCTGATATATTTGTTCATCCAGAAGTGTCCTGCTCATCAGGGAGGCTGTCCCTACCTTTAGAGGTAAAAATATTTTGGAAAACGTTTTCAGAATATTTACCATTAAAACCATCAGATCATGGATGCCTGGGTGGATCAATCAGTTAAGTGTCTGCCTTCGGCTCAGGTCATGATCCCAGAGTCCTGGGATCAAGTCCCGCATCAGGCTCCTTGCTCAGTGGGGATCCTGCTTCTCCCTCCACCTGCCACTCCCCTGCTTGTGCTCACTCTCTCTCTCTCTCTTTGACAAATAAATAAATAAAATCATTAAAAAAACTAGCAGATCAATAATACGAAGGATTAGCTGTGCCTTGACCAAGACATAGAGTGATATCAGCTTCCAGAACATACCTACTTTTAGTAACTATATGTTGATTAAATACATATACATATAAATATAGATATATATAGAATTATCATGAAAATGTTTAGTATTTTAAAGAAGTATATTTTCCTCAATTTATAATTTATAATATATAAATATAAAATTTATAAAATAAATTTATAATTTATTTTATAACTTTACTCTTGTGCATAAATGAAGTAATTGTAACACTGTTAATTTCATTTCAATAGCAATTATACACCTCAAATGCCGAGCAAGGGGATAGGTCTTAGAAGAAAAAAACAGGGGCACCTGGGTGGCTTAGTCATTAAGTGTCTGCCTTGGGCTCAGGTCATGATCTTAGGGTCCTGGGATCGAGCCCCACATCAGGCTCTCTGCTCAATGAGAAGCCTGCCTCTAACCCTCTCCCACTCCACCTGCTTGTGTTCCCTCTCTTGCTGTGTCTCTTTCTGTCAAATAAATAAATAAAATCTAAATTAAAAAAAAGAAAAAGAAAAGAAACAGGCTCCTTACCCTGAGGTGCTCTTAGAAGAACAGGAAAAAAGTTTTGAACACAACTGACAACTAATGATACGAACAGAACGCTAAGAAAATGTATACATTTATATACAAATTTTAAAAGACTGTGATTGTGGAGACCTTGATGATTAGGTATAATGAGAACTCTTAATTGCAGGCTTAAAAAGGACATGCAGTTTCTAAAAAATAGTTCTCAATTTAGAATTAGAATTTAGAATTTAAATAGGAACATCTATTTATATAAAATTTTATAAGTATATGTGAACTTATATTTTCAAAACATATTAATTATGGTACAATTTCCCAGTAGTAGCCCAGAAATAATTATGATCTTTCTTGAAAGAACTGCTTATTTTTGCAGGCCACATTCAGAACATCTTGGAACAATTGCCCTACTGCTCAAAACCAGGAAGTATCTTGAATTATCTGTTGCAGGTTGGCATCTTCGCTGATGTCTATAATGTACAGAGAAATGATCAAAGTACTTAACAACAGATAATTAACATTCTCTTGTTCTGTACAATTCACAGAAAAGAAGATATTATTTATATTTTAAGTCTATTTCGCAAAATGTGTTTTATGCATACAAGGTGCCATTGTAAGAACAGTCATGACCATAACAAGAGACATCTTGAGGTTTTGCTATTTTTCTCACACAAAGGTTTCTTGGAAGAATCTGTTTTATTTTTCGAGCTCTTTCAAAAGCAAATAGTACCTGAGCAGTATGTCTGTATTTCTTCCATTGTTACACTTGTGTCTGTAAGAGTTGAATAGAGCCCCCTTTTCTTTAAAATAATTAGATAATGAAAAGTTTCAGATAAGGTCACATTCTAAAGAACTGAAGCTTACATTTTCACCCATCAAACTATTTTAGAACGAATTTGAATGGGTGACATTTAAAACAAATAAGGATCATAAATGCAATTTCATCTTTTCACTTTGTCTTTAAGCAAAGAAGTTATTAAAATAAGAACTATAAGTAAAAATAAATTCAAGCACAAGGAAAATAATGATAATTGCAGCTATTTAGGAAAGCACTTCCTACATGCCAGGCACTGAATTTGTGCTGTACATTTTCCCCCCATTTAAGCCTAGTAACAACCTAGGACATATCTATCATGTTTGTCCCCTTTTGATGGGTTAGCAAACTGAGGCACAGAAAATTATGTAGATGCCCATAATCATTTAGCTAACAAGGGCCCTGGTAACAAATGCAGACATGTTGACACAAGAGCATCTGCACCCTTGTTAAATTCTCCTCCGTCCATACTTTTTCCTCTTGTTAAGAATGTAATTTTTAAAAAAGAAAGAACGAAAGAATATAATTAAGACCATGCTTTTATGTCCAGATTGTCAACATGTCATTCTGTACACTGCCCCATTTTTAGCCATACCGTTTGGGACAGATTACTTACTCTTTCTCTGCCTCAGTTCTTCCCACAAAATGGGATAATGGATATTAAGTAGTGCATGGCATACTAAAAGAATTACTAAAGAATTAATAAGTGAAGGATAATATTTTTTCACTTAAGTCATGTTTATTTTTTAAAAAAGATTTTATTTATTTATGAGAGAGAGAGAGAGAGGGCACAAGTGAGGGGGAGCGGCGGAGGGAGAGGGAGAAGCTGGCTCCCCGCTGAGCAGGGAGCCCCACACAGAGCTCGATCCCAGGGCCCAGAAATTATAACCTGAGCCAGAGGCAGCTGCTTAACTGATTGAGCCACCCAGGCACCCCAGGAAATGTTTATTAAGCATGAACAAAGCACCTTGCTTAGTACTGGACAGGATACATCTCTCCTGTCTTTCTGCTTACTATAATCACTACTGTGTATTTATTAATGACCTATATTCTTGCTGCACATTTTGACGTTTCTATCTGTATTTATTATGTATTCAACAAAAATCTCCTGAGCACTTACTATGTGCTAGCTGCTAGGTACTGAAAGATTAGAGATATGTGTGTCCAAACCTACTATTAAGACATATCTAGTCGTGTCTGGCAAACTGATGGAGTAAGTCTAATTCACATCAATTTGTATGAGGTGAGAACATATCTAAAAGGAAAAATAATACCTAAAACCCATTGAGTGTTTAATAATGCCCATTTTAAATGCTGCTCATGTAATCACGCTAGCCAATTTAATGGTACCATTGGCGGTACCGTTATAATATTGATTTTAGGTGTACAGAATGTGAGGCCCATGGAAACTGAGTAATTTGCCAAAGATCACTCAGCAATTATGTTGTGGAGCCAGTGTTGAAATACAGTCAATAAGGCTGAGAACCTACACTCTGAACCCCAATACCATATCATTTTGGACCCGGAACAAAATGTCATAATCCAGGGTTGAAAAAAAATTTTTTTTTTGTATAGCATGAATAATTCGTTCTTTCACTATCAACAGCCCATAGACTTCTGCTGAGTTCTAGCAAGAGGGGAGTATGAGTAAAAGCAAGGAGTTGTTTTTTTTGTTTTTGTTCTTGATTTTTTTACTGAAAAATTTATAAGACCGGTATTCAAGGAGCAATTCGATGTTGCCACTTTAATGAAATGGAGAAGCAAAATCAGAGGTGTATTCTAGTTCCCAAATACCCCAGAATACCACTCAAACTTGACACTTAGAAGAAAGCTCTCGGTGCAGTGTCTGGGTGGAAAGCAGTACATGGACTATAGAGCAACGGTGTCCAACACAGTGTGGCAGAGGGTTTGGGCCAATTCATCAACAGTGCCCAGGGTGGGGGGACCAATACCCAGACCGAGCAGCATTGGTGTCAGATGTATCAGTAAGAATCCATAGTGATGTGTGGAAATTTAGCAGAGTCAAGAGATGGCGTGGTCCACAGGGAAAGAGGATCAAAGCCACACAAGTGAACAATAAATAAATTAGGCCTCATGGTAACTCATGTGAGCCAGAAGTGTTAATGAGCTCTTGTGTAATATCCGCCAGGAGTCTCAGAAAGCCTGGAGGGATTATTTCAGCAAGCAATAGAAGAGCCATTGTGATATGCATGATGACCATAATTCTGCCAAGTTCACTTATGTCTTGGTGTGGCTTTGTATATACTCAGATTTCCTGTGTGAGGTATGGTCTCTGCTCTTAAGAAATCCATGGTCTCTTAAGTGAGACAGACAGGCAAAATACTTTTTTAAAACATGGCTCTGTGATTGCGTTCTACACAAAGTTCCCGTGGAACTCAATCAGTGATAAGAAGGATGTACTCCTCACTCTCAACACTACACCTTGCTCTGCTCGTTCCATCTCTCCCCAAAATTTCCTTTTATTATTACTGTGATTGCCATTATATAAATTAAGCTTAAGTCTTAGTTCATGATGACAAGTTCATCCTACGAATCACCATTTGCTTACTCTGTCATTCTGTGCCACTCAGGAACATACAGCAAGTGAAATCAATAGAGTCAATTTAAAAAATGCGTGGTAGTTGTGAATTATAAAAGTCACCACAAACACTGAATCAGTGAATTCTGAATCATTTATGCTAGGGAAGATACGGGGTTAGGTTTCTGTGAGGCTCTGGTCACATTATCATCAACCAATTAAGACATAACCTTATTTTGTATGTGTTTCTGCTTAAAGACCCTTATTTAATATATAATTGGGTCATTAACATTGAACCCAGAGCCAAGGGTACTGTAACTCATGCCTGAACAAAATGGATCTACATATTTTGTCTATAAGGCACATCACAGACACACTATGTGTAGGAACACTAGCTCGCACTTCAGTACTACACAGGAGGGCCGCTTTAAACTACAAAATTACCAAGAGAAAGGACAAACAAGCAAAGCATGTGGCAATAAATAAACTGCAAAAAGGACACTTGTTTACCCAGGAGAGCTGAAACAAGAGGGCAGAGCATGGTCTTGTTTGACCTCAGCTGGAAATGCATCCCCCCAGGGACAACTCAAAAGTTTCCTTAATCTGTGCATGCTTGCAAGTAACTTGAAAGTAGCTCATGTGTTGGGGGGGGGGGTGCGGGGGGGAGAGGGGGGCTCCCACATAAATCTTAACGAGTAGATGAATTTGCAAATATAGAAATCACGAATAATGAGGATTTACTACATTGAGCAAATAGCATTACATGACTGATTTCCATAAAATATTTTTCATGTAAAACGTGACTCTAGTCGGGACCTTAATAATTAAAATCGAATATATTTTAATCCATTAAATGAGATTCTTTGCTTATACCTGATAATACATTAGAAAATACATAAAACTCTTAAAAATCTCTTGTTTAGCATGATGTAACAATCACTCACATCTTCCCTAATATTTTACAACTAAGTGTATATGCATTATGTATGTATAAATTGTATATATAAACAATACACATAAAATTTTATATATAAAATTATATATACATGTATACATAAAAAAATATATAAATATTTATGGCCAATCTTTGAGTTTGGTACCTTTATCAAAAGGAAAACATACTCAGTCCTCTTCTGAGGAAACTGCGCCCAAATGTTTTTTTTTTTTTCTGAACAAATTACAATGACCTATCAGGTTCAGCTAGTGAATTTGAAGCTACTGTTCTGGCCACAATTGATTATAGAAAGAATATGTTTGTGAGTCAAAGACAATCTGTTTAGACAGATCATAATAAAATCCAATAGCCTTTGAGATGGCGTGGTACAAAACTGTCTCTAATGAGGGTGGTCCATACTGCATGGTGATAAACTTACCTAGCCATATCATATATCTTGACAATATTAATAATAGGTATTAATAATAACAATACTGGTTTCATCCTATGTGATGTTTAATTATTTTTCTATTTCTCTCTCACCTACCTCATTCTAGTTTTGAAACTCCAGAACCAGGGCTATTATAAAATTGCTAACACAGTTTCCTGTACCATGACATTTCACCACACAGCCTTATACTAAGCTCCCATCATCAAAGAGAAACTGTGGCTTTCTGTTACTGGCAACAGGAACATAGTTGATTATCGCCAAGACAATTGAAGAGCAAAGCATTTGAGTGAATTGGCTAAGGTCACACAGGCAGAGGTGACAGTAGCCACAAACCTAATATCTTGACTTACAGGACTTCTGGTCATGCATATCATACAACAGCTACTTACGCTATCAAGATAACAATTTTGGGACATGCTCTACCTGGCTTCAGTGACAGATTAAAATTCCCTGCATGTTAAAAATTCACCCTAGAAAAAGAACTCAATTTTACTCTTAGATATGGACACCGAACATAAATTATTTTATCTTCGTCTATAATTTTATTGAATTTATCTTGTTCATCTAATCCTTTTTAATAGACAACTCTTAAATCAAAAGAGGTTTAGCATACTGGAATTCTCTTGTGGGAGAAAAGGCACTCTGTCTATAAATGAAGGATAAAATATTCACAGATAAAAGGAAAAATCATCCTTAACCTCAGGCTTACTAAGTAAAAGCTTACAAGGACAAAACACTTGACTTGATATTAATCAAGAACCAGCCTCCCTAGGCAGAAGAGACCTGAACAGGTTGGACTCATGACATGATGCTTGTGAAGTGTCTCGAAATGCTGTCACCCCTGCTGAGACTCCTGATGCTGCCCCTTCTAATGCCAGACCTGCTGTCTCTCCTTGTTACCCTCTTGTTCATGCCACTTCATGCTCATGTCCAATGAGCCAAGGAACACACTCATAATCTACCTGTTCCAGGGGAATAAAAGTATTTTTAGCAACCAAATTATGGAATGCTGGGGCTAAAGATCAGTAATCATGATTGATTATACTCTAGCTCTTGCATCTGGAAAGGGGAATCCAATAAAATAGAAAGCTATGAATTTGGAGCTAACAGAAAGTCATTTTCTAAATTGTTAGCATAAAAGAACAATTGGAGCCTGGCATCATATTTTAATGGTGGTCATCATTGTACAGATATTCACAAAGTAGATTAGAATGAGAAATAGAGAAGCACATCTTATTTCAGATGGGTAAATATATTTCTTTTCTTTTTTTTTTTTTTAGATTTTATTTATTTATTTGATAGAGAAAGAGATCACAAGTAGGCAGAGAGTGAGGCAGAGAGAGAGGGGGAAGCAGGCTCCCTGCCGAGCAGAGAGCCTGATGTGGGGCTCGATCCCAGGACACTGAGATCATGACCTGACCAGAAGGCAGAGGCTTTAACCCACTGAGCCACCCAGGCATCCCTGGTAAATATGTTTCTAATTGGTTTTTGCAACTTATTGATTTATACACGTAGAGATATACCTATTATGTTAACAAACATTTCTGAAATTTCCTTAACTTCACCTAATATTTGTTATTTATGCTGTTATTGAAAAATAAACATTGCGATTATTTTGTGTGTATATTTATTATTTAATTTACTCATTTAGCCATCCTGGTTGTCAAATTGAAACCAATTATTTAGAGTTCTATATTTAGCACCTATCATGGAACATACTCTGTACAAAACATTAATAATACAATGATGAACAAGAAAGACACCACCCTGCTGTTGAAGAAGCTACCATTCAGAGGAAGGAGAATAGGCTTCCTAGAAGAATATATATATACTATTAAGCATAGTGATAGGTGTAAGTACAATGTATATGGGATTACCTAAGAGGCATACATTTAGTTTTTTGAGAAACGGAAGCTTTCCTAGAAAAGGAAAAATCATCACTAAACCCGGGCCAACGAAACGATGTGCCTGAGTGAAGAAATGGGTTGAGGAAGTACCAGGAACAGGGTTACTGGTGTGCACAAATATCAACAGCTGGGAGTAGGGTGCATTCAGAGGAACGGCAAGTTCTTGTGATTGGTTGCCGCACAGAATGATAAAGTGAGAGGAATGGGGATAAAAGTAGAAGTAGGGAGAGAGGTTGCTGGTGGAGGAGGCTGGAGAGGACCTGAGTGAATTCATCAGCAATATGGTGTTTGCTCTTTGCCCTGTGAGCCACGGAAAAGCAAGAAGAGGTTTTAAGGAGGGGCGGAAGATACCCAGATTTGCTGTGAAATGGGCTGGAAAGCGTCAATGCTGGAAGTAATTAGGTTAGGAGGAAATAGGAGGATGTATTGGGGAAGCTCAAGCCAAGCTAGTGGCAATGGAGATGAAGGGAAGGAGACTTTATTTAAGAAATACTGAGGATACAGGGGCATCTGGGTGGCTCTATTGGTTAAGCGACTGACTCTTCGTTTTGGTTCAGGTCATGGTCTCAGGATGTGAGATTGAGCCCTAGTGCTCTGCACTGGGCATGGAGCCTGCTTAAAATTCTCTCTCTCTCTCTCTAAAAATAAAAAAAATTTAAAAAAGGAAAGAAAAGGAAAGAAAAAAGGAAAAAAGAAAAAGAAATACTTAAAACACAGAATGAACAAAATTTGGTGATTGATTAGATTGATTAGATTTGTTTGTTCTGAACTGTATTGGATGACTTAACTTTTTGAACTTCAGTTTCCTTGTTTGTGGAATCCATATAATATCAGTACTATGCCATGGGATTACTATGAAGGTAAAATAGGAAAAGTCAGACATTTCACATTCTGTAACCAGAAAGAGTTATACTAGGGTCACATCCAGTTGTCCAGTTTCGGCAAATAGCTGGCACTTTCCTGTAAAGGAGAAAATGCCAAGAAAGGAATGCATTATAATGGACAATGGCTATCATTTCACATTTCTTTATCTCTGTTATCATCATTCTTGTCCAATATCCAACATTTTGATCCTAACTGGTCTTGCCAGGTCTTCTTTTGTACTTCCAAAGTACTACCCAGATTACAGACGGAGTATTTTTAAACTAAGTATCAGACCATATTACTGCTCGGTTTTAAAATTGTTGAAAGGCTGGGGCACCTGGGTGGCTCAGTTGGTTAAGCATCTGCTTTAGGCTCAGGTCATGATCCCAGAGTTCTGGGATCAAACCCGGCATCTGGCTGCCAGCTCAGTGGGGAGCATGCTTTTCCCTCTGCCCCTCCCCACCACTCATGCTCTTTCTCTATCAAATAAATAAATAAAATATTTAAAGAAAATTTTAAAAAAATGTTAAAAGGCCATCCTTAGGATGTTTTATATTTGTTTAGAATAAAATAATGCCTAGGACAAGGCATTGCTATAATGCCTTTCCAAACACTGCAGCTTCATCTCAGAATGCTTTTCTCTCTGCTCTCTGTTTCCCACCATTCCAGCTTTCTTTCAGTCTTTCAAAGATAACATGATTCCTACTGCTTATGATTCCTAGACCTATCAGAATTTTTGTACTCTTTTATTTTTTAACTTTTTTTTTATCCTTCAGATTGTACAACATTGGCATTTAAAAGAAAAACAACTTAGTGAATGCTTACTATGTGCTAGACATTTTTCTAAGCTCTTTATATGAGATGCTTTATTTAATATTTATAAAACTCTATGTGATAGAGATAATTATTCTATTTTAAATACGTAGAAACTGAGGCAGTGAATTTAAGTAACTTATCCAATGTCATGCACATGCTAAGAGATGGAGATTTTGAGGAAAAATAGGATATTTGCATAGTCTCAAAGTATCTTCTTCCAACATATATTTTTTTTTAAAGATTTCATTTATTTGAGAGAGAAAGAGCACAAACAGGGGGAGGGACCAAGGGAGAGGAAGAAGCAGATTCCCCTCTGAACAGGGAGACTGATGTGGGGCTCAATCCCAGGACTCCATGATCGTGACGTGAGCCGAAGGCAGAGGCTTGACTGAGTGAGCCACCCAGGTGCCCCGCTCCCAAGATATTTATTACTAAAAAAGGGAATATAGAAGATTTCAGTGGAGAAACCCAGAAAACAATACCTTGATATACCAAATACTTGATGCTAAATGATCAAGTTTAACACCATGAGTAGTAAGACATATCAGATGTCTTATCATATCAATGATGTAGTGAAAAGGATGAAACATCACATCTTTTGTATTCTTATTCAAATGTGTAAAGCCAGTCTAACCATGAAAAAGACAGCAGACAGACACAAATTGTAGAATAAATTCTACAATATAGAATTTTATATCTATCAGCACTCTTCAAAAGCATCAACGTCATTTGTGAAAGACAAGGAAAGTTGAAGGATTATCACAGATTGGGGTAGACCAAAGAGACATAAAAACTAAATGCAATGTGGGATCCTGAAACAACAAAGAAAGGAATTATTGGAAAGACCAGGGAATTTTTAATAAGATCTATAGTTTAGTTGTGAGCAGTACTGTACCAACATTACTTTCCTAGTTTTGATCCTTGCACTACAGTTATGTGAATGGTAACATTAGGGCAAACTGAGGGAAGTCTTTGTATGAACTCTCTATTTTTGTGAACTTTCCATATTTTAAAATTACTGGAATATTAAAAGGTGAGAGAGAGAGGAAAAGATGTCAGAGCAGAAGTCCAATTGGAAATTAAGTGAAATCTTTTACATTGTACTCATAGACTTAACAGAAGCATAAGGGTTTACATTGACAAACATTCCCTTTTTAAACTTAAGACACTTTAAAAATCCTTGTTAGTATTGACATTATTAACCAATATGGTAGCCTTCTTTTATCTGGTAGTGCCAGAGGGAAAGGTGTTCTACCTAAGTGCATTCTTCTAATAATGACAAACACCTAACAATTTATTGTTTCCTTTTTAAAAAGCCATAGTGCCCAAGGGATAGAGGTTTTGAAATTAGAAAAGTTGGGTTTTTCATACTAGTTGACCATCCTTTGCAGTTTTGAGACTTTAGTCAAATTATTTAACCTCTTTGAAACTCAGTAAATTGGGAATCATAATTCTGTGCAAATAGATTCTAATTAAATGCTACCCTCTTACACATTTATATTAAGTTAATGCAAGGCTAACAACTGTTTGAACACATTTTTATATGAAAATTTACCCTCACAATGTATTGACATGTGAATACCTTTTTTGTCCTTGCACTAAATACTGTTTGTTACATTCTTTGTGTCTTGTTCCTAATTTTAATATTTTTTTGTCTCTGCTCTTTTGCTATCAGCTTTCTTTTGTCAGTATTGCCAATGTGCTTTTCATCAAAGAAAACATATTATTCAGTTTTGTATTGGTCACAGCACATGGTGAGCTCAAGAATTTGGCAAGTGACTGAGTGGATGAAGAAGCATATAAATGAATGAATTAATTAATGCTCCTAATATTTCATGGGTTATGAAACTAATATGAAGAAAATTCAAAGTTCAGTGCAGCATTGAAAATTTTTAGTTATGCTTTTTAGAGGACTTTTGTGCTTTTTTGTGGATCTTTTATTTTATATCAGAATTTACCTTTGCTCAGTACGAAATCACTATGATAATTAGCAAATGTAATAATATTTAAAATTGAGGTTCAACATTATATTAAAGATATAAAAATTCTGTCATTTAATTATAATTATTAAATCCTTGAACATTCTCGGCATTTAAAATGTACATGCAGAGATACATTGTTGAGCTAAAATCAACTACATAAGTTTTACAGATATATTTTTTGTGCTGCAAAATAAATGATGTACAAGTATCTCTCTCTTTCTCAGAGATATAAATTTAGAAAGTAGAAGACCAGATTTAGAACTATAATGCAAGTCTTCTCATTGATTTTTTCTGTTATATTTAGTAATTTCCAAAATATTGAAAAATAGTAATATGAGTAATTTTTCAGTATGATTCTTGGCTCACACCTGCCTTGATATGAGCTATCAGCTCCCTGCCCCCATGTTGTCCTGGAATTCTTAGGTGGAGTAGAGTTAGACACCCATCATCTGGAAATATGTATGTTATTTGCTTTCGGTGGGAGGGAAGGGAGCATCTGTGACCAAGACTAGGGCCAAGGCAGCTTTCCCTCTCCCACTACCTACCATTTAAGAATGTTTCAGCATTTGTTGGGGCGCCTGGGTGGCTCCATCAGTTAAGCGTCTGACTCTTGATTTCGGCTCAGGTCACGATCTCAGGGTCATGAGATCGAGCTCTATGTCAGGCTCTGTGCTGGGTGTGGAGCCTGTTTCAGATTCTCTCTCCCTCTCCCCCGCCAACTCACATGCTCTTGCTCCTCTCTCTCTCTCAAAAAAAAAAAAAAAAAAAAAAAAAAAAATTCAGACATTTGTTACAGTTTTAAGCTCAGTTCAGGATTCCAAGGACCTGAAAATGGATTGTTCGTGTAGCCCATGCCTCAGTGCAGCTTTTATCAACTCTCTAAGTCTCTCCTGGACTGAAGGCTCACTTAGTTTACAGTGATTTTATTTTTAGAAAGAAACACTGAAATCTGATATTCTGAAATCAATATATTTTATGGCATTTACTCAATTCCCCCTCTTTTTTGTTCTCACTTCTCCTTTTTCGGATCTTTGATTTCCCAGACTGAACACCAGATGTCGACTGCATTATATAGTAATAGTTTGCGTTTTGATGAAAAACCACTGCCATAGTCTGGCTACTAAGAGGGCCATTCTGTTGTTGTTTCTACAAGTTAACATTTGGATTGGCAGATGTGGTGGAAAAGACTGCCTAGGGAGAGGTCGTGAGATATACCGATCCCTTGAACTTCCCATGCAAGACTCTAAAACAGAAAAATAAAGATAGATGTTGCATTTATCATACCACACCCCCAATATTAGTTCTTAATATTGTAAAACACTTTTTATAATCTACTCCATCTAAGCTGATACCATGTGATTTATATCTTATACAGGTTACCAAGTTATGCGTCTTTTTCCATGAGCCATCGGAGGAAAGTGTAACCATGTAAGAGAGTCCTTAAGATCATTATTATTGTTGTTGTTTTTTATGATACTAGTCTACGGCCATTGTGATGGTTGTAAATAAGCCCATTGTCATCTTTAAGGCTAATGAAGTCATGCATAGAAGGACTTAACTGGATGATTGGAACAAGCTCCTACAGTAAGCTCTTCTAAATACTAACAAAATCATCTTTCTAAAATGCAAATCTAATTATGTTATTCCTTTTTTATAACCAGTCAGTGGTTTCCCATCACATTTAAGATTCAGCTGCCTTGACATGTCAGAGATACTTAGACTACCTTTCTGTTTTTTCAGACTCAGTTCCCAAACGTCTACTTGACTTCTATTCCCAAGCACACTAGTCCATAATAATTAACAATAATAGTAGTAGTAATAGTTAAATTTGCACTACCTAAAATTATTTGGCTCTTTAATTCTTCCGTTGATCCAGTTATGCAAAACATTCTCCTCTGCATCCTCCTGGTGAGGTTCAGCAGAGCCTTCAAAATCAACTCCTTATAATTGCTTCTTTAAAGCTTTTTTTTTTTTGCTTCTTTGAAGCTTTCATTGAGTTATTTCTGCAGACAAAGCTTATAACAACGAGCTCTGTTTTACTTGGGTTTAAAACTATTTTTATCATTATAGTGATTGTATTATATTAAAAATTTAAGTATTTTTTTCAATTCTGCTATATAAATATGTTAATTTAAAAGTGTTTTCTCATATTAAATAGAAGAAACCTATTTTTTGGTAATAGTTGTATCTTACTCATCTTTCTATTTCGAATACCTATTGCAGAGCCTGACACTTACTGAGCTCTTAATAAAATATTTTTCCCTTTATCCAACTCTTGAAAATATATATTATTTTCCATAGAGTTGCAAAAATTTACGTATTTGCCATGTTGATTTGGCTCGAGATTGCCAGGAATGGCCAGCAATCCCTGTGCTGATGGATGAAGGATTACTCCAAACTTTGCTGTGAAAGAGAGCACAAGGCAAGGAGGTCAACGCTCAGAGAGGAAGACCCTTTGCTCTTCTTTGCTCCTGCTTTTATTGGTCCTTCAGGATAATCACAAATCCTTATCACTATTTCTCAAGCACATGATGTGTGACAAGGGGTCTTACTGAAACTAGGAGGATCTGTTTATGGGAAGGTAAGATATGCTAATCTGCGTGTTCTACTAAACATAGCCTAAGGGACAATGCATACCTCTCTTATATCACAGGGTGGCTGTTTGGGCTAAGAAAGCTTCAGGAAGGAGTGGTCACTCAGGCCTCCGCATTCCAAAGGCCTACCCCCTTCTCCAAAAGCTTCCTCGCCCCCAACAGCCTCCGTGTTACATTTTAGCAAGTCAGGTACTATTGGTGATTTCATGCTCTTCGTTAACCCCAACACGAGATTATCCAGACTTGGGGGAAAATATCTTAATGACTCTGTAAGCCACTATCTATCATTAATATGGTATGTGTTTATTTAACTAATACAGATGTTTACCTACTACAATGATTTTTTTTCTTAAGAAAATTAACAATTAAACCTTGATCTCAGAAACTCAATCTCCCCAGCTAAAGCATTGTACATTTGGTTAACAGAGTAAGCCTCCTATTTATTACAGATTAGCCTATAATAAAAATACACAAACCATTGATTTTTTAATTATTAATTTTTTAAATTGTGTTTTAATTCCAGGGTAGTTAATGTACAGTGTTATACTAATTTCAGGTGTACAATATAGTGATTCACTGAGTACTCAGTGCTCATCAGGTAAGTGTACTGTTAGTGCCCTTCACCTATTTACCCTTCACCCACCCACATCCCCTCTGGTAACCATCTGTTTGTTCTCTAGAGCGAACTCCTGATTTTTTTAAATAAATTTATCATTGTTTCTATTCCACTGAGCACATTGAGAAAATAAAAAAAGAAAGATTTTTGAGACAAAGTACTTATGAACAATGGAATGACTGAAAATGTCTTCAAACTGTGTAATTCCATTGATTCAAGCTGCTATCTCACTACTTTTGTATATCATTGTATAGGTCTGTATGTGTTTTTCTAGAAGATATAGTGTAAAATATTGACATACACTTGAAAAATTCTTTACCAATTATTTTATTATGAAATACTAGAAAAAGAACACATCTTTATAGATCTCTTCATTTTGATCAATGAAAATGAATGTTTCTATTTCATTCAAATATAAGATAAATAAATTAAATCCAGTCTTTCCACCAATTGTCCAAAATTACTTTTATGCACATAAAAGTTATAGTGTTATAGTGTTCTGTGATGAGTACAACTTATTAAAACAACATATGACTCCTTTTGAGTCAAAAAATATTTGTGCATACCACAAAGCCACACGATTCACCAAATTTTCTCCTATGACTTGAATTTCATCTTATAGATAATTCAGAAAGTGATATTAAAAAAAGATCAATGTTTACATGTTAGTTTTAATATCTTTGCCTTGTCCCTAGCCAAAAATTCTCATTTTAGCTGCCAACAATTTTAATAATTTTTATTCAAAATGTGTATATGTGATTCTTAAATGTCACTGAAGGAGAGATCACAAAAATTGGCAAGATTTAGACTCACTTGAATCTTTTCAAATATAAAATCCATATCTAAAATAAGTAAACAGGTATATCCTAAGCTTTTGGAGTGACAGCTAGACTTAATACAGACTTACCTCTGGTAGATACCATCATTTCATTGTCAAATCACTGTGTGGAGTCTCAGGGACAATGCCATGCCTATCGAAATTCCTAATGGTTTCAGGTCATTGTTTTGTTTTGTTTAAGATTTATTTATTTATTTTAGAGAGCGAGCTTGGGGAGGGGAAGAGGGAGAGGGAGAATCTCAAGCAGACTCCCCACTGAGTGTGGAGCCCAAGTGGGGCTCAATCTCAGGACCCTGAGATCATGATCTGAGCCAAAACCAAGTCAGGCACTCAACCAAGTGAGCCACCCTGGTACCCCCGTTTTCTTTTCTTTTAAATTGGCTTCAAACTAACACTACCATCTTTCTGTTTTCACTTCTCTTTGCCTTTCAGTGTTTCTTTTTTTTTTTTTAATTTTTTATTTATTTATTTGACAGAGAGAGATCACAAGTAGGCAGAGAGGCAGGCAGAGAGAGGGGGAAGCAGGCTCCCTGCTGAGTAGACAGCCCGATGCGGGGCTCGATCCCAGGACCCTGAGATCATGACCTGAGCCGAAGGCAGAGGCTTTAACCCACTGAGCCACCCAGGTGCCCCTCTTTCAGTGTTTCTAACTGAAATTAGAATTTAAGACATACTACCCTATAAATGGTTAAATGAAGAATATTACAAAAATAAGAAATAAATTAACTCCTAGAATTTACATTATTTTTATTTTATCAAGGAATTCACTATGTTGGGAGATAGAGCTATAGTTAGCCCCATCTTTGTAACCCAATATTCACTCAAGCATTAGTTCAGCAAGAAAATAAATTGGTTTCTGAGGAGCAGTAGATTTTGTATAATAAAAAATTAATAATTCACAGGTTAGTAAGGTAACAAGCTAGATGAGCCTCTGAAACGTGTTGAGGAACATTATCTTCTCTATGAGACATTAGCTCCACCAATAGGTTCTCCAAAGGTACAGAAGTACCAACATTTGCCATCACTCATGATATGTACAGACAACATCTATCCCACCATACCCTCCCTCTCCCCCCCAAAAAAAGAAAGCTTGACCAGTTTCAACTCCTGATTTAATTTTAGAAGTACAGAAGTCCAAAATTTCATAACAGAATCGTTGAAAATCTGATGTTCCCAGCTGATATTCCATATTGTAATTTAATGTTCCTTCTGGGGATGTTGCCCCAGTTTGAGATGCGTGGCATTAAACTGTTGCCAAAATGTCTACTAATGTTCATAATATTTTGATGAGAATTGAAAAGTGCCACATTTGGTAGCTAGTAATAGTTTTTTGTTTTTGTTTGATATTTCCATTTGTACTTACATGTTTCCTCTCCAGATTTCTTCATTAGCTTTCAGGATTTATACTTGGGATATCTTTTGCAATCAGACACAGTATTGCTGTCTTTATAGGAACTTGAAATCAAGGAGTTTTATTAAAAGGGAGAAGTAGCTTGTGGCAGCAATGTCACAACTGTGAACACAACACATTACTGATGTTACCTTTTTTCTCATTAGGCTGATTTAATTAGCTATCTGGATATATATTTTTTTTCACCTGACACATCTCCTATGAATCTATAGTGTCACAGAAATATAAATCCACAATAAACAAAGATCATTCAGTTCAATCCCCTCAAACTGCAGGTGAAAAAGTTGACTCCTAGAGGGAGGGAAATTTAAGCTATTTGCCCAAAGGCTCACACTACCCTGTAGAGGTACAGGCAGGTCTAGAAAAAACCCTGATTCCAGTCTATTCTCAAACTCAAAAGACCTATCTATCCTGTGTATACCCTTCTCTCAGTAGAAAAATAATTCAGAGAGAAACATACATGAATTGTTTAATATGTATACTATTAGAAAACTTGAATTCATATATTTATATGTAAAAAATGCAATATAAACAACAATAACCTACTAATTTTATAAACTTATATTTGTTGTAAGATAACATAAGTTATATAGTGGACTTCATATTATTTAAAACACACAAACAATCATAAGCACTTAATTGACTATGTTAGATTAATAATATTATATTTTAGCAATCATTAACTGGTTAATTCACCAGAAGGTAGATCTTTGTAATACAATGAATAAATGACTGTAGAATTACGCATAATTACCCAGTAAAAATGGAAAACATATGTTTATTTATCCAGTTGAAGTTTTATCAGGAGGGCATTTGTAGTCCACCTATGGGCCTCTACAGTACTTTGAAAATCACTCTTATATGGGATTTAAAAGTATTCTTAAATTCTTTCTTTTTAATGTCACTTTCCTCACTAAACTGACCAAATATTTAAGGAAATTGATTCCATACTTACAGATCCAGGGAATGTAAAATTATAAAGGTGGATGTCAATTTAAGAAATTATCATTCACAACTCCACAATTAGGTAGAAACAAGTTAATGTACATACACAACAGTAACACTTCACTTTATACATGGATAGCAAGGAGATTCTACACCCACTTAATTGCTTACGTTAATTTTTCTGAGACTTATATTTTTGTCACTTGAACCCCCTACCATGAATCTTAAGACCATTTTCATTTTCCTTTCACTCCAAATACGAGGAAACACAGGAAAGAAAAAGTGTTTGATGAATATTCTATGGTTCTATGGAACTTGTAATATTTTCTTGGAGTTACCAAATTCTATTATTATTGTTATTATTGTTGTTTTGCATCAGAGACTAAATATTTTTTTCTGGAAGGAGGCGGCAAGGTGATTGTTGATGGTGGGATTTATAATAAAATCATTCATAGATACTTCATAATACCTACTGCTAATAAACACATGGGAAAGATGATTAAAATATTTTTCCCTATATTATTAAATTCTTAGTGTTCCCAAACATGTTGAATATAATCTAATTAAGACTTTAGATCTAAAATCCAGTTTATAAGAAACCCTACAGATAGAGGGATATGATAAATGATACCCAGAAGGAATACTGAGAAGGAGTAACAGGATATGGGTTTGCGGGGGTTAAGGATTTACATCCTGCATTTGTCCTCTTTTTCCCTTTATTTTTTGTTAAACAAGGTTGATTCACCTATGTTCATAGCTATCTATAAAATAATGTAAACCAGGGCGCCTGGATGGCTTAGTCATTTAGCATCTGCCTTTTGCTGAAGTCATGACACCAGAGATCTGGGATCGAGCCCCGAGTCAGGCACCCTGCTCAGCAGGAAGCCTGCTTCTCCCTCCCACTCCCCCTGCTTGTGTTCCCTCTCTCACTGTCTCTCTCTGTCAAATAAATAAATAAAATCTTTAAAAAATAATAATAATGTAGACCATATTCCATGCCATGCACATGTATATCACCTAACTTCACCATTAAAATAATGAAGCAGTTATTATTTAACCTATTTTATAGTTAATGAAAATCATTTAGAAAGGTCCAAAATCACACATTTAATAGGTGGTGAAGTTAAAGGTTAAAGGCAATCTGATCTCAAAGTTTATACCTTTACCCACGACACCATTTTTTTCTCAGTATAGTTGATGGGAAAATGGCATCAAGAATTTTAAAGAGTTTACTAAATAAAAGGCAGATTTTTGTCTGCTGAATCAAAATCCCTGGAGATAGGGTCCAGGTATCTGTCTTTGTTCAAGGCTCCTCAGGTAAGTCTATATAAGATACAATTCTATTGCCTTGGTATGTTGAGATGCTGGAGCTGATGTACTGAATTAAGAATATGTGATTATAATTTAAAAATCTTTAAAAAAATGGGCGAGCGCCTGGGTGGCTCAGGCAGTTAAACGTCTATCTTTGGCTCAGGT
The DNA here is from genome assembly GCA_028534135.1 of Potos flavus. NCBI lineage: Eukaryota > Metazoa > Chordata > Mammalia > Carnivora > Procyonidae > Potos > Potos flavus. The sequence continues at coordinate 77,935,389 of CM052884.1, read as the reverse complement.
TGTGATCCTGGGGTCTTGAGATTGAGCCCTGCATGGGGTTCCCTGCTCAGTGGGGCATCTGCTTCTCCCCCTCCCCCTCTACTTGTGCTCTCTCTCTCTCCCTCTCAAATAAATAAATAAATAAACTTAAAAAAAAAAAGAATATGCGGATGATGACCAGCTGATTAAGTAGACACAAGCCATCCACAGGGAGTTGGCAGATAGCTTCCTCTGTATCCGAACTTCCACTTTGGAGAAGTGAAAACTCCCCGGGTCCTTTCGATTGAAGACACAGTTCCAATACATCCACAGAAAATAAGTAAAGTCACAAGTGTTATTACTTACAAATTCCATAAATGGGGTTGGGTAGGGAGGAGTGTGCAGTGACCTGGAAGAAGGGTAGTCCTCCATCCCAGGTCATGAGCCAGCTGGAGATAGAGAGCAGAGTAGCAAGGGCTTATTACTTCAAAGGTGGTTGAGGTGGAGGTGGATTAACTTTTTGTGAGTTTAACTCTACGCAGCACCTCAAAAAAAACAAAAGTTGTTTTTCTCATCACAGATGGTACTGTGCTATAGTGATTCCAACAAAAAACAAATATCCCAAAAGAAAACACAACAAAACTTGTTCCATTTAGTTCAGTTTAAACACTTAAAATGGATCATAAGGCAATGGAAGAAACCAGCTTGAAAGCCTTTAGCCATGTTTAAAATAGTTGGGTTTGATTCTATCTGCACTCTATTTTTTTAAGTATTGCCCTAGAATTCAACTGTTTGACCTTGCTTTTGATACTTAGCTCTTCTTCCTCATTTAGGCTTGATGAGTAGAGTGATGTTTTTAGTGTCTGATTTTATGTACTCCCTTCCCAAATTCACTCAGCCTCTCTGATTCTTTCCATTTTTAGCCACTTTTGGATAACCATTCCACCTGACTTAGACCCAGAATCTAGAGGGCAAACCTTAAAGCTCATGCTCCTGGCCCGTGTTCTGTGACAATTATACCTGCAAGTGGGGAAAATTACACCTGTAAGGCTAGATAGAACATGCTGATAGAATTAAAAAGGAATGTGGATAACTACTAATGCAGAAAAAGTATTAAACTACTTCAGAGCTTTTCATCCATGTATTCAAGATATTCAACAGTGGTAATGCTGATTATTTCAGACTCATAAGAGACATGTAGCCTTCTCATTTATTTTTATATATCTAAAAATACGCCATGGAAACCTTCTTCCTTTCCTTTGCTAATAATTTTCCTGTATGAGTTTCCTCATTAATTTCTAGGTTAGCCCATGCAGAAGTTAGCTAGAATCCTTGGCAGGGTCTCTTCAAATACCTGGAAAATTCTATACTCTGACTTGCGGCTGCTGTTTGGTTCTCACTTCCAGTGTTTATCAGGGAAGAATGTCAGTGGCCAACACTATCCTTTAGCATTACTAAGCTCACATAAGGAAGTAGACATTCTTCTTCCACTTCACCCATTTTTTTTCTCCTGAAACATGGTATTTCTCTTTTCTGTTTTTCCCCTACATACTGCCTCTACATTTTCTTTTTTATTTAAATTCCAGTTAGTTAACATACAGTCAAATATTAGTTTCAGGTGTACAATATAGTGATTCAAGACTTCCAGGGGCACCTGGGTGGCTCAGTAGGTTAAAGCCTCTGCCTTCAGCTCAGGTCATGATCTTAGGGTCCTGGGATCGAGCCCCACATTGGGCTCTCTGCTCAGCAGGGAGCCTGCTCCCCCCTCTCTGTTTGCCTGCCTCTCTGCCTACTTGTGATCTCTCTCTGTCAAATAAATAAATAAAATCTTAAAAAAAAAAAAAAAGACTTCCATACAATACCCGCTTCTCATCACAAGTGCCCTCCGTAATCCTCATCACCTATTTTTTCCCCATCTCCGCACCCACCACCCCTCTGGTCACCATGAGTGTGTTCTCTATAGTTAAGAGTCTGTTTCTTGATTTGTTTCTCTCTCTCTTTTTCTTTCCCTTGCTCATTTGTTTTATTTCTTAAAATCACATGGTGTTTGTCTTTCTCTGATTTGTTTTGCTTAGCATGATACTCTCTTGCTCCATCCATGTTATTGCAAATGGCAAGACTTTTTTATGGCTGAGTAAATATATATATCACTTCTTCTTTATATATATATGTGTGTGTATATATATATATATATATATATATATATATATATGCCTCTTCTTCTTTATCCATTCATCGGTTGATGGACACTGGGGCTGGCCTCTACATTTTTTTTTCTCACAACCTTTAGATGATAAGGTTGTCTCACATATCTAATGAATCCTTAAGACACAAATAAATGATATGTTGAGGAAAATATAAGCAAAGATGCCATCTCCGTGTTCTCATCTTTACCCCTGTCACTATGTGCCATATACTATACAGAAGTAAATGGCCATTTGTCTTTCTGGACAGAGAAAACAAACTTTAAAAAACAATTGTGGCTAACATATTCTTTAGTTTATGCAAATAGTTTCCTTTTGGCCTTCAACCCGCATTCCACTTGAATGGAGGAAGAACAGTTAAACCTACTGGCTTGGGGACACACTGTGAGGTTATATAATACAGATGACAACACAGGTGACTACTTGGATGTGGGATGGCGAAGCTGGCATCACTCTCAACTTGTGAATTCATGAGGAAGTGTCAACTGTCGTTAAGAACATCTAAACTCACAAATTATTGCTCCACCAGGGTTATCCGGAGTATGGCCACTATTCTTCTGCCAAAATTCAACATATAGAGAGAAAGAAAGAAATTCTTCTAAACAGCAGCTCATGATAAAGGAACTGTGCCGGGTCATTTGAAGAGCATAGGGATTTTGTTTCTATTTTGTGATTTAAAAAAAAAAAAAAAAAAAGGTAGGTGAGCGCCAAACACCAAAACTTAAAAGGAAAACTTAAAAACAAAAGTAAACAGATTGTGCTATGGACACCCACGGTTTGGGGTGAGACTCTGAGTGTTTTTGTCTCCAGCTCAGGACACAGTAAAGCTGTTTGGATATCGTCACATGGAATGTTTTAACCCCCTGAGAGTTATGCCCATTCCTTATTTCATTTCATTTGAATGAATCTCTTAACTTGTAAGTCACAATGAAAGCAAAACATAGTGTATGCCTATGTAAAAACATAGTTTTGTTTGAACTCTATGGGTGCCGCTTTTATTTCCCTTGTGAAAAGTACACTATTCATTGAAAAAAAATTCATTATTGCCATTTACCCAGACAGAAGAGTTGTTACCGTTGATACAGGATAAGAATACTCACATTTAAAGATATTCATTATAATGGCTCAAAACACTTAATATTTACATTCTACTATTTAATCTTTGATCTAATTATGATTTAATTCAAGTTCTGCAGGACGAACACTGTTGCCATTATATTTTCCATTTAAAACTTCCCGTATGTTATACAACATGACTCTCATTGGTTTAAAATATTTAAAAACATTTTGGTGGATAGTAAATATTGTCCCCAAAAGAGCATAATAGCATGGAAAACATAAAACACAAAACAACAGCTTAAGGACCTGCCTTGAAATGGAGCAAACCTAGACCTGGGACAAAAGTTTTAAGTTTTTGACTCTGGCTTTAAGCAATTGATGTTCCAACTCATAGACAGCTCCCTTTGCTGTGAATCAAGGGCACTCAAAAACATGATGTCATAGGTTCAACGTAATTCTTTTTTTTTTTTAAGATTTTATTTATTTATTTGAGATAGAGAGCACAAGAAGGGGGGAAGGACAGAGGGACAAGCAGAGTCTCCCCTGAGCATGGAGCCCGACATGGGGCTTGATGCCAGGACCCTGGGATTATGACCTGAGTCAAAGTCAGACACTTAATGAACTGGAGCCACCTAGGCACCCCTCAATGTAATTCTAAAGAGAGTTTCTATTTTTTTAAGGATTTATTTATTTATTTGAGAGAGAGAAAGAGAGACAGCGGGGAGGGGACGAGGGAGAAGGAGAGAGAAACTTCAGCAGAGTCCTCACTGAACTTGGAGCCTGACACGGGACTTGATTTCAGGACCCCGAGATCATGACCTGAGCTAAAACCAAGAATCAGCAGCTCAACTGATTGTGCCACCCAGGGGCCCCTACAAAGCATTTCTATTTACATGTCCAATTATTTTTCCTAATCTTTTATTAAAACTCAATTTACCTGTTCACCTATAACTCGATACCTTGATCAAAAAAATTTTAAATCATCAGTATTTCCTTAGAGGAGATCAATGTTTATTAAATAAAAGTGTTCAATATGCTCATTTTTTAAAAATTTTTAATTAATTAGTAATATACTTGTGTCAGCTTTTGCTCCAAAACAATAGTTAGTGACTTAAAAAGAATAATCTTTATTTAGACTGCAATTCTGTGGGTTAGCAAGTTGGGCTGGCCTCAACTGGGTTGTTGCCCGGCTAGTTTCTTGGATGGTCTCAATCAAATCTGGGGTCAGCCATCAGGTTAGATGGGGACTATTTGGCCTAGGATACACTTCTCGGAATGTTCTTCTCTGCTACACATGATTTCTCTAACATCAACCAACAGACTGTTCCAGGGTTACTTAGATGGCTTCTGGACTCCCAGAAACATCAAGAACAGAAGCCGCAAAGCTTAAAAATAAAATGTATCTAGAACGATGTTGTGTAAACCCAGAGCAAGTCACAGACCAATCAGTATAAGAAATGGGAAAACAAACAAAACTCTACTTTTTAACAGGAGGAGTTGCAAAGCATTGTTGCCAATTCACAAACTTCCCGGGCAGTCAGTAAGAGAGTGTTATACATGCCATACATTACCGGGGAACAACATTAGTATATGGATTGAGAAGTTCTGTTTTCTTATGTTTCTATATTTTGCAGAGAATTTAGAGGGAGTATCCAGTTCAAGCTAAAGTGGCCGGGAATAATGATTGTCCCATTGAAAACCTGTCACACCTTCCCTAGTTACCCCAAACAACAGTTAGCATCAACTCCTCTTGCGTTATGTTTAACTTAACTGTGTTTTTGTTGTTGTTGTTCAATAAAGATGATCACCTTCAAATTATATTATCTTATGGGCTGAATTGTGTTTCCTCAAAATTCGTATGTTGAAGTCCTAACTTACAATAATACCTCATCATGTGACTGTTTGGAAACAGAACCTGTCGTGATCACTATACTTTTGTAATATAACTTGAAGTCTGTAATCGTGATGCCTCCAGTATTGCTTTTCTCTTTCAAGACTGCTTTGGCTCTTTGGGGTCTTTTGTGGTTCCATATATTTTTTCTAGGTCTGTGAAGAACATTGGTGGTATTTTGATAGGGATTGCATTAAATGTGTAGATCACATGAATAGTATAGACATTTTAATAATGTTTGTTTTTTGATTCCATGAGCATGGAATGTCTTTCCATTTCTTTGTGTCTTCTTCAATTTCTTTCATCAGTGCTCTATAGTTTTCAGTGTAGAGGTCTTTTACCTCTATCCTTATTGCTAGGTATCTTATTGTTTTTGGTGCAATTGTAAATGGGATTGATTCCTTAATTTCTCTTTCTGCTGCTTCATTATTGGTGTATAGAAATGTACCAGATTTCTGTACAATGATTTTGTATCCTGTGACTTTATTGAATTTGTGTATCAGTTTTAGCAATTTTGGGGGGAGTCTTTGGGTTTTCTATATAGAGTATCATGTCATCTACAAATAATGAAAGTTGGACTTCTTCCTTGCTGATTTGGATGCCTTTAATTCTTTGTATTTTCTGACTGCTGTGGGTAGGACTTCCAGTACTATGTTGAATAAAACTGGTGAGAGTGGACATCTTTGTCTTATTCCTGGCCTTAGGGGAAAAGCTTTCAGTTTTTCCCCATTAAGGATGATATTAACTGTGGGCTTTTCATATCTGGCTTTTATTATGTTGAGCTATGTTCCCTCTTATCTTTTTTTGAGGGTCTTTATCATGAATGAATGCTTGATTTGTGAATATTGAACCACTCTTGCAGCTTAGGAATAAATCCCACTTGATCGTGGTGAATAATTATTTTCATGTATTGGATTCCATTTGCTAGTATTTTATTGAAAAATTTTGCATCCATGTTCATCAAGGATATTGCCCTGCAGTTTTATTTTTTAGTAGAGTCTTTATCTGATTTTGGTGTCAGGGTATGCTGGCCTCATTGAATGAATTTGGAAGTTTTCCTCCCTTTGTTATTTTTTGGAATAGTTTAAGAAGAATAAGTATTAAATATTTGATAAAATTTACCCATAAAGCCATCAGATCCTGGACTTTTGTTTGTTGGGAGGTTTTTTTTATTACTGATTCAATTCTTTGCTGGTTATCAGTCTGTTCAAGTTTTTATTTCTTCCTGTTTTAGTTTTGGTAGTTTATGTTTCTAGGAATTTATCCATTTCTTTTCCAGGTTGCCCAATTTGTTGGCATATAGCTTTTCATAATATTCTCTTATAATGGTTTGTATTTCTGTGGTGTTGGTTGTTATTTTTCCTCTCTCATTTGTGATTTATTTGGGTCCTTTCTCTTGTTTTGTTTTATTTTGATAAGTCTGGCTAAGGAATATCAATTTTATTTATTTTTCAATGAACCAGCTCGTAGTTTCATAGATCTGTTGTATGGTTGTGTGTGTGTGTGTGTGTGTGTGTGTGTGTGTGTGTGTGTGTTTTAAAGATTATTTATTTTAGAGAGAGAGAGAACATGTGTGAGCAGGGGGAGGAGCAAAGAGCGGAAGAGAGAGAATGCTCAAGCAGACGCTCCACTGAGTGCAGAGCCTGATCCGGGGCTTAATCCCAGGACCTTGAGATCATGACCTGAGCCAAAATTAAGAGTCTTATGCTGAACCGATAGAGCCACCCGGGTACCCATTTTTTTTTTTTTTTTTAGTTTCTGCATCATTTATTTCTGTTCTACATTTTATTGTTTCCCTTCTTTTGTTGCTTTAGGCTTCATTTATTGTTCTTTTTCAAACTTCTTTAAGTGAAAGTTTAGGTTGTGTATTTGAGATTTTTCTTGCTTTTTGAGGTAGGCCTATTGCTATATACTTCCCTTTTAGGACTGCTTTTCTTGCATCCCAAAGATTTTGGATCACTGTGCTTTCATTTTCATCTGTTTTCATGTATTTTTTTAATTTCTTCTCTGGTTTCCTGGTAGACCCATTCATTATTTGGTAGCATGTTGTTTAACCTCCATGTATTTGTGGTCTTTCCAAATTTTTTCTTGTGGTTGATGTCGTTTCATAGTGTTGTGGTCAGAAAATATGCATGGTATGATCTCAATCTTTTTGTGCTTGTTGAGACCTGACTTGTCAAGACATAATATGTGATCTATTCTGGAGATTGTCCCATGTGTTCTTGAAAAGAATGTGTATTCTGCTGCTTTAGGATGAAATGTTTTGAGTATGTCCGTTCAGTCCAACCAGTCCAGTTTGTCATTCAAAGCCATTGCTTCCTTGTTGGTTTTCTGTTTAAATGATCTGTCCCCTGATGTAAGTGAGGTGTTAAAGTCCCTACTATTTTTTTTTTTCAAATTTCAGTTTGTTTTTCTATGATTTAGATTTTTTCCAAAAAGAACGAAATTCTGTATATAGCGTAAAAATTCATGTATCAGAAAGACTCAAAAGGCTGTTTTTCACTTTGTTCAAGTTTTGTTTCCAGGCATTTAGTGGGTCATACAGTTGCTGCCACCGCTGTTTTCCAAATGTCCGATATGTCCTAGAAAGTCCCCTACTATTATTGTATTATTATCAATTAATTCCTTTATGTTTGTCATTGTTTTATATATTTGGGTGCTCCCATGTTGGATGCATAAATATTTATAATTATTAGATCTTCTTCTTGGATTGTCCCCTTTATTATAATATAGTGCCCTTCTTCATCTCTTATTACAGTCTTTGGTTTAAAGTCTAGTTTGTCCGATGTAAGTATTACTATTCTGGCTTTCTTTTGACATACATTTGCATGATAAATGTTTCTCTTACCCTTTACTTTCAATCTGCGGTGTCTTTAGGTCTAAAGTGAGTCTCTCATAGGCAGCACATAGGTGGGTCTTGTTTTTTATCCATCCTGACACTCTATGTCTTTTGACTGGAGCATTTAGTCCATTTACATTTGGAGTTATTATTGATAGATGTATAGTGAGTGCCATTGTATTAATTGTTTTGTTATCATTTCTGCATATTTCCCCTGATCCTTTCTTGTCTTTGTTGCTTTTGGTCTCTTCTTTGTACTCCAAGAGTCCCCTTTAATATTTCTTGCAGGGTGGGTTTAGTAGTCACAAACTTCTTTAGTTTTAGTTTGTCTGGGAAACTCTCTCTCTCTCCTTCTATTCTGAATGATAGCCTTGCTGGCTAGAGTATCTTTGGCAGCGGATTTTTCCCATTCAGCAATTTCGAATATATCATGCCACATTCTTCTGGCTTCCCAAGTTTCTTTTAAGAAATCTTCAGCTAGTCTTATGGATCGTCTCTTGTAAATTAAGGACTCCTTTTATCTTTCTGCTTTTAAGATTTTTTTTTTACTTTATCATTCTACTTTGCAAATTTAATTATAATTGGCTCGATCTTAGCCTGCCTTTCTTGATTTTGGGGAGTTCTCTGCCTCCTGCATCTGGATGTGTTTCCTTCTCCAGATTAGGGAAGTTTTCTGCTATTATTTCTTGAGATAAATTTTCTTCCTCCCATCTTCTCCTTCTGGACTTCTATAATATGAATGTTATTATGTTCCATGGAGTCACTGAATTTCCTAAGTTTGTTCTCCTTTTCCATAATTATTCTTTCTCTCTTTTGTTCAGGATCATTATTTTCCATTATTTTGTCTTCTATATCATGTATTTGTTCTTCTGCTTCTTCTAGCATTGTGTACATTGCATCAAGCCTGTTTCCAATCTCATTTGTCTCATTTTTCATTTTTGACTGATTCTTTTTTTAACTCTTGGTAAAGGTCTTCCTGAAGTCTTCCATTCTTTTGTCAAGCTCAGTGAGTATCATTATGACTATTGCTTTAAATTCTCCGTCAGACATGTTACTTATATCTGTTTTTTGCTTAGATCTCTGGGTATGGCCTTATCTTGTTCTTTCATTTGAGATGAATTCCTCCATCTTGGCATTTTGTCTAAGTCTCTGTATTCTTCTGTGTTAGAAAAGCTCATTATGTTTCCTGCTTCTGAGAGTAATGGCTTTATGAAAAGGAGGGCCTGGCATTTCAGGGAATGTCTCTGGAGTGTGTTGCTTGTGCTCTGCTGCTGTGTTTTGGCTGCTCTATTTATTCTTCAGGCCAGTCTGCAGAGGTTCTCCTTGCCTACTCTGGGCAAATGTTCAGTCCTTGGCCTGAATGTGGAGAATTTAACTAGGTGTGCTCTGGTCTGCTTTGAAATGAAACCTGGTACTACTTCCACTAGAACTGAAGTCCTTCAGAACTCTCTGGTCGGGAGATGTGGCGTGGGTAGGAGTTCGTGTTGGTCTTCCAAGGAAAGGGCCCACTGCACTGGGATTGAGGCAAGCCTGACTGAGGGTCAGTCCTGCCAGAGCACAAGGCTGTGGGACTTGGTGTAAGCAGGTTAGGCAGTCAGTGTGGGGCCTGTACTGCTTCCAGCTGGTGACACTGTGTTTATGCTGAGGGATGGGGGAGGGAAATGGCACTGGCCAGCTCCTTAGTCCCCAGAAAGGCATCTCTATGCATACTGCCTCACAGGGAAGTGCTCTTAGAATAGTGAATAAACTCTCTCATATGTGCCCCACTGGTTCTTCAGATAGCTGTTTCCACACTGTCTGCCCCTGGGTTGTTTGCCTGCCTTCTCTCCAGGAGTAGGGCCATGCCATCAGGGCTCTAGTGCAGCTTAGCCTTCTGACCTTTCAAACTCCAGCTCCTGCTGGTTGCAAGAACTCACAATTACCCCCTCTCATATTCCCAAACAGTGGTTTTGGGGAAATGTTCTCCTTGTGCATTCCCCTGTGTGCTCCTCTCTGTCTCACCTTTCTCTGTGACCAGGGCTCCTTCCTCTCTGTAGCACCTGTTATCCGTTTTTCCCCTAAAGTATGTCTCCATACTTCCTACCTTTTTCAATGTTTTTTTCTCTTCCTTTAGTTGTGCAGTTTGTTTTGTCAGTCTTCAGGTTGATTTCTGGGGTGAATAGAATGATTTGATAGTTATCTAGCTGTGTTCAAGGACAGACAAGCCCAGGGTCTTCCTACTCCACCACCATCTTAGCTCCTTTATACATTTCTGTTTAAATCACTCAGTGTATACATTTTGTTATGGCAGCCCTAGCAAACTAATGCATGCTCTATGTAACTTAATTTCATTTTTTGTTGTTGTCCATTGTTTGGAACACTTCAAAATGCGTATTTTGTTTAATTTTAATCACTTGCAATAAAGGATACTGAAAAGCATAGAGAAGGATGAAAAATTATAGTTAATGACAAAAAAAACTAATATTTTGAGAAAAAATACCAGTGTTATTTTCAATTCAGTAAAAATAGCCATCTCAAAATTATAAAGTGTACCTAAGACTAATAATAGTATCCCATATACGAAATAATTTGCATACATTATTTTAATAACACAAATGAGTAATTAGACACTGTTGCAATTGTATCTTGCTGCATAACAAATTACCCAAAACTTGGTGGCTGAAAACAAAAATTTGGTATTAGTTTTTATAATTCTTTCTTTGACTGGACTCAGCTGGATAGTTCTCTCTGGATTTTACATGCAGCTGCAATAGGAAAACAGCTATGGCTACGATTACCTAAAGCCTCAACTGGTCTTAGTGGAATGGTCCCTTCGTTCTTGCAGCTGACATATTGACTTTCCTTGGCTGCTCTTTCTCTCCCCGTGGGATCTCATCTTGTGTATGTGGCTTGGGTTTCTCAGAGCAAAGTGATCCCAGGGTCGTGTTTGGTGCTGGTGTCAACCTATCGATAACCAGCGTTATGGCTGGACCAGCCCTTGGGGTTCCTATTATGATTATAACACACGATCAGCAATAACCATCAGGAAACTTTGCGGGGGGACAAAGGGTTTATTACTTACAAGTCCTAGAAATAACACAGCACACAAGGGGCGGCCACACAGTGAGGTCACTGGGGAAAGAGAGAGAGAGAGACAAAGACAGAGACAGAGGCAGAGACAGAGGACATGCAGCTGGCATTCTGCTTTTATTGGGGTTGAGGGTGGGGGCCTAGGGTTCTGCAGTCTTGCTCTTTATCGGTGGATTATAACATAAGAGCGGGAATTTAAAGTGAGGGAAAAAAAAGAAACAAGTAGTCTAAATGTTCAGTTATGGAAATAAACCAGGATCTTTAAAACAAAGGAACATAGGGGTGGGGCATGGCCTGGCTCTTTATCTTGCATGCTGAAGCTGGTTATATGTTATCTGTGGCTGCCAATTAGCTTATTAGAAGCAGACAACTTTTTCAAGTGGATGCATCTACAATCAAAGCTTAGGTCATTCACCTGCATTACAAAAAAGAAAAACCAACTGTCAGGGCTAATGCTACAGGTAGTCATACTTCCTACACAGTGGCAGGCGTCCAAGAGGAAGAAGTTTACCAGGCTAAATGAAGATTCCACCCAGAGCTGGCTATTTATAGAAGCAGTTACAAGGCTTACCCATTTTCAAAAGGGTGGAGAGGGAAACTCTGTTTCTCAATGTGGGTGTGGCAGGTTACATTACAAAAAGCCTATGGGATAGGAGAAAGTGTAGCCACCTCTAGAACACAAAATATAGCATAATCATCCACACCATTTTACTGATAAAGAGACTGGATCTCAGAGAGATTAGATGAACTGCCCAATATGTCATAGCTAGTGGGTGGCAGAGTTGCTACTCAAATTCATGTCCATCTAGTTCTAAGACCTACAGTTTTTTTCAGAAACCATAAAAATTAATGGCTGTTATTTAAAATACACACACACACACACACACACACACACACACACACACACAGTAAACACCATTTGGGAAGTCTTATCTTTGTGATGTACTTGTTAGAAATCTACTACACAAATTTTATCCACATATTTTCCTTGTGAATGTGAAAAAAATTAATTCCATAAGGATTTGGCTTACATTGCATGAAACACCATCAGATTAAAAAAAATATAAGGTAATATTTTGATCACAAGTTTGATCACAAGTATTATTTTGATCTTATTCTGTACCTCGATAAACTAGTATGATTAACCATAATCTGTCTTTAAAAAATGAGGAAGAACAGAGACATATCTAGCTTATTTGTCTTAGTCTATCAGTGTACACTCAACTTTATGTGACACACTACTTAGTCAATGATTTGGATATTTAATTAACCTTATTAACATACACACATATATTCAGAAAAATTCTTTGGTAAAATGGAGTAAATATTATCAAGTATTTTACTTATATTTTGGAAGAAAGGCTGGCTATTCTTATTAACAACTAAATATAATTTTTATCTTGTTACAAAGGTGGGTTTAATGTTCTCCTCAGCTTGACTAAACTTTCGACAACTTTTTTTTCTGATTAGAGGTCCTGAGCACAGAGCATTTACTTTAGAAAGCCTGCAATTTTAAATTCTTTCCCTACCTCTTAAAAACATTAATCTTTTATGACCTAGCAGTATTTTTCTCAAGGACCTGGAAGCCATCCCTTTGTAATGTAATCATTGGAAAAACAGGGCCTCTATATCCTAGTCTCTGTGGGAAAGTAGGATCCCAACTTCCATAGCACCAGTTAGCAAACACAAATGGAATAATCACATTGACCAACATTACCCTTCAACTCCTCCAGTATTTTTCCATTAGCTTACCCCAGCACTTAAAAAACGCTCCTGTCTTTTATTTCAGAGAGACTAAGTTCAGTCTCTCACCCCTATTGCAATAATATTGAACCCTACTGAAATTGTCTTGAGTAAAGTCTTGCTGTCCTATTTAACTCTGTGTGGTGCAATTTTTTCCTTTGACACTTGAAATAAGTTTGCTGTTTGTAAGATGTAAATTTAATTAACAAACTTTTTTCACTGGTTTCTCTTTGACATCCACAAATAGAGTCCTGGAAACTTGATGTAAGTGTTCTTCTTTGACACCAAATAGAAGGAATTTTTAAGGTACTTTGCAAATGTGTAGAACACGATTTAAGTACTTCAATAATAATGATGGTAATGACAATGATGTTGATACTAGATAAGGAAAAGTATTTTCGATACTTGTATAAGACATAAAACAATAAACGCATAAATATATTATGTTTAAGTTCAAATGTCCAACAGCTTATATTATCTATGCTGCTATTTTCAGAGAGGTAACAAGAAAGCATGTATACTATGAAAAGAGATTAAAGTCACAGTAAGTTGTTAATCATATACCAATGTGTTAATATTAAAAGATCACAGTGGTTCTATTTATTAAAAGTGAGTGGGTTTTTTTTTTCCTGTTTTCTTATGAAAAAGCTTAGTGAAATCTACACTCTTAAACAAAACTGGAGAAACCACCTGCATTCAAAGGATTATATACCTTGGGGCTGATCAGGCAGGAGTGTGATTGACAAAAGAACTTATATTTTTTTTCATTTTTGTTTAATAAAAATTGATTGTGCTTATTACAGCTTCATGCCATCACTCTACTGCAGGAGCTGAGGAGGCATTTCTTGATAAGTCCTATTTGCAGCCACTTATAGGCTTCAAAAACGCATCAGCCTGAAATTCATCATCATTTTTCTCCTCATTCCTAAATGAGCCTTTCCATTGAAAATTTGGTGAAATTCCATTCTCCATTTTTTGAGGTACTGAAGCAATAAAATTAGATATTTTTCACCTGCATGTTGTTTCAGGTACAATTTGGAGTATTTTTCTGGTGAAGGTCATTGAAAAAAATTCTGGTATAAGCATAGTTCAAAAAGTGGAAAAATTTTTATTTGACATGGTATATATAAAACCTTCTCTATGTACTTTGGATTTTGAAGTTAACATAAAATAAAAATGGAGCAATTTGGTTAATTTTTTAATGGCAGTGTCTGTATTTCTCAATTCTCATATCCTGTTCTTATTTCTAGTTCCCTTTTCTTATGGTATGTAAGATTCAGTAAGAATCATTTTATTTTTCCTGCTATAATCTAGAATAAATGTTTCAACACTCTATTGGTTAAGCTACCTTACAGGTGAAATTCTATATTAAAAATAAATATATTCATGTGATTTTTATAACTTTCCATATTAGTTAAACCACTGTAACAAAAAGGTCACATGACTTTATCTGGATTCCATTAGTTCTATTAGCCAGTAGATTTGGATTGTGAATGTAAATTCTTGGAAGTAAAAATGTCTTCCATTATTAGAAATAGCAAATTAACAGCTACTTACAATTTGGGGAAATAATCAAATAAAAATAAAATGAAAAAATAAAAATCCCAAAATCTCTACATCCACACATAGCAATATAAACATACAGCATTTCCTAGAAGTATTTTAAAATACACACACATGCACACACATATATCACTTGTGGTAGGCGAAAAAAAGTCTCCCCTAAATATAAACACGTCCTAATCCCTTGGAACCAGTGAACGTTATCTTACATGTTGAACAAAAGAAGTACTTTGCACATATGTTTAAATTAAGAATCTTTCGATGAGGAGATTATCTTTAGTTATCCAGATGGACCTTAAACACAATCACCTATATACCTTCCCTCACATGAAGAGGGAGGTGGAAGGAGTAGACACACAGAGAAGGTGATGTGACTGGAAGCAGAGATAAGAGCAACGTGGCTACAAGGTAAGGAAGGCTGGCTACCAGCAGAAAGTGAGAAGAGGGAGGAACAAATTCAACCCTAGAGCTCCCAGAGGAAGCATGGCTCTGCTGACATCTTCATTTTGACCCAGTGAAACTGGTTTCGGACTTCTGACCTCCAGAACTCTGAGAAAATAAATTTCTGTTGTTTTAAGTTTGCAGTAATTTGCAGTAATCTAAGAAACCAATATAGCACATAATTATAAACACATTGCATGTAAAATTTTGTTTTCTACTATTGTCATTTTATTAGTTCATACTCTCCTATTCACTAGTGTGTAAGCTTTATATCTATTGCACTCTAGTCATTGGTAATTATATGTCCTTACGAATGTGTGATAAGAAATATATGAAATAATTAGCAATTAATGATAAATACATAGCTTATTATTTTTCACTTTAAATCATTATTTGTTATTTCATGTTATAGAATATTTTTAAAAAGACTTTGGTCTTTTACAAAGTTTTGCTATCATTCATAGTGTTGTATTGAATATATTTATGCTTAATTTATTTCTTTATTTATCATTGCTTTCCTTAGGATAAGCAAGTTCTTTGGTGTCTGTGCATAGTTTATTCATCTAGAAGAGGTAAGATTTAGCCAAAACGACTTCTAAGATCACTTTCCACTACTGTATTCAAATTACTATTTTCTAAGAAGTACTAGGAGATGATAGAAGTTGTAAAGTAAAAAATATTCAGAATAGTTAAAAAATATACATACCGCCAGAACATGATTATTTGATCACTATGTATCCTTTTAAAAAAAAATATCTAGGAGTAAACACTGCAAGGTGATAGAGAGAATGCTAACAGAACATAGTTATTTTGATGATGTTCTAAAGACTTTCAACTTTGAGTTAAATTAGCAATTTCATGTCTATTTTAGCACATTAGATTGTGAAGTAAAATTATCATTTATTTCTCAACCCTTGCCTGCTAAAGTACTTGTATTAAGAGATCTGGAAATCTGACCTGAGATGTGGCCCTCAGCTCCAAGTAAAGAATTCTTTTGAGGTTTATGACAGATAATTTTTTTTAATTCTCAAAAATTCTTATAAAACTGGTATTCTTGCCATGTCTTTCTTTTCCATCACTCATACAAAATTTGACACTTCAGCTGTCGCTTCCAAAGGAAGTAAAATATGGTGATTCAGCCTTCACATGTTGCATGTTTTCTCCCTGCAATTCTATGTGTTGGTATTTAATATTGACTTAATAAGTCTTGCATAGCACAAATCAGTTCCTCTGTGTGTGTCTCTCCATCTCTCTCTCTGACTATCTCTTTCTCTCTCTCCATGTGCCTGTGATTTCTGCCAATTCACCAGCTGGTAGCTTTTCTTGGGTCCTTAATCTAAAGTGGTGTCAGAGTGGTTACTTTGTTGTCGAGTCTTGGAAACAAAGCTTTATACTGATTTTTAAAGGTGTTTTGCCTCGATACAACCCAGCATTATTACAAGAATGAACCTAAGCTTGAATCTTGTGAAAGTGGCCTAAACTCCTTAGAAGAAAAATATGGTATGGAAATATCATTAAATAAATTTTAAATGTTATTGAGGTGACTTGAAATGCTTCAGTTGCTTTTGGACCACTGCAATTATGAATAGACCCTAGATCTGTGGCTTGAAGAAAATAAAAGATTAATAAGTTCTCATTTGGGTTTTTCACATGGAGAGAATCTGCAAACAGCTCACAGAGATGACAAATCATTGACCCAACAGAAGGGGAAGCAGTGAGTGTGTTTCTTTTCCATCTTAAGTAATATGACAGATCCTTTTATTTAGGAATGAACTGCACTTTAGCCATATAAAACCTCTCTGCTTGTCTCATTTTATAGCTGTAATTTATTTTTAGTAATTACACATGTTAAGCAATGAAACTATAGTGCCCAGAAATCTCTGACACTAAAAGGCTTAATTTGAGACTTAGTATCATGCTGTCAAGCTAGCAGGCTTGCAGACCTGTTCCTTGGTCTGGTTCTGTTAGCTTATTATTTTTTTCTTTTTAAGATTTTATTTATTTATTTGGCAGAGAGAGATCACAAGCAGGCAGAGAGGCAGGCAGAGAGAGAGGGGGAAGCAGTCTCTCCGCCGAGCAGAGAGCCCGATGCGGGGCTTGATCCACAACCCTGAGACCATGACCTGAGCCGAAAGCAGAGGCTTTAACCCACTGAGCCACCCAGGCGCCCCTGCTTATTAGTTTTTGTGGTGGCAGGATATGAGGCACCTCATTCTTGTGAAAGAAGCAACGCAATTCTCAAATGAAAGCTTCCATTTCTTCAGCTTGTACAGATTTTGTTAGGGTGTGTGTGTGTGAGAGAGAGAGATAGAAAGTGACGGAGGGGGAGCAAACCTCAAGGATGAATGCTTAAATGGGTAGCAGTGAGAGCCAGCTATTCCTGAATATCTCTCCAAATCGGGCATGATTCAATACACGCATTTCAGGTGGCACTGCATTTTTCTTACACAAATGAAGTTACATTTAACCTTACAAATCGGAGCGATGGTAACTATGTTTACAATTGTTACGAAGTCGCTTTTATTTGGATGGTTGGGAATTCAAGGCAAGAAATAAACGGGGCAGCGGAAGTATATTAATTTCCTGGGGCTGCCATAACAAAGTACCACAAACTGGGTGGCTTCAATAAGAGGAATTTATTGTCTCACAGTTCTGGAGGCTGGAAGCCTAGGATGAACGCATCTGTAGACTCGCTGCTGCTGCTGATCCTGGGGGCTGTGGGGGAGAATCCGTCCCATTGCTCTCTCACACTTCTGGTGGCTTGTTGGCAATTTTCGGCAGTCTTTGCCTTGTACATCTCTACTTTCATCTTTAAGTAACATTCTCCCTGTGCATGTATTTGTCTTCAGATTTCCCTCTTTTATAAGGATATTTTGTCACGTTGGACTAGAGACCATTGTTACTCCAGTATGACCTGATCTTAATAAAGCACATCTGCAACAACCTGCTTCCAAAAAAAAGGTTAGGTTCTGATACTGCGGAAAATAATCAGACCGGTGAGAGACCAGGTGACACTTGGAGAAGTAGGAGAACTCAGATTTATTTTATGCCAGCGGACCCAGATGAGCTCATGCTCGAAGTTCTGGGCCCTGGGCAATGGGGCTGTAGGGCTTTTATAGGGGACTTCAGGCAGTCAGGTTCCAAGGGCTATGCTGACTGCTGGTAGGTGGGTTTAAATTGGGGGAGCGGGGGCTGCTTTAGGCGGGAACGGTAGAGGAGGGAGCCTGTGGTGGGAAGCCTGTTCACAGAAGCAGAAACACTGGTTATCTCTTGCTCCCAGTAGGGCTTCTAGTTCTCTCTAGCTTATTGTCAGTAACTTTCCATCTTCTGGGGCCTCCTGGCCTGGGCCTGCTCTGGGTAATTTTCCTCTTCACTGAAGCCCTGGGGGTCAGGACTTCACCATAATGAATTTAGGGAGAACACAATTTAACCTATAATGGAAGTATCCTCCCTGATTTTAGACATCTTCTTTTTGAAACTCCAGTGTAGGCAAACCTCAACAAGATAAAGGAATAGAAAATATCAGTGGTAGAACAGGAGATGTCTATTGGAAGGGACAATTAAAACATTTTTGGAGACTATTTTCGAAGAAATTTTAGGTTCAAAGAAAAATTAAGAGGAAGGTACAGAGACTTTCCGTATGCTGTTGTCCCCCACACATGCACAATCTTTCCCATTATAAACATCTGCCACCAGAGGTGTATTTGTTATAACTGATGAACCTACAAGGACTCATCATTATCACCCAAAGTCCGTAGTTTACTTCTTCACAGTTCACCCTTAGTGTTGTGCATCCTGTGGGTTTGAACAAATATATAATGGCATGTATCCATTATATCATACAGAGTATTTTCACTGCTCTAAAAATCCTCTGTGCTCCACCAGTTCATCCCTCCCACTCCTCACCCACTGGCACTTACTAACCTTTTCACTGTTTCCATAGTTTTGCCTGTTCCAGAATGTTCTATAACTGGAATCATATGGTACGTAGTCTTTTCACATTGGATTCTTTCACTTAGTAATAGGCATTTAAATTTCCCTTGTGTCTTTTCATGGCTTGAGAGTGCTCTCTCTCTTTTTTTAAGTAAACTCTATGTCCAACTCAAACCTATGACCCCAAGATTAAGAGTCATGCGCTCTTCTGACTGAGCCTGCCAGACCCCTGTGAGAATTCTTTTTTTTTTTTTTTTTGAACTGAATAACACCAATTTGTCCAGATGTCATTTTATTTGCCCATTCATATACTGAAGGACACCTTGGTTGTTTCCACGTTTCAGCAACTATGAATAAACATCCACATGCAGGTTTTTACATGAATATGAGTTTTCAATGCCTTTGAGTAAATACTGATGAGGGAGCAAAAGGCTAGCTGAAGACAAAGCACAAGCTGACACCCTTCAGCTCCCCCT
>CM052884.1:77885705-77916113 GCA_028534135.1 Potos flavus | reverse complement strand
ATTATTGCTGCATCATATCAGAAAAGTATGTAAGTTTTATAAGTAAATACCAAACTGTCTTCCAAAGTGGTTACCATTTTTCATTCTCGCCAGCAATGAGTGAGTGTTCTTTTTGTTCCATAATCTTGTCAGAATTCAGTGTTGTCAGCATTCCAGATTTGGGGCATTCTAATAGGTGCGTAGTGGTATTTCATTGTTGCTTTAGTTTGCATTTTCCTGATGACATGATTTGGAGCATTTTTTTTTCATATGCTTGTTATCTGTATATCTTTATGGTGAGGTGCCTGTTCAGGTCTTTGGCCCATATTTAAATCACATTTTAAATTTTCTTATTGCATTTTAAGAGTTGTTAGTATATTTTGGGTTGCATTCTATAGGGGACCAGGCAGCCCGCCCCAAAGTGGGACACTTTGGCATAAGTATTATTATTTATTTTTAAGATTTTATTTATTTATTTGAGAGAGAGAGCAGAAGCAAGGGGGAAAGGTAGAGGGGGAGGGGAAAGCAGACTCCCCACTGATCAGGGAGACTGATGGAGGACTCGATCCCAAGACTCTGGGATCATGACCCAAGCTGAAGGCAGACACTAAGTCAACTGAGCCACCCAGTCACCCTGGCATAAGGATTATTTTGAGTTGAAAGTAACAAAAACCTAAAAAGATACAGGAAAATCTTTGCCTCCCCCACAGCTGCCTAAATTTACACTGGAAAAGATAGCCTATAACAGGAAGAGAGCTGTTAACAGAGATTCCCCTTTACCTAAGGAACTTACCTGAATAACAGAGCAAGCTTTGTTTCCCCAAACATCATCTCCTTTCACGTTCTTGCTCCCCTTTGAGTCTTTGGACCCCACCCTTCCCCTGTAAGCTTCATGTTGCTTTATTGTCTTTGGAATCTCATGTTTAGGTGGATTCCCTGTGCATACACTTATTAAATTTGATTTTCTCCTATTAATCTGTCTCATGTCAATTTGATTCTAAGCCCAGTAGAAGGACCACAGGGCAGAGAAGGGTCTTTTTCCCTGACAACTCCCTTATCTATCAGCTAAGTCTTTTGCAAATATTTTCTCCACGTCTGTGACTTGTCTTCCCAGTCCCTTGACATTGTCTTTTGCAGAGCAGTCTTTAATTTTAATAAGCTCAAGGTCATCTTGATTTTCTCTTATGCTATCTCCTAGGAGTTTCTCAATTTGCATTTCACATTCAGATCTATAATCATTTTGAGTTTATTTTTGTGAAAGGTGTAACATCAGTGTCTAGATTCCTTTTTTTTGAACGTGAAAATGTTCAGTTTTGTAGCACCATTTGTTGAGAACACTAACTTCGCTCCACTGCCTTGCTTGTGCTCCTTTGTCAAAGATCAGTTGACCATATTTATATGCATGTTTTTCTATTATGTTCCATTATCTATTTTTCTTTTATCTTTTCTTTCTTTCTTTTTCTTTTTTTGGCAATATCACAGTGTTTTAGTTATTGTAGTTTTATAGTAAGTGGTGCAGTTGGGTAATATCAGTTTCCAACTATGGTCTCCCCCTTCAATATTGTGTTGCCTATTCTGGTCTTTTGACTTTCCATATAAATTTTAGAATCAGTTTGTCTATATCTACAAGATAACTTGCTGCTATTTTGATTGAGATTGCACTGAATCTATAGAACAAGCTGGGAAGAATTGTCATCCTGACAACATTGAGTAGTCCTATTCATGAAACTCTCCATTTACATAGTTCTTCTTTGATGTCTTCATCTAAATTCTGTGGTATTCCTCACATAGATTTTGTACATATTTTGTTAGGTTTATATCTATATATTTCATGTTATTTGGATGCTAATGTAAATGATATTATATTTTTAATTTCAAATTCCATTGGTTCATTGCTGGTAAATGGTAAAGTGATTGCCCTTTGTAAATTAACCTTGAGTCCTGCAACCTTTTTAGTATCATGGAATGTTGCAGAGTTGGCATATAATCCTCCCTCAGCCCTCCAGGTAATATTTAAAATTCAGGACAGGTATGCTATTACAAAGCTCATTTATAAAATTAATTAATATATGTCAATTTAATTCAGGACTGGCATTTGAAACTAATTCTCCTTACTTTGATGCTATCATTCCTGATCTTGTGTGTGTTTATATGTGCATGTGTGTGTGTGCTTGCGTGTGTAGCTTTTGTGGCTTAATCCTTTTTTTTTTTTCCTTCCCATTTACATGGCTTTGCCTGTAGTGCATTTTCTTTCTTGATGCTAGGTCTTTTATTTTTATTCTTCTGAGACCAGTCACCAAATTGCACATCTTTCTCCTGAAAACCTAGATTCCCATTTAGTGAAATTCCCCAAGAAAAGAGAACTTTATTTACTTATTTATTTAATTCTATTTGTGAAACTGCTTTCCAGATTTCATTGATTCTATTCCTTTAGTAAGAGTTTCACATAACAGTTTTCAAAGTTTCTTCGAACTTGTCATGTTTTGAAACTCTTAAATTTTTACAGCATGCTTGAGAAGATAAAAATGCCTAAAGAATGATCACAATAGTCTTCACCATTATGCCTTTCTTTGGAATTTACCTCTTTCCTTCCATGGCTTAAGGCTGCAGGAGTCAAGGTTTTCCTACATACCATTAAATGAAATTTGCTTTTACATGAAGGAATCTTCCTAAGCAACCTTCAAATTTTTTTTCCGTGGTATTTTCTGACATGCATGACCATAAGTTTTCTCTTGGTTGCTTATTGTAGAATTACAGTATATTTCTCTTTGTCATATAATTGAAAACCATACTGCTATCGTCACTGTCAACATTGCTATATGATAGAACATACCACCGTGAACTTCATTTACTTAGTTTTCTGAAGGGCTCAGTATATAATGCTTCACTAGTGAACAGATAGAGGAAGTCCTAAGAAACACAAGTAAATAATCTGAGGTAGACAATTTGCCCCAAATTGCTCTCACTTATTACGTACATATAACGGTCCTTTAAGAAACATGAAATTAAATGTTTTGAATTATTACTAAAAATTTCAGTCACTTTTTTAGCATAGCTATTGTAAATACTAATAAAGTTTCCAGTGAAGTAAAATATTTCTTTGTTAGTTGTTATATCTCCCAATTCTATTAAAGTCTAACAGCCGCATAACACAAGAGCCTTGCTTCTTATTCCATGACTTATATTATCATTCACAACTCTCACTAGGCTTAGAAGAGTTAAAATGTTTGAGTTCCAGAACTATGAGCTTGTATAGAGGCCACTTCTACAGCTAATTTCCCTCAGTCTTTGATAAGCTCTTATTGAGCCTCTTAAAATATGTCTATAAATTCCCCTGGGCCCTACTCTATGACTTTTTCAGACTAAGTAGGGGAGGTGGTATGTTTATTTTGAGTATTCCTTTTTCTACATACTTAAATTCTACTCTTCTCAAATATAAACTAGCTATTTAGATTATGTGTCAAATTGTCATTTATCACACCTCCAATTCAATTCCATTTTATATCTCTTCCCTGGTCTGTAAAATTATTGCTTATGACACCACTTATATCTGGAAAGTTATTTCTACAGACATAAAAGTGAGCAATCTAGAGTACAATTTAGTTGTTTTATTTGTGGTAGGAATAAGGTGGATAGTCAACTCTGAAATTTATGCCGTATACAATTCCTAGAAGTGTTCATATCTATTATTTTATTTGTAAAAATACAACCTTTCAGTATTAAAAATATATATATAAAGTAAGAATAATTTCCATAATTTTAAGATTTGTTTTCCAAAGTTGAATAGATCTTATTTATTTTTAAGGAGTCTGAAGAAAACTAACCTCCAATTTAATTTAGATAAAAATATTTTACTTCAATGATCAGCAGTCATCTAAGCTTCTAGTTCCCCCTTTTCAAATAAACATTACATGTATCTTCTATAAATCATTTCATTCATTCCTTCCAGTCTTTCACAGACTTAAATTTCATTTCTGGGTTTTTTACTATCATTTTCCATCACCCACTATACCCCTAAACTTTGGGAAATAGCTTTACTCTCATTTTAGCTTTCATAATTTAGTTTGTAGGAAATTTTCAGAGGATCTTGAGATGTTGTGGTTATTTTTGAATTTTAGCTCCAAATATTCAGTTAATTTCAACCCACGGAAGTGTTGCAGGATCCTTAAGCACAACAGTCAAGAAAGAATCCTTGAAATCTTTTACAGTTTAACTTGGTAAGTCTATGTAAATAGCATAGGGACAGGCCCTGTGGGCAGAAAGTGAACTGTTACTGGATGAAGTTGGTGATTTATATGCTTAGTGCTCAAGGGGGAGAGGATGTGCAGGGAGTATTAGATCATAAATGTTTCTTCAAATTTCTACTTGTAAAACTACTTTTGCAAGATTTCTCTGGTGCATATCATTCAGTTCAATATTAGCTATAGGTGAGATTTATAGACAGTCATGGGACCGTTTAAGAATGTAACAACCAGTGTGTATTTGATTCTTATTGAGACTATGCAGATTCTAGGTCAACCTTCTAGAATAAAAGTGAATGTTTTTTGCTTCTATCCATCAGAAGTAGAAGTACAAAATATAGCTATTGGGTACGTTATGTGCTTCTTTTTCATCTTTTCCCTACAATGACGATATCTAGAGTGAATATCAGCAAAAAAAAAAAAAAAAAAAGAGAGGGGAGGAAAAAAGACAAGTCTATCCTAAACAAGATAAATACAATTAGGTGTATTAATTCATGTGTTATATTAAGTAATTTCCTAATTAAGTTCCAGAATGCTCTTTTTTTTTTAAAGAAATTATCTAAATCTAAGTGACAAGAACATTAGTCAAAGCAAATGTGAAATAGTTTCTATTGGCAGGGATTCAGGAAAGGGATGCCAATGTTTCTTAACCTTGATTGTAACGAAAAAAAAAAGATAAACAATCATTTACACAAAAATTTTAACAGAAGGAGTAACATATTGCATATGCCCAATCCTTATGGCATAAGCTAGAATTATTTGCCAAATCATAAACTTTGAAAATCAAGCCTTTAGATAATAAGATATTCTTGGTGAGCTCTCCATAATGTTTATGACAGACCCCTTAATATAAAATGACATACTATAGTCACAAAATGAAAAAATGCCCTTGAGACTAAATATAAGAATAAATGCTGACTAGAAATGTTAGCTGAAAAATTAAGAATTTTAGAATTAAAAAAAGTATTTTAATCATAACCATATAATGTCTGGAAAGCACAGAAAAGAAAAAAAAGAGAAAATATCATGGTTCCACATTCCACAGATAACCATTGTTAACATTTTGGTACAGTTTTAGAGTTTTTTAATTTCATTATACTGTATATAAAATTCTAAGTCCAATTTTTTTTTTTTTTTTTTTTTAACTCTAAAGCACAGGGGCACCTGGATGGCTCAGTCAGTTAAGGATCTGACTCTTGGTTTTGGCTCAGGTTATGATCTTGCAGGGAGTGGGATGGAGCCCTGCATAGGGCTCTACGCTCATTGCAGAGTTTACTTCAGATTCTCTCTCCTTTTCCCTCCTGCTCTCTCTCTCTCTTTCTCAAATAAATAAAATCTTAAAAAGAAATAAAGCACTAAGGCACATTTATTCTTTAAAAATGATGAATTTGGGATAAATTATGTTGAAGTATGCTTTTGTGTGAGAACTTACTTCAACATTCTCCTATGGTTGGATACTTAATGAAGTTTCCATTTTTTATTCATTATAAATTACCTCCTCAAACACAATTTGAATATAAATATTTTTCCTAGATCTACACTATTTTTTAGAGAAGTGTTTATGTGATGAAGTTAATAGCTCAAATCTCTAAGTTAGATAATGCCAAATTGTTTTCCCAAGTAGTTATACTAATTTACCTTCCACTGTGATGCAAGACTTATATCAACTGAGTATCTTTATTTTTATCATTGATAATTTCTATGAAAGAACTTGTATGATTTTTATTTTAGCACGTGTTTTAATTTAGGTAAAATTTCTCATATTCTTTTTTCTCTATTTAATAATAGTTATTGCTTTTTAGACATGCATGATCTCAAACTTTTTATTATAATTTCCCTCATTACTTTTATTTTTTAAAGTTTTTTCTCCACTTATTTTTGTTATAAAGGATTCAAACATATAGAAAATATGTAGTATGCCACCCACCACTTGACTGTAAAACTTAAATGTTTTATCATATTTACTTTGTGTTTTTCTTTTTCAACAAGAACATTTTTACCTGAAGCATACTTCAGAATACATGGTTCTAAAAGATATATATAAAACCTCATCCAAAAAAAAAAAAAAAGAATAGAATACACACTTTCTTTAAGTACACATAGAAGAATCTCTTGGTTAAATCATATAAAAAGAGACATAACACGTATTACAAATTTAAGAAGACTAAAATCGTACCAAGTATATTTTCCAGCCACAGTGGCACAAAACTAAAGATCAACAATAAAACAAAACTAGGAAACCTACAATGTAAATATTAAATATTTAGTATGTAAATATTAAAAAACACACTACTGCACAAGCAGTGGGCCAACTAAGAAATAAAATGACAAATCAAAATATGTCTCTAAACAAAAGAAAAAGAAAATACAATATTCCAGAAGCTATGGGATGCAGCAAAAAGCGGATTTTAGAGTGAAATTTATGCTATAAATGCATATGTTAAGAAATAAAATTCAAATAAGCAACTTAGAAAAACTAGAAAAAGAAGAAATTTAGCTGAAATTTGTTAGAAGAAGTAAATAACAAAGAAAAATCAGAAATAAATTAATACAGACCAGAATAAATAGTAAGATAACATTGAAAGTAATGACCAGTTTTTCCAAAAAAATAAACCAAATTGGCAATGCTTTAACTACATTAACTAAGAAAAAAGAGAGAAAACTCAAAAACCAAAATGAGAAATGGAAGAGAGAACAATACAACAGATAACCATCGAAATATGTAATGTGGTAATAGATTATGATAAATAATTATGTACTCACAAGTCAGATAACTCAGAAAAAAAAAAAGATAATTTCTAAAAATGCACAAGTTACCACAATTGGATCATGAATTTTGAATCCAAGAAATAGGAAATCTTTTTAGACCAATAAGAAGAATCAAAGTCGAGGGTGCCTGGGTGGCTCAGTTGGTTAAGCGACTGCCTTCGGCTCAGGTCATGATCCTGGAGTCCCAGGATCGAGTCCCACATTGGGCTCCATGCTCCACGGGGAGTCTGCTTCTCCCTCTGACTTCTCCCCTCTCATGCTCTCTCTCTCTGTCTCAATTAAATACAATAAATCTTTAAAAAAAAATGCAAAAAAAAAGAAGAATCAAAGTCAAATTAGGAATCAAAAATCTCCCAGGACAGAAAAGTCCAAGACCACATGGTTTCATTGGTGAATTCTACCAAACATTTAAAAAAATAATTAACGACAATCTTTATCAAAATGTTACAAATAATGGAATAGAGGGAATACATTCAAAATTATTCTATGAGGCCAATACTACCCTGATATGAAAGCGGATAAAAACAATACAACAAAAAGTCTAGTTTGTCCCATGTGAGTATTGCTACTCCTACTTTCTTTTGCCATCCATTTGTGTTTCTTCAACCCCTCACTTTCAATCTGCAGACATCTTTAGGTCTAAATGAATCTCTTGTAGGCAGCATGTAGATGGGTCTTATTTTTCCATCCATTCTGACACACTGTGTCTTTTGTTTGGAGCATTCAGTCCATTTACATTCAGAGTTATTATTGATAGATCTGTAATTAGTGGCATTTTATTACTTGTTTTGTCATTTCTGAAGATTTTCTCTGATCCTTCTTGTCTTTGTTGCTTTGGGTCTCTCCTTTGCACTCAAAGACACCCTTTTAATATTTCTCACAGGAAATGTGTATTGGTCACAAACTCCTTTCGTTTTTGTTTGTCTGGGAAATTCTCTCTTTCTATTCTGAATGATAGTCTTGCTAGCTAGAATACTCTTGGCTGCAGATTTTTCCTATTCAGCATTTTGAATATATCATGCCACATTCTTCTGGCTTGACAAGTTTCTGTTGAGAAATCTCCAGCTAGCCTTATGATCTTTACTTGCTTACAAAGTAAGATTTGTCTTGTGCTTTTGAGGTTGTTTCTTTATCACTATATTTTGCAAATTTAATTATAGAATGTATTGTTGTTGAACTTTTGTTGATTTTGATGAGAGTTCTCTGTGCCTCCTGGATCAGGATGTCTATTTCCTTTCCCAGATTAGGGAAGTTTTTCTGCTATTATTTCTTGAAATAACTTTTCTGCCCCCTTTCTATCTCTTTTTCTTCTGGGACTTCTATACTATGAATGTTATTACATTTCATGGAGTCACCGAGTACCCTAAATCTATTTTCATGTTGCATAATTCTTTCTCTCTTTAGTTCAGCTTCATTATTTTTCATTACTTTGAACTCTGGGTCACTTATCCTTTCCTCTGTTTCTTCCAGCATTGTGTTCATTGCATCAAGGCTGTTTCCCAGTCATTTATTGCATTTTTCATTTTTGATTGATTCTTTTTAACTCTTTTGTCTCTGTGGTAAGGGTCTTTCTGAAGTCATCCATTCTTTTGTCAAGCTCAGTGAGTATTATTATGACTATTGTTTGAAATTTTCCATCAGGCATGTTACTTATATCTTGTTGCTTGTTGGCTGTGACCTTATCTTGTTCTTTCATCTGGGATGAATTCCTCCATCTTGGCATTGTGTCTAAGTCTCTGTCTTCTGTGTATTAGAAAAGCCAGTCATGTCAGTCATGTTTCCTGCTCCTCTCCTTGTGAAGAAGATGTCATATTGTGCCCAGGGTCTGGTGCTTCAGGGAGTGTCTCTGGTGTGTGCTGCATATGCTCTGCTATTGTTTTTTGGCTGCTCTATCCTTCAGGCCAGTCTGCAGAGGTTCTCCTTTCCTGGTGTGGGCCATGTTTGTTCCCTGGGCTGAATGTGGCAAGTTTTCACTAGGTGTGCTCTGGTCTGCTTGTGAAATGACCTGACACTAACTCCATTAGAACTAAGGTCCTGCAGAGCTCTCTGGTAAGGAGATGTAGTGTGGACAGGGATTTGTGCTGGTCTTCTGGAGAAGGGGCCCATCACACTGGGACTGAAACAAGCTTGACTGAGAAGAGCCGTTCCACCAGAGCACAGGGGTTGGGACTTGGTGTAAGCAAGTTAGGCAGCCAGTGTCTGCACTGAGCTGTTTCTTTCAGGTGGCTCTGAGTTTATGCTGAGGGGTGGCGGAAAGATATGGCACCAGCCAGCTCCTTTGTTCCCGGAGAACCATCTCTGTGAATGCTACCTCTCAGAGAAATGCTCCTAGAATAGTGAATAATCTCCCCACTCTGTGTTGGAGGCATTTTACAGGTTGCTGTTTCCTTGCTGTCTGTCCTGAATTGTTTGCTTGCCTTCTCTCCAGCAGCAGGACAGTGCCCTCCAGGCTGTATCCCAGCCACACCTGCTGAACTTTAGAACTCCAGGCTTTAATTTTTTTGATGGCTGCATAATATTCCATTATAGATAGATAGATAGATGATAGATAGATAGATAGTTAGATAGATATCTTACCTCTTCTTTATCCATTCATCTGTTGATGGACATCTGTGCTCTTCCCATAGTTTGGCTATTGTGGACATTGCTGCTATAAACATTGGGGTGCAGGTGCCCCTTCGGATCACTACATTTGTATCTTTGGGGTAAATACCCAGTAATGCAATTGATGGTTTGTAGGGTAGCTCTATTTTCAGCTTTTGGAGGAACCTCCATACTGTTTTCCAGAGTGGCTCCACCAGTTTGTATTCCCACCAAAAGTATAGGAGGGTTCTCCTTTCTCTGCATCCTCGTCAACATCTATTCTTTCCTGACTTGTTAATTTCAGTTATTCTGACTGATGTGAGGTGGTATCTCATTGTGGTTTTGATTTGTATTTCCCTGATGCTGAGTGATGTTGAGCACTTTTTCATGTGTCTGTTGGCCATTTGTATGTCTTCTTTGCAGAAATATCTGTTCATGTCTTCTGCTCATTTCTTGATTGGATTATTTGTTTTTTGGTGTTGATTTGATAAGTTCTTTATAGATTTTGGATACTAGTCCTTTATCTGACATGTCATTTGCAAATAGCTTCTCCCATTCTGTTGGTTGTCTTTTGGTTTTGTGTGAAGGCTTTTTATCTTGATGAAGTCCCAATAGTTCATTTTTCCTTTGTTTCTCGTGCCTTTGGAGACATGTCTAGCAAGAAGTTGCTGCAGCCAAGGCCGAAGAGGTTGCTGCCTGTGTTCTCCTTAAGGATTTTGATGGATACCTGTCTCACATTTAGGTCTTTCATCCATTTTGAGTCTATTTTTGTGTATGGTGTAAGGAAATGAAATATTTCCATTTGCAATGACATGGATGAAACTAGAGGATATTATGCCAGCAGAATAAGTCAGTCAAAGAAAGACAATTATCATATGATCTCACTGATATGCAGAATTTAAGAAACAAGGCAGAGGATCATATGGGAAGATAGAAAAAAATGAAACAAGACAAAACCAGAGAGGGAGACAAACCATAAGTGACTCTCAATCTTAGGAAACAAACTGAGGGTTGCTGGAGGGGTGGGGGTGGGGAGTATGGGGTGGCTGGGTGATAGACATTGGGAGGGTATGTGTTGTGGTGCGAGCTGGATGTTGTGCAAGACCAGTGAATCACAGACCTATACCCCTGAAACAAATAATACACTACATGTTTAAAAAAAGAAAAAAGTTAATTGACCAAAACAAAACAAAAACAAAAACAAACAAAACCTCCAGGCTTTAAGCTCCACCGGTTACAAGAACTCACCAAATTCAGCCCCTCTCATTTTCTGAGCCAATAGTTTTGGCGAAATGTTTTCCTGTGCATTCCCCTGTGTGCTCCTCTCTTACCCTTCTCGGTGACCACAGCTCCCTCACCTCCATAGCACCCACAATCCCTTTCTCCCCTAAGCCAGTCTCAGTACTTCCTACCTTCTTCAATGTGGCCTCTTCCTTCCCTTAAGTTGTGGAGTTTGTTCTGTCAGTCTTCAGGCTGATTTCTGGGGTCTTTCTAATAATTTGATAGTTATCTAGTTGTGTTCATGGGAACAGAAAAGCCCAGGGTACTTTAATTCCCCTATCATATTTGATCCTCCCTTTCCTCATTACTTTTAAATTTAAGCCAGTTTCCTCTAGAGATTTCATAATTTCTCAAATATTTCTACATTTCAAAGGTTTTATAGATTTGATTTACCTCTTTATTTAGAACTGATTTTTGATAAAATATAAGGTCTCATTTTTAAAACAACCATTTATTGAAAAGCTGTCTTTCCTACATATCTGAAATATTTTTAAAACCTATCACATTAGATTATTTTATATAATATGATTTGTTTCAAATCTCTTCATTTACTTCCTATAATTTTATGCCAGTAAATACTGGCATATTTTAAATTATCTAGTTTTACAAATTTTGATAATAGTACAGTTTATCTATCCTATATCCCTATATCAAGTCAAAATAGTATTTCTTTCATTTCTTTTTCTTTTTTTTTTTTTTAAAGATTTTATTTATTTATTTGTCAGAGAGAGAGTACAAGCAGGCAGAGTGGCAGGCAGAGGCAGAGGGAGAAGCAGGCTCCCTGCTGAGCAAGGAGCCCGATGTGGGACTCCATCCCAGGACCCTGGGATCACGACCTGAGTTGAAGGCAGCCGCTTAACCAACTGAGCCACCCAGGCGTCCCTCATTTCTTTTTCTTTAACGAGTATGTCATATCTATACTGGTGGTGAATACGGATAAATTTTATAGTTAACTTTTTGTGTTTCTCCCACAGCTATGCCCCAGATATAAGAATATTTTACATAAAAAATATGTTAGAATTCATAATTAATTGAAATGTATCCTGACATCTTGCAGTCTTCATACTCATGAACATTCATAATTTTTATTTTATCTGTATTGTACATTATTAAGAAAACAGTGAAGCAATAAAAATAGTATCATTTGATGCCCTATTGTTCTTTTATAGTTGAACAGTTGTCCATATAATTTATTCAACTATATTCCATTTGATTATCATTGATTACATTTTCATTTCTTTTTAAATGTCAAATTTTGCAAAATATAATTTTTATTTTAATACACATATATTTCTCATACACCTTTATACTTTTTAAAAATGTTATTCATTATTCTGGAAAGATTCTTAGACTAAAGAGGGTTGTTAAAAAAAAAAGAAAAAGAGGATTGTTGAGTCAAAGGATATGGATATTTAAACAATTTTAATTTGTATTTTTGCATTACTTCCACAACAATGACTTAACCAATCTACATCTCCAGCAAGATATGAAAGTATCCATTTTCCTACACTTTCAGAAGTTGAGTTTTATCACTTTTTAAAAATTTTTGCTTAGGTGCTGAGTGAAAAATTATCTTCTGTTGACCTTCTATATTTCCTTTCTTTTTACTCACTTAATAACTGTTTATTGATTGCCTGTCATTTGCTACTCACTAATTTATACATGAATGGCGAATAAACAGTTGCAATTTTCTTGGAACTTACATTTAGTTGAGAAAGACAGATAATGTATAAGTAAAGTCATAAATTAGATGATTTTAGTTAGGAAAAAATATTGTAAAAAAATATATATACTTGATGAGCCTGAGAGACCATGAGCTACTTGGGCTATTTTAGACGATAGGGACTGAAGAGGTGACTTTGACCCTATTCATTAAAAAAGCCAGGCAAACTGGTCCAAGTCAAGGGAAGAAAATATTAAAAGGCACTATTAAAAACTCGTTTTTCATAATAGACCATATACTCAAATTCCAGTGCAGAGACTTACCAATTAGAAATTTTTATTAGTGGTTACCAGCTGGGTCTCTGGAATTAGTTGGTCATAGATTTAATTCTTAACCCCTGATCTTCAGTTTCTTTATTTTCTAAATGGGAGTAATGTCTTATATCTAGTCATTATACAAATTAGATACGGAATATGGGGCACCTGGGTGGCTCAGTGGGTTAAAGCCTCTGCCTTCAGCTCAGGTCATGATCTTAGGGTCTTCGAATTGAGCCCCGCATCGGGCTCTCTGCTCAGCAGGGAGCCTGCTTCTCCCTCTCTCTCTGCCTGCCTCTTTGCCTACTTGTGATTTCTCTCTCTGTCAAATAAATAAATAAAATCTTTAAAAAAATAGATATAGAATATATAAAATGTGTAGTAAAGAGTCTGTTTTCACTCAATAATAATAATTATTATTATTCTATTGTTTTTAAGTAGAGAAAACAGACACAAATGATTTCAACTGGGGATTTATATTTAGAAGATATGGACTGGATTGACATCACATAATAGCTGTATGGCCAACTTAACTTGTTAAGCTTCAGTATATTTCATTTATAAAGATAAGTTTCATCTATCTTCCTTTATTTCTGGAGCCCTACTTGGTACCCAATTTCTTCCTACTCTAAGGTTCTGCCTTTCTGAGCACATTAAGTAATACATAAATTACTCATTGAGTCTTTATGCTTTGCCATAAGATCTCCAACATCAAAAAACTCTGCTTAGAATCTCCTCAATATTTATCTGTACCAGAGTGCTAGAATATTCCCTTCTTCTTCTCTTACAGTGTCCTATCCACTAACCAGAATTTCTGCCTGCTGGCAATGTCAAGATAGTCTATGTTGCCAGAAACTTGTCTTATATGCAGGCTCTGGCTATTTCCAGACCTGTCCATTTGCCCAACAAGCTACTATATTAACCCTATGAAGACAAAAATATGATGTGTAAATATGTTATCCACTCAACTACCGAGCAAATGAGATTAAAATAAGTTTTGTTTTGTCTTTGTAGATCTAGAAGTTATATAAAGTATGAGTTCTGATATCACCGTTTCTTTTAAACATGTACTTTTGAACAAAATTTTTAAAAATAATAAACTACAATGAAATTATAAGGGAAGGTATAAAGAAATTAACTTTAGCTAAAATAAGTCTTATTTATAAGATTACTCTATGAAATTACATATTCATAATTATTGTCTCAATTTTTCTTGCATGAAAGGTTTTCCAAAAAAAAATTCATTAATTATTTGAGACAATTTAATAATAATAGCAGAATGTGATTGTAAAAAGTCACATGTTGATTGCTGAAAGGGATTTTATTCCAGTAAAGGAAGGAAAATAGGATATAAGCTTCCCAACTGAGATATCACCCATAAGTAAATGAGCCTAATTACCACAGCTGGCTTCATTTTCAACTGACAATGCAGTAATCAACAAGTGACAGACAAGAGAAACCTATGACACTAGAATACTAAACCATTTCAATAAATTATAAAAACAGCATTTGACTGACAGTTATTTTTATATTTAATGTGACATTACCTTTCTTCCCAGGAGAAATCAACCACATTGGTAGAGACTTTTCTCCCAGTTTATTTTTCAGCTTAAACCTTAGGGTAAATAACTTTTGGAAAGTATGCCTCCCAGAAGGTAATACCAGATGAAATTTGGTAAAACTCTAATACAAATAAGGAGAGAGAGAGAATTTACCTGTTCTTCCAACCCCCTACCCCAGTGATTTCTATTTGTTCAATGAAGATCAACTTTTTCCCAATTTTGAAGACATGATGGACGACCAACATTCTTGACACCCACAATGCAATTATGACTTCTCATGGATCCTTATTTTAGTCTAGTTCCCATGTGAATGGTAAACTTTGGGTATTTGACATGTCTTAAGTATTAGATCCATTGTGCCTGAGCCCCCAATTCTTGTTTGCTTATGTTTGCATCATATTTTAATCCCAGTTTCCCTTCCTTGCAGTTATGTTCCAAATTCAGAATCTGGTAATAAATGGGAATAATTGATGCTTTCCTTAAGAGATGAAATTGTACTTGTTTCTTCCTCATATTCTTGAAGTATTAGACATCTTTAGTCCTAGAGGGGCAGGATGTATTAGAATAGTTCTAAATTTTTTTCTCAAAAATATAAAAATCAAGCCTATTCTGAAATTAAGAGAGTGCTATTTGGATCATTCTATGTCAATGTGGAAAATTCATTGTTCTTTAAGAAAAGAGAGAGAGAGGGAAATGAGGTAAAAGGAGAAATGAGGCAAAAGACACAGGCTCCAGTTAAATACTGTATATGCATAGTTTTGGAAACATGTCCTATGAATAGCTAATTTAAAAAAAAATACTTTAAAAACACTACTGTTGGGTTGCCTGGGTGGCTTAATGGGTTAAGCGTTTGCCTTCAGCTCAGGTCATGATCTCAGGGTCCTGAGATTGAGTCCCACGTCGGGCTCCCTGCTCAGTGGGGAGCCTGCTGCTCCCTCTCCCTATGCCTGCTGCTTCCCCTGCTTGTACTCTCTGTATATATCAAATAAATAAACTTAAAAAATCTTTAAAAAAACACACCACTGAATTCGGAACAATGAGAGACACCTCTGCCCAAGGATCTCTAGTGTATTTGAAGGTGTGCCCAAGGACATTTTAAGGGCATCTGTTTCTACTGCCAAGTGTTGCTCTGAGACCTCAAGTTAAAATGCCTATTTTAAAGTATAAAATGCCTAAAAACTGACTTTTAACTATTTAGAAATCCACTGCTGGACAATTCACTAGCAAAGAAGAGATATACAGATTATTCTAAAAGGCAGAAAAGACTGAAAAAACATTAGTAAAACACCAACTGGCAGACAAGATAGAGGGGCAAAAAAGGGAGACAGGTGATGGAAACAGATGGAGAAATCAGGATGGAAAAATGGTATTAATGCAAGTATGTCAGGGGCGCAAATCCTGTAATCTATGAGCAGATCCTGCAAGTTAGGTATGGAGTGTATTAAAATTATTACAATGCAGTAAAGATTATATTGCTGAGTAACTGACAGTGCAGAGAGAAGCAGGCAGATATTAGCAAATACAGGAAATGTAGATATAAACAGAATGGAGGAAAATTAGATAAAAATAAAAATAGAATGATGCATAAGCTTTATGTTTCCTTACTAGAAGGGCCATATCTAAAACAGGATAAATAGAACCTGATGCATGGAGATTGTCACCTATGCAACAGCATTTAGATAAATAAGTCTTATCCCATTTAGATAAGACTGCACATTTTCTGTTAGAACTGAGATTAAATCAGTTTTAAACCTATGAAGGGACAGTTCTGTTCTGCTTAAACCTTACCTGAATGTATAGACAGTGTCACTATGAAAACCAATTTGTGAGCCCCCAAGTCTCAGGGCAGTGCTAAAAATAACATTGTCCATGTCCACAAGAAACTAACCATTCAAATATTTACTGAGTTATTACAACAGAACTGACATGGTCTGGGCACTGAGGATTGAATTAGAAAAGATGTGGTCTCTATTCTCATGCAGCAATAGTATAGTGAAGGGGAAATAAACAAACAATTCCATAAATTAGTGTACTTTATATGTTGTGATAAAATCTATGCAGAAATAATACAAATTATTGGGTGAATCTATAGCAAGGGAGTATGTAGTGTTAGATTTTGGGACCAGAAGGAAGGCTGCCCTGAAACATGTACTTTGATCCAATACGTAAAGGAGAAGTAGGGGTCCTCTAGGAGTGGGGGAAGAAATGGTAAGATGATGGGGGTTGGGGGAAAGCAAAGCAAAGGCCTAGAGGTGAAGGGCCTGTCTTGGAGGATCGGAAAGAAATCAGTACATTGGGATTGATGGAGTGAATGGATGTAAGGTCTAAGAGAAGACTGGAAGAATAGGCAGTGGTAGATCATGAAGACTTTTGTAGGCCATGTTTCAACAATTAGGGCAATGACATGTTTACAAATTATAATGCAAATTATAAAAGAATGTTTAAAGTAAAAATAAAAAAGGATGTTCATAAGGGCATTGACAGAGTGTCCTCAGGAAGGACAGCACAAGGAGAGATCATTCTTACTGATAGTTCATTGAAGGCTTCTTGGGGGAGTTCTCATCTGTGCAGGACCTTGATGGAGAAATAGCATTTTAATTGGAGAACTGAGGTGAGATAGGAGAAAAAAATTGTTACAAAAGCAGAGGAGGATATAACGTGGATGATGAATACAGAGTCTATTTGAAAGGATGTAACTGGAGATGCAGCCGAAATTATAGATTGGAACCAAATCATGGAGGACAATGCTGGTTACATGAAAAAATTTTTACTTTATTTTATTTAACTCTATAAGTAGTGAGAAATCTACCATACTACTTAGAGTATGAGCTTTGGGTTTGAGTTCTAGCTTCGTCACTTACCAGTTGTGTGAATTTGGGCAATTTAACATGTCTTTGCCTGTTTTTTCAAATAGAGCCTCTTTGGGATGATACAAGGATCAATAAAGATTCATAAGATGAAGTGTATAAAGGCTTAGTTCAATGGTTTATACATAAAAGTTTAATGAATAGCGGATATTTTTACTGTTGACATTAATAAAATAATTCACATTGGCCTGGAGTATACATCAAGATAGGATACTTGGTAGAGAGATCCTTGGGCTAGGGATTGAGGCCATTGTAGAAATTAAGATATGAGGTGATGAGAATATGAACTAAGAAGGGCATTTGCAGTGGAAAGGATGGAAATGATGCCATACGGACAATATGTAGAAAAAGGCAATATGGCTATGAAACATTTAACAGCATAAGGGCAAAATGCAAAAGTCAGAAATGACTGAGGTTATGTGGATGGGTTAGGGACATGGTATTCGCCATGCACTGAAATCAGAGCATTAAGAGAAAAAATACTTTCTGGGGAATCAGTGTGTGAGTGTGAATATCATTCCCTGACTAGTGAAATGAGACATGTCTGATAAGAGACAATATGTATTACCCATGACTCAAATTTAATTCACTCATTTATCTCTTTAAGAACTGTCCAAAATAAAAACATGCTGGTTGAAATTTACCTCATGATTTCTTGGAACCTGCTTATGTAGTAGATTGTTACACACTATACAACACACACACACACACACACACACACACACTGATGTGTTTAAGTAGAATGTGATGTTATGTACCTATCTTCCCATTTTTTGTGAAGTACAATGCATGAAAAAAAAAGTATGAAACAAATTTACCACTTAACAGATTATTACGAGAATGCTCAGGTAATTACACCCAAGACAAAAAATATTACTAATATCTCAGAAGCCTCTCTCCATGCCCCTCTCCTTCTTCCATATCCTTAGTTTTATATTAATTATTTCCCTCCCCTTCGTTTTTACAATTTTACCACCTAGCTATTCACCCTTAGGCCCATTCTTTAAGTTTTGCCTATTTTTAAAGTTTATGCAAATGATATCAATGATGTTATGGATTCTCTTTTGCCTGTCTTCTTCAAACTTTGTTTTTTGTAAGATTTACCTTTTGGGTTATTTATGGTTGTAGCTGTACAAGTATTTACCCAGATGGATAAGCCACTATTTATTTGTAAATTATATTATTCAAATGTATTTGCATTGTTTCTATTCACGGGCTATTATAAATAATGTGGTTTGAATATTTCTATTTATGCCTGATGGTACAAAAATGCATCCATTTCTATGGGCTACCCATATTCTAATAGAGTTAGAAGAGTATAGCATAAGTATATATATATATTTTTAAAGATTTTATTTATTTATTTGACAGAGAGAGAGATCACAAGTAGGCAGAGAGCCAGGCAGAGAGAGAGGGGAAAGCAGGCTCCCTACTGAGCAGACAGCCCGATGCGGGGCTTGATCCCAGGACCCTGAGATCATGACCTGAGCCGAAGGCAGAGGTTTTAACCCACTGAGCCACCCAGGTGCCCTTAGCATAAGTATATTTTCAACTTTTACTAGACAATGGCAAACTATTTCCCCCAAATAATTAGGACAATTACACTCCCATCAGCCATGGATGAGTGTTCCTGTTGTTACATATCATAACCTACATTTGGCATTGTTATTTAATAGGTGAGTAGTGGTATATCATTGTGACTTCAATTTTGACTTTTATGAGAACTTTTTGCTTATCTTTATTGAGCAATTTTAGTTTTCTTGGTAAGCGCCTATGTCTGCTGCTCAGTTTTCTATTGTTTTCCATCTTTTCCCTAATGGATAAACAAAAAAAATTATTTATGTGATATTGTTATGATTTCTTTATTAGCTATGTGTTATAACTATCTTCTCCCAGTCTTAAAATAAATTATAATAATTCTAATGGTGCCATTTGGAGAGATAATTCTTCATATTTAATCAAATTTATCAAATTGTTTTTTATCAGTAGTACTTTCTTGTCCTATTTAATAAAATTATTTTTTATATTATCAAAGCTAATATCTATATCTTTCATATTTAGGTTTACTTACACAGCCATATCATCTGAAATTAGTGGTGGAAATATAATTTATGTATCTTTATGAAATAAAGTAGCTCTATTCTATTTCTAACTGCTATAAGATTTTTTCCTATTTATTATGTGTGTTCATAATGTTTTCTTTATTGTGTTAATGTGGTGATTCTGATAAGGGAAAAACTATACTTTAAGATGGCTGACCAAATCAGCAAGGGATTTCCAGTCCCTGCGTCAAAGCCCTTCCAGGTTCTTCTTCCCTACCCCGTTTCTTGCACGCACCAAAAGTACCAAGTATGCCGAAGTAGAAGCGTACAAATTACCCTTCCTGCTTATACTCAGGGCTCAGATCTTTGGAGAACACTCTCTTCTGAGCCCGCCGGTGTTAAATAAACCTCCAGTCCTTCAAAGTCTCGCAATGCTGCTTGGTTCTTCCGTCAGGATCCAGTCTGGTTCCCTAACAATTCTGTACACTGCTTCCCTAATATTAAATAAAACATGTGTTCCTGTGATAACCTCAACTTGGTCCTGATGCATTTTCTTTTATGTTGTAGTCCTATTTACTTAGTGATATTTTAGTTAGGAATTTTGCATCTAATTTTATGAGTGACATTCCAATGTAATCTTTATGTTTTATAGTCATTGTGGGTTTTAGGATCAAGGTTATGCTAGCTTGTAAATGATGGCAGAAGATACCTGGTTGTTCTCTTTTCTGGGAGAATCTGTAAGATCAGTATTATTGACATTACTTAGTCCTTAAATATTAGAAAGAATGCAACAGTGAAGCTATCTGAGTTTTTGCTGTAGCAAGATTTTTAGTTACAGATAATTATAAAAATACTTATAGGACTATTTTTATATACATATATTTTATTACAGTATAATGTTGTAAAAATTGCCATAGTAATCATTTCAAATGTATAATTCAGTGGCATTAATCACATTCACAGTGTTGTGCAACATCAATACTATTTTCAAAACTTTTTTGCCAATCTGAACAGGAACTCTGTAACCATTAAGCAATGACTTCCTTTTCTCCCCTCCCTACTAGTCCCTGGTAACTTCTAATCTATTTTATGTCTCTATGAATCCACGCATTCTAGATATTCCATATAACTGAGATTATGTAATATTTTTTCCTTTGATTTCTGGCTGAATTCCCTCCCCCACCCCACCCTCTTTTTGTCATGGACAATGAATTGTTTTCACTTTTATGTATTTATTTGCACAAATTTGCACAAGCCTGACTTCATTCACCAACACAAAGTACACAACCAGGACACATACACAAGGCCTTGGGGAAGGCTGTCAGGTACTTTGAAGGACAGAAAGGAATGAACACAGTGGAGCATTTGGTATCAATTGCAGGGGTCTAAGGAAACCTCTAGTCTCACCTGAGAAGTAGAGGTGTGAGAGACAGTAAATAGAACTCTGGGCCCAGCCTGCTTTGGTCCATACTGGGTGCATCCCTGAGCACCTGTTGTGTTCCTGACCCTTAACCAACAGCCGGAGCCATGTCCCCTCCAAACAACCCCCAGGGACCCTGCAGGGCACAAAGACTGGGCCAGGCTCCACAGACTCTAGCTGTCACTGTCTGAGGGTACTTTTTTTTTTTTTTTTTTTTTTTACCTTATCTGAACTTTCAGGAAGCACATGATGCCATCCCGCACCAGAGCCTCCTCCTGACTGCATGTGGGCTCTGGCTACAGCTCTGAAGCTACTTTTGGCCAGGCTGGTGGCTCATTGCTGGAGGACTGCCTCTGTATCTGACCAACAGTCACCTTCCGGGTCACTGTCCTTCAGGCCTTCTGCCCAGTACCCGATGGGGAGCCTGATCTGGGTTTTCTCTGGCTTTATTTTGATGGTTTATGTGTAGATTTCTTTGCAGTCACCCTACATGGCATCATAAAATTTCTGGAAACAGTGAACTGATACTATCTGTACATTTTGGAAAGTTCTCAGATGCTACCTCCTGTATTACATCTGTCTCATTAATATGCTTCTCCACGTCTGAGACTTTAATTAAACATATGTCACAGCTTTTCCTATATCCTCTTTATTTTCTTCTAGATAAAATTTTCCAAATTTCTGTCCCTAAGTGCTACATCTAGCTTTGCTTGTTTGGGGTACAATTTCCAATTCATCATTTCTATTTCACTTTGTATAATCTGTTGTTCAGTATTTCCATTGATCCCTTGTTTTATTATTCACTACACCAAATTCTACAAAAATTTTTCTTCAGTATGCTAAGTCTCTATTGTTTCTAGTACTCTGCTGGAGCTTAGCTTTTATCTTCTTTACTGCGTAAATATATATTATCCTAAGTCTGAGCCTGATAATTCCAATATTGCAATTTCTATGTATCTGTATTTGTGATATCTGTGTATTTTTTCACATTTCTGAAGTTTCTTGCTTATGTCATCTTGCTACCTTTCTTTCTTCTTGCATGATTCATTTGATCATGTGTGCAGTATATTGTCATTGAAAAAGTATTTCTAGAAGAAATTTGAGGATTAGGATCATGTTACCTACGATACTATTTTACTCCAAAAAAGAATTCTCATTAACTTCTGCTTGTTATCTGTGGATTTTAGCAAGCCTTATTTAACCTAATGCAATTGCATGGTTTGAGATTTTCTGCACTATTCATAGTATTCCAAACAGGTCTTCATTATGTATGTTCATTATTCTGTTCAACTTTGGAGTAAGCCTTTGGAGGTCTGGAAGGGAAATGGTTTACTAAAGTCTGTTTCCTTTGTTCGCCTTTGCCTCTACTTGTGTTGTCTTAGTTCTATGAGGTGGTATGTTATAGACCGAATGTTTGTGTCCCCTCCAAATTTGTATGTTGAAATCTTAACCCCAACATGATGGTATTTAGGAGTGGGACCTTTGCAAGATAATTAGATCATGGGGGCGC
Source organism: Potos flavus (assembly GCA_028534135.1). Classification (NCBI taxonomy): domain Eukaryota; kingdom Metazoa; phylum Chordata; class Mammalia; order Carnivora; family Procyonidae; genus Potos; species Potos flavus. The sequence goes on along the minus strand of CM052884.1, from coordinate 77,893,882 downwards.
CTGGGTGGCTCATTGGGTTAAAGCCTCTGCTTTCGGCTCAGGTCATGATCTCAGGGTCCTGGGATCGAGCCCCACATCGGGCTGTCTGCTCAGCAGGGAGCCTGCTTCCCCCTCTCTCTCTCTGCCTCTCTGCCTGCTTGTGATCTCTCTCTCTGTCAAATAAATAAATAAATCTTAAAAAAAAAAAGATAATTAGGTCATGAAGGTACAGCCGTCATGATTTTGGGATTAGTGACCTTAGAAAAAGATACTAGAGAGCTTACTTTTCCTATTTTCCTCCCCATCACGTAGAACATAATGAGAAGACAGTTATGGATGAGCCGGGAAGTGGGCCCACACCAGACACTGGGTCTACCAGCACTTTGGTCTTGGACTTCCCTGCCTCCAGAGCTGGGAGAACTAAATGGTTACTGTTTAATCCACCCTGTGGTCTGTGGTAATTTGTATGGCAGCCCAAATGGACTAAGACGTTGTCAAAAATAGAGTTCATCTCCACCACTTTAAATTTAGGATCAGCAGTACCCAGTACAAGTGTAATTTTTTTTTTTTAATGTATTGATTTATTTGAGAGAGAGAAAGAGAGAGAGCAGGGGGAAGGGCAGAGGGAGAGGGAGAAAATCCCAAGCAGACTCCCTGCTGAGCGCAGAGTCCCTGCAGAGCTCCCTCTCGGGACCCTGAAACCATGACCTGAGCTGAAATCAAGTTGGACATTTAACTGACTGAGCCACCCAGGCTCCTCCAGAATAAGCTTAAATGCTGTCTTGTCGCTCTCAATTCTCCTTCTCTCTTTATTTGAAGCTAACAAATGCCTCACTATTTTGTTAACTCTTTGCTTTATTTTATTAAAGAAGATTTAATCTGCTACAAAGTAATTAGAAGTGGAAGTTCTATGATATTTTTAAATTAATAGCTCTTTGATGAATTTCTAACTCAATAACTACCTTTATTGAAATCTTTCTTTCTTATCCCTCGGTGAGGCTGACTTCAATGTTACCCTCATCATTTTATTTCTAATTCAAATTATCTCTATATATTTGAACTGTAAGCTCTTTTCTGTTAAATATGAACCTGTGTATTCCAAATGAATTAAATGTATAGAATGTTTGTGGATTTTTTTCCAGAAAGCAAACCAAAAGTTAATTTTCTAGGCTTAAGAATTATATAAATATGGAATATCATAAGGTTATATATTATTGCTTCATTATTTTTTACATAGTACAATATAGCTTTAATATTTGCCTAAAACAGCAATGTTTTATCATAATCAGAATCTGTAATCATTTATAGTCTTTGCCACTTCTGTGGTAGGTGCTCTGCTAGGGTCTTTTTACATTATCTACAAACTCATATTACATAACCAAAATTTAAGTGTCGAAGGTTTAATTCCCTTAACCCTGGAGGTTAAGATAAGTGGGACCTCCAAAGGTCAACCAAATTGTCCTTCGTGCACACAGTATCAAATAAGTAGGGCAAAATTTAAATATTCTTTCTGCCTGACCCCAAATTCTTTTTATTTCTGTAGCTTCATTAGAAACTGTCATATAATTAGTAAAATTAAGTTATCAAAGAATATTTTTAGTTGCTATTGGGCGAAAGGGAGGACCCAAAAGTAATTTGTACTTGGATAATTGTGATTTTTTTCAAAGAAAGTTTATTTTAGGGGCTCCTGGATGGCTCAGTCGGTTAAGCATCTGACTCTTGATCTCAGCTCAGGTCTTGATCTCAGGGTCGTGAGTTCAAGCCCCACCTTGGGCTCCAGGAGGGTTGTGGAGCCTACTTAAAAAAAGGTAAAGAATGTTTATTTTATCCTTTACCTTAAATAACAGCATGACTATATTTAAGATACTTTTAATCCAATATGTTCTTCTTAAAAAATATAATAGGGTAAACTTTCCGGAAACTAAGTTATTTAAAAATTTTGCTTTATAATTATTTGTCAGCATCAATATTCACTAAATCAACACTACACAGACATATCAGTGATAAGACATATGTTTAAGAGACATAGAAGTCAGATGACCTTTTTCTACTTCAAGGTCAGAATTTGAATCTTAATTTTATTTGAATTAGAACCTACTATCACTTTTAAGAGAAATAAAATACTATCCCTTTATAGATCTAGAATAAATTGAAAGATGGAAGAAGATCAGTCATTTACTTACCAGCTCTATATTAATCTCTGCCTAAGTTTGTTCACATGCATTATCTCAATTATATTTCACAGTGGATATTTCATTCATTTTATAATCTTTTTTTTTTTCTAGTGTCGCTCACGAATGTTAAAAAAAAAACTTGCCCTACTCATAAGGTGACTACCTGGGCCAATTTTCCCATTCCTCAACTTCTACCATTGTTTCTCAAATATAGACTGCAAAACTATTCAAAAAGCAAAAAAATCTTAAAAAATGAAATTTAGCTTTGCGCAGTGGAAGTATCGTAGCCAATGAGGTTTATCCGAGGTGCGATTATTGCTAATTGAAAAAATGAAATTTAACATAGAAACAATTTTTGCGTCCCCCTCCTTTTACCATCATTGGGCAGCTCTCCTTTATAGCCCATCAGTCATGATTTTTCTTCATCTCCTGATCAAATCCTTTATGTAGGATTTATATAAATTATCAGAGAGGTAGGTTTATGTTCTATGTTTTATATGGAAACTGTTTCTCAAAGATATGAAGTTACTTAGTGAAGGCAACAACTAGTAAACAAAGAACAACAGTTAGAATCGAGGTCTCTAAAACCTGTTCTTTTCCTACCTTATATAGACCAGGGTGATTATCAAGATCAGGCTGATTCTTGGTCTGACATGGAGGCGTGCATGATGGATATGGATTATTATGCTGCTCATTGGCAGGAGGTAGATATCTCTATTCAAAAAAAATCCCAAACATACTTTATTACAAAGCAGATGCCATCACATGACTCAAGCAATACCTGTTCCACCTATTGATAAGATTACCCTTCTTGGTTACCAATAGCAAAGAGTATTTAGCATTTATTCTGTTCATTCATGGAAGGAATATTTTACCTAAGCACATAACTAAGCAAGCACATCTTCCTTTGGTGTGTCAGACTAATTATGCCTATTGGTGAAAACTTATGAGCATTTTGTGTGTTTGAATTTCATAAGGAGTCAACCAGGTTTAGACAAAAGTGCAGTGTGCCTAACAAATATTTATCTTTACTTTGCGCCATGTACTGAGAATAACATGCAGAGGCGGATGTAATGTTCATTCTTTAGGATATCTTACTCTGTTAGAGAGATTTTCATCATTTAAAAATTCTAATAAGGATGGTAATAATTTTTATCTTAGAATAAGTCATTGCTTTATTAAACAAATATATAACTATGCTAGAGAACAGAATTTCATTAATTTGTTAGTTTTTATTTCCTGCTATGAACATTAACAATAACATTAATGAAAGCATATACACAGTAGAATTAAGTTTTGATGCTAAATTGTATCTCAAAGCAATATAACTGAAAGCATTCTGCCCCACATTGAAAAGACCTAAGTTTTTGCTTTAGCTATGTTGATAACTGACTGTGTGATTGTGGAAAGTTATTGGATCTCATTCCAAATCATCAAATAAGGAACATAAAATGGATATTACTTAAAAATTCATTAGGAATTCAGAGTTAATAATTAAAATATTATAAATTGTTATTTAAATATTTATCAAAGCCCACCTAATTGAAGTACATTCTCATTGCTATTTCCCAACATAAATTATATTTCCTAGAGGGTAGGGTTATGTTTTCTATGGGTTTTGTTGTTGTTCATTGTTACAATGCTTAGCACATTGTTGATTGCAGAATATGTGAATAAGACAGAACTATATCCTCTTTTTGTACAAATGGAAAAGCTGACATCTTCAAAGAAAGAACAAAAGATGTTTGACATAATTTTCTCTGAACTTAATGACTTCATTTTTAAAATCTGAAAACGTTAAAATCCAAGTAAGCATTTTCAGTGTAATTGAGCTATTTTTCTGACTGAACAGAAACAACTTAATCAAAGTTTGATTGGAAATTTGCAAAAAAATGTATGAGTGGTTGCAAGTGTTAGTAGTAATGAAGTTGTTAGTTTTATTTATTTTTTATTTTTTTATTTTTATTTTTTAAAGATTTTATTTATTTGACAGAGAGAGACACAGCGAGAGAGGGAACACAAGCTGGGGGAATGGGAGAGGGAGAAGCAGGCTCCCCGCTGAGCAGGGAGCCCAAAGCAGGGCTAGATGACCCCGGGATCATGACCCAAGCCAAAGGCAGACGCTTAACGACTGAGCCACCCAGGTGCCCATTAGTGTTCTTTTAATCATTCTTAAAAGATACTTTGCCATGATTGAAAGGATAATGAATTTCATATCTTATCTAAAAGATATCCAGTATCCAATGTTTGTTGACACAGCAAAATGTGTTTTTTAATATGTGAATATATAACCATATATGTGGTGATGTATATATGTAACTATATTGAGATAGTGGGTGTCTATTTTTGGTTAATGGATAAAATCTAAATTGAACAACTTGGGGCGCCTGGGTGGCTCAGTGGGTTAAGCCTCTGCCTTCGGCTCAGGTCATGATCTCAGGGTCCTGGGATTGAGCCCTGCATCGGGCTCTCTGCTCAGCAGGGAACCTTCTCCCTCTCCCTCTGCCTGCTTCTCTGCCTACTTGTGATCTCTCTCTCTCTGTCAAATAAATAAATAAAATCTTTGAAAAAAATAAAAAAATAAATTTAACAGCTCTACGTGTCACATAAAAGAGAAAATATAGTATTTGGAAGAACAAAACCTCTCTGAGAACACAGAACTGACGCATTCAGAGTGTTTAAGCACATTCTCTTCTGATAATCTCTACGCTATTTGGAAGATGAATGTAAGTTTGAATAGAAAATAATATAATTTATTAAACTGAATCTATTCCTAAGATTTTTTGCAAAACTGAAATGATGGTCTTAATTAAATTATTTTAAAATAATAGATCAAAATGTCTATTTATTTTCACTGAGTTGATGTGGGAGGAGGTTAGGTATCAAATATACAGTAGTAGGGGGAAAATAAGAAAATCTTTATGTGGGGAAAATGACAGAAAATTTAAGAAAAATAGAACTTGGATAGCTATTACTATTAATAAATAATTTTATTTTCCAAAGGATATTAAATTAATTTCATAAGCCCACATGAAATTAAATATCTACTTTAATAATAATTTAAGGCAGAATGTTAGCAGTAATACTTTAATGATAATTACTAACAATTCAGAGCATCATGTTTACTGTGAAAGACTTGCCTTCAGAGGATAAAAAGTGGAACTTATAATTTCCAGCTTATGTGGGGGCCTTTTTTTTTTAAGAACTATCCTTGTTTTTTTAAAAAAATATTAGTAGTAGTAGAATAAAAGTAATAATGACTAAATAAGTTTCCCATAACAATAATCACTAAATGGGATAGTAACACAATTAGCATTAATAATATTTTATAATTGTATTCACTATAGAAATTTTTACATAATAACCAAATGCATCTTACATCCTCTAATGTAATAAATTTGATGTGAGGTTGGATAGATAATCTTCCTATAATACCTCTGTTTCTATTATCAAACTCTGAGTGTTTTATTTTAAAAAATGATTTTCATATCAAATGTTGCTTCATAAACTCAAGATTTTATTTTTTCTGAAAATATTTTCAATAAAAAGTCAACTTTATGATATATTTTTCCCACAATATATGAACATCTACGTCAAGGGGTGAATACAGAATTATTCAGAATCCAGTGTTTCCCTTTCTTTAAATGACATCATGAAAATCAAAAGGAAAAAAATAACCATAGCTCCAAAGTTTGATTTTGCTAGGGCTAATTCAACTGAAAAGCATTACATTTCTTTATAATTTGAGGCTTATATTTTCAGAGATCTTATAAAGCTGACATGCTACTCTTTCAAGACATAGGTGGAATTTTTGAGTGTTTTAAGTATGTCTCTCTTCTGTGTGTGTGTACATGTGTGTGTGTATTTGTGCTGGGGGAGGCAGTTAATTTAGTCTCAAAAAAGATACGAGGATTAGAAAAAGAGGAGAAGAGAAATCCCTAAAACATGCATATCCATTTCTTTCCACCAAACTCACTAAATATTTTTGCAAAGAAAATTCCCGCTACGTGTATGTATCTACATCTATCACATATATAAATGTGTATTTGTGTAGTACATGTATGTATGTCAAATATGGGGATAAATTTGAAGCAAATTAAGCAATGCACTGCAACACATGATGAACAAGTCTAAATAAAGTGTAAGGCACCATCAGGTACCCTCTGATCTATCACTGACATCATAGTTATCTTTGAAACTCCTGGGTTTTCTCATTTTTTGTCTTCTAATACAATTTTAAGATTTATTAAGTCATCGTCCAGACTGTATCAATTCTTTTGTGGGGTCACATGCAAGCAATTCGCTTATTCAAGATAAGTAATGCATTTGTCTAGATAACATGGTAATTTCTGTCCATGTCTGTGTTAATCAGGAAACTATTATTCCTGAATGAAAGAGATCCTGTCTTATTCTCCTGAGTATTTCCTACTCAATCAAACCGTATCTGTTGAACCAAGTGAAACTTGCACACACTTGAAGATACGTGGAACATTCTCCTAACTTTGTATTTTAAAAAAAGAAAATTAAACTTAACCAAGTTGTGAGATGTTGGAGAAAGGCATCAAGAGGACATGATATGCAGTTGACCTGTGAGCTGGACCAAGGCAATCGGAGGCTCCTCGCCCCTTCCCCTGTCCTTGGACTGTGTGCTCCGCTTACTTTCCCTGTGCAAGCTGCCCAAGAAAACAGGTCTGAGATAATAACATGGTGTTGAGACTAGCTGTGCAGTCTACATGACAAAGCCCAATTAAAGCATCTGTATAAACTTTTGAGATTTAACATGTGGGTGTGGAGATTTACATGTCTTGTGGCCATCCAAGACAAGCCTTTTATATAAGTTCCTTAGCTTATTAAACCTGCCACCTACTAAATGGAAGTGGCCTCTTTCTCTGGTCTCTCCCTGCCCCTATATATGGGGCCAGTTTCAGATTACACTCTAGAAGCTTCCAAGGGTGTGAACCAACAATTGGCAGCCAGCCAGGAAAGCAAAGAAATAGGCCTTGGGGAAGAGGCATCTGTGAGGGAAGCTCCAGTTGGCCATCAGCCTCCGTGTGGGGAGGGGTGGCCTGTACGTTAGCTGACTATGGACTGCCTTGTGAATATGGGGACTCCTGGAAAACCCCTCACGGGTCTAATGCATTTATGTGAGGAACTGCACAGAGTGCACTTTAACAAAGAAGGGAAACACATGACTGTCACAGTGGGTTGGCCTCTATTGTGGGCAGTTCATCTGGACACCAACGCCCAGCTAAATCTGGGTCAGAAAGTTGGAAGAAGAGTTGAGGTTAGAGAAGGATGTGTGGGAGTCCTCTGCTCCTCTGCTAGCTTTGGTGGCGGGCAGAGAGCAGGATAATAAATTGAAGACCTTAGTGTGCCGTTTTGCAGAGCTAGGAGAGTTGTAAGATGCCATGGATTAAGGTCCCAGGGCTTGTGACAAAGCCTGATTGGGACATTCAGAGGTAGAATCCCCAGGAAAAGAAAGATGTAATGGAGATTGATGACGAAATGGATGAAACACTGTGCCGTCCGACCCCTCCAAAAAAGGAAAGCAAAAACACAGCAACAACAACCTCAGCCAACAAAACAGCCCCCAGTGCAGGAAACATTCATGATGAGAGAATATACTCCCACTGAGTTTATTGATACAGCTGCCAAGTTCCAGCAAAAGGCCAGGGCAAGAATCCAGGCATGGTCAGTACAGCTTATGGGATTTGAGGGGGAAGGCATTTCTCTGACTGGGCAGGAGACAGAGAAAATGAGCAATATCAATGGGTTCGAGGTACCCATTCCTTTATAAATTGGAATTCCAGCCTATAGGGGAGCTTGGTTCAATGAGGGAGACCTCCCTGAGCTGGTGGGACCCTGAAAATCTATAGAGGAGATATAACAGACTCTTAGGGAATTGGGATTGAGACAGGCAATCTACATCCACCTTTGAAGGCCCTGACTGGGTCACATTCACTACAGGAATGAAAGCTAAGATTCTGCAGTCCTTCCCCAGCACCTGATATGGAACGCTGATAA
>CM052884.1:77747188-77885205 GCA_028534135.1 Potos flavus | reverse complement strand
TTTTTTTTTTTGGAAGACTTTAATTCCCTACTTGGTTTAGTGCCTCCATCCCTTGTACTACCTGGTAAGGAAAGACCACCTGTGGGATGGGAATCAGAGCAGCAAGTCACCTTCAAGAAGACAAAAATACTAGTGAAGCAGATTAAAGCTCCAGGCATCTCTCCAGCAGGGCTACCATTTAAGTTAAATGTATCTGTGACTCCAGAAGTGATGACTGGGCCCTGGAGCAGAGAGTATTCCCAGGACTTTTGGTCCCTGTTTTGGAAAGGAGTAGAAACCCAACATATCCCCATAGAGCAACAGCTCCTCGCAGTGTGCACAGCTCTAACAAAAGCCTCTTAGGAAAGAACAGCATTATCATGGTAATAACTTCTTCCTATCAAGGAGTAGGCTGGAAATATGTTCAATTGACGTACTTCTGTCATGGCTCATCTCCCACTTTGACTATGTGGCATGCATATTTACAGTAAAGGAGTATCCTGTCCCCTAGCTCACTCTGTCTGAAACTGCAGGTGCTATTAGATCCTCCAGTTGCCCCCACCCCCATTCTTGTGGTGGCCCCTGAGGCCTGTAGAGTGGAAGGAGGGGAAATACCTCCCCTGTGTCTGATAAATACATGGGTCTAGTGGAGGCAATCCATGCACGAGGACTGCAGTAGCTATTCAGCCCAACACTGACACCATCTGGATAGAAACAGGAATGAATCTTAGCAGCTGGTGGGCTGAACTCAGAGCTATTTGGCTGGTGATCATGCATGAGCCCTAGCCCCTAACTTTTGCACTGACAGTTGGGTTGTTCCAAAGAGATTAACACTATGACTGGGACAATGGCAAACTGTGATTATGATTATAGATGTTTATGAATAAGTGCTTGTAGGGTCAAGATATGTGGAAAAACATTTGGGATGGTCTGCAGGAGCTTGAAGCAGTTCTCACAGTCTTCCAAGTCCTGACTCATGAGCCACTGACAACCCTTGGCAATCAGGAAGGTAATGCCCCAGCTCAGGTACAAGCCCTAGCAACTCACTCTTCAGCAGATGCAGCAGATTAGGTGCATAGGAAGAGTGGCAGCTGCACTGGTGGAATGGCAAATTGCCAAGGATGCCTGATTGCTTCTGAAATACAGTGACTTGGTTAATGCAATAACACTGTCTCTTATGTGTTCCAAACAATGCCTAAGGAGCTGGCAAAAGAGTCTGGGGCCATCCACCAGAGTTCCCAATCAGTGAGGGATTGGAAAATTTGATTATGTTGACCCCCCTCCCTGCTAAGTGAGGGCTCTAAATATGCCTATTGTGTGAACACTGCACAATGGCCTGACTCAAGCTTTCCCCTATCACCAAGCAAACCAGGCTGCCACCATTAGGATATTAGAGAAGCTAAGTATGGTCACTCTCACTGAATAGATGGCAATTGGTGGTCACATTTCAAAGGTCATATATCAAGACTGGGCAAAAGAACATGACATTGAATGGAGGTGCCATCTCCCCTATAACCTGCAAAGACCATGGTCAGTAAAAAGGGAAATAGAATATTAAAGCAGCAGATTAAATTACTGACAAGTAACACCACCTTGATTAGAATAACTAAAATACCATCCCAGGCTCTAATACTTTTGAATGATGAACGAGTAGGGCCTATTGCCCTATCTGCCAGACTGGGGACTTCTGCTGAGATCCCCAATACTATAAAGGTATAGAAGTTGTGGGAAACAACTTTGCCCTGACTCCCACTGTAAATCAACATGATGTGCTGTTGAGAAAACCAAACCCCATCACACTGGGGAAAGGAATTTCCTACTGGAATTCACAATGAGATGTCCTACCAGGATGGGTGGGTTACTTCATATATAGGTGACGTGGAACTACTCAGTCTGCACTGGGAGCCTGTTGCCAGTTGAAAGCTGGACCTGTTGAAATGCACTATACCTGGAATGGAACATACACCATTGAAAGAGAGGAGAAGATGGGGGTTCTGGTCTGGCATATTCCTCCACCAGTCTATCTCCTCACTCCTGACTGTGTGGTCTCCCCTGGCCAACATGAACGGCATGCATAACCCAGTCCTAAAGCTACATTCCTAAGGCTACATTCCTAAAGCTACATTCCTGTAGCTACATTGACATCTAAGCATCAGACCATAAGTGCAATTTTTATAGAAGGGGAAACCCTCCCCTTCCATACAAGGTCCTACTAAATAACTGTCTTTTGACCCTAGGTTTCAGCTGCTCCTCTGGTGACCATTCATGGGATGGGCACCTGGTGGAAGTACCTTTCTAAACTGGGCCTACCTGTGTGCCCAGCAAAGAAATCAATCAATCCACCTATTGGGTATGTGGGCAAATGTTCTTCTCTAGCTCATCAGGATTGCCATGGTGGGCATCACCACTCCAGGGAGAGGATTGGGAAGCCTTAAAACAGTACATTAAGGAAGAACAAGCTAGGACGAGTACTCTTAATTCATCTGATCCAGAAATCTGGCCTGTGGCACAGACTATCAGTAACACTGGACATGGTATTCTTCTTATGACAATCAAACTACATAGGCGGCTCATCAAACTGCTGACCACAGAAGCCCTAAAAATACCATCATCAGAACCATGGGTGGCTATGCTCAAATTTGGGATGGGTTTATGTGTCTTACCCTGGGTTATGGACATTTAAACACTTAGGCGTCCCCATGTTGGGAACAAGAACAACAAAAATCACTCTAAACAAAGCCAACCCAATTGTACTAGAAATATGGAATGGATATCATTGGAACTGTGTAGTCATTCTGTCACATTAAAGGATAGCGGCTGGTTTGGCACTGACTGGTATGCTGCTCAGATATTTATTGGTTCCCCCCAAATGGAACCCAGCGGTTATGTGGCATGAATCTTTGGTTGCAGCTTCCACCTAGGTGGTCAGGCTGCTGCATCTGGGGTTTTTCCAGGGCACAGGCAAGATCTGCTTCATGATAACAATTGCCAACATCACTCTTTTCAAGGCCAGATGGGCATCCTGTGTTCTCCACTGGTATGGTCATTTGGCCATCATATTTGTTCCCTCCATTGGTCTGGAGGATGTTCTAGCACACATATAGATACAGCCCTTACTATATCTACCGCGCAGAGTTTAATGACAGCTTGTCCTTAGTGAACACTGAAATGCCTTTTTTGAGAAATGCTATCCTCCAAAATAGGATGGCCTTAAACATTATCACTGCCTCACAAGGAGGCACCTGCGCCATTATCCAAATAGATGTTATGTGTTCGTACCTGATGAGTCTGCTAATATATGATCTTCATTAAATCACAGGAGGACACACATGAATACCTTGTGCGATCTAACCACTGCCCAAGGGACTTAGTAAGTCATTGGTTTGGATCTTAGTGCTCTTGATGGGAAGAGTTGTCACTGATTTTGGGAATCAATTTTTTTTTAAGATTTATTTATTTATTTGAGAGAGAGGGGGAGAGAGAGCAGGGGGAGGGGTAGAGGGAGAGGGAGAGAATCACCCACTGAGCACAGAGCCCAATGTGGGGTTTGATCTCACGACGCTGAGATCATGTATGACCTGAGCCTAAATGAAGAGTTGGTCGTTTAACTGATTGAGACATCCAGGAGCCATGGGAATCAATTTCTTAATCTATGTTTTCTCTTGCATGTGCCCATATTGTTGCTGGGGCATCCACCTCCAATGCAGCCAGACAGCTGCCAAAGGAGTCACCTCCAGCCTCCTAAAACCCCTTGCTGACCAGGCAGGGCATATTTCCAAAGGGGGTGCATGTGAGATCGTAAGAGCTGGTAACAGGGGTGAAATGTCAGAGAAGGTCATTGAGACCACGGGGCAGCTGCTCTGCCTGTAGGCCAGACCCTGGCAATTGGAGGCCCCTTACCTTTGACCCTGTCTTTGGAATGTACCTTCTGCTTGCCCAGGACATAGCCTTGAGATAGCAATGTGCTATTGAGCGGATCTGGATGATATACATGACTGAGCCCAGTTAAGGCCTCTGTATAAAGATTTAGTGGGCAGGTGCAGACATCTACACTTGTGGCCCCTCGAAGACAAGCCTGGTATGTAAGTTCCCTTGCTTATTAAACCTGCCACCTACTGATCTGTCTGGAGTGGCCTAGCTCTTTTTCCAGTTTTTCCTTGCTTTTCACATATGGGGGCTGAATTCAGATTACACCCAGGAAGCTCCTAAAGGTTTCAAACTAACACAAGAATACAATGAGCATTTATGTACCTATCATCTATATAGTTCTCTCTCTCTCCTTCTTGTCAACATTTTCTATTACTGCTTTCTCTCACCCTCCTTTCCCTCCTCCTTCTCTCTTTCCAGAAGTGTGTGTGAATGTGTGCACACGTGTGTGTAGACACACATTATTTTTCCTAAGACAGTAGAACATCATGGTTAATAGTGAAACATGTGTTATAAATGAACAAGTATATACTCCAACATAAAACAATATAGTGAACACTATCAGTAAGATTAACATATACGTAATACTTCTACTTAATCTATAACCCAAGTCTAATTTTCCCAATTATCTCAATAATATACTATATATAACTTATTTTTTTATGGTCCAGTATCATAAGCTAGAATAATTTGTCATAACTTTTACTTGTCATAGATTTAGTTCTCTTTTAATCTAGAATAATTTCCCCAAGAATTTTTTGCCTTTCATGACATTGAAGTGTCACAAAAGTACGTAATCGAGCCTTCAGAATCTGCTTTTCCCACAGAAGCATGGGGTTTTTTTGTTTGTTTCCTACAAGTGGAAATGTGTATGTAAATTTAGTATATGAATTAGAATGATAAAAGCTAGCTAGCTCTTTCTAGTTTGTGCCCAATTCAGCAGATAACGACATTAAAAATAGTAGCACTCTTTTTTATTTTCCTCAAAAATCTCATTTGTGCCTTATAATACAGTTTACTTAAATGTAAAAGGTAATATGCACAGTAATATTTAAAAAGATAACATAAACTCTTATCACACAGTCTGTCTCCACCATTAAATTTCGGCAAAAATTAAGCCAGTTGATTTCATCTGAAAAGTAATAAAGGTTTTATTTTGAAGCAATTTCACTAATATATATCAATGTTGAAACTGGCTGGTGGGATTTATTGTATACTTTCCTAAAATGCAACAAAATATAATTATTGGATTTTCTGGACTGTGGTTTAGTATGTAAAAATTGGCATGCATTTATCTACCCTGTAATTTCATGGTGTTACAATGTTATTACTCAATAATGACTTAGCAATTACTCTATAATTACCCTATCACTGAATAGTAATTATCACATAATTAGAGGATCAATTTCCAAAGATTGGGAAAAAAATACAGCAATTTGGGCTATGTAAACAGTGATTGTAAACTTATATGTATTCATAAGATTATTGCTTGCATATAAAATAAAACCAATAAACATAATTTAGAATCCTATAACTAGATTGCAAGACAAGATGAGGATTAAGTTCATGAGAAATAAATAGTAGTGTGCTTATATTAATGGAGAAATTATTCACTTCTCATTAAAAACCTATTAGTAAACCATTGTTGTTATTTATAATAAATAATGTGTACACTTGGAAAACAGTTGGCATTAGGAATTAGTAAATGATAGTTTTTATTAGTGGGAAAACAATAAATGAAATGCAGCCAAAGAGGGTTTCCTCCATATGTCATAATACAAAAATATTCACAAGCATTAAATATGGTAACATTTTGAATATAAATCAAAATAAGAATATAAAATATGAAATAAAATTCATTGTTTTTGTTGTTTTTTGCTTGTGCTGCAATGTTGCTGCTAGTAAATAATTGGTGATGTGATTTCTCTTTAAATCAAAAATCTTAAAGAAATAAATTTCATTTAAATCTAGATAAAATACTATAGATCCCCAGATGAATTATTAATTCTAGAATATTACACTTTCATTTTTGCTTTTTACGCTAGAACTTTCCTCCTCCTCAACCATCTATAAAGTGTTTCCTGGGAGGATTGATGAGTCTTTTGTACCGGCCTCAGATAAAGAACTTTAATACTTCCTTCTTTTCGTCTTGAAATTCTCTGGCAGGATGAATTTCTGCAAGTATATTAATGGAGTTATAGCACAGGCAACAGGTACAAACAGAGAATCAGATGGAATCTTGTAATCCTAACATCAGCAGACTCATTGCACTGAATGTCATGTGTGTGGCTTATGAATAAGAACACGGTCCCTACTTTTAAGATTTCCACTGTCATTATTCCCTCCCCGGAATCTTCCACCTGTCCCCACATTAAAGATAGATATAGATATAGATATAGATATAGATATTTATTATATATATTTTTTAGAAACTGTACTTGCAAGTGGGAGTGGGGGGGAGAGTCAGAAGGAGAGGGAGAGAGAGAATATCAAGGAGACTCCCAACTGAGTGTGGAGCCCATTGCAGGGCTTCATCCCAACCAGGAGGTCATGACCTGAGCTGAATCCAAGAGTCAGACATTAAACAACTGAGCCATCCAGGTGCCCCAAAGATATTTTCTTAAAAGCCAGGTCATCTCTTTTATTTATGGTTTTATTTTCAGCTAATGTGTTATTGTTTAAAAACTGTTCCCTCGATTAAACTCCTTAACACTTATTCCAGCTACTTTTGAATGCAGACTTTGAGACAGTCTGTGAGTAGCCTCAAAGAAGGTCTTGTTTTTTAAGTTCAGAAATGGTATTTCTAGAAAATTGCTTTCAAGTCACCTGTTAACTTTCAATTTACCTATTTGCATTGTAGGTTCCTGGAAATTTGCTATGGATGTTACCAGGTAAACGTGTCTGGTAGATAGGTGAACAGGTATTCAGAGCCTCTAAGTGAGATGGAAAATCAGTAGAGGTCAAACACCCAGCAGAATTGGCCAAAGTAGATTAAGAAAGGATGAATCCTAAAAATGATAAGGTCATGTTGTTGGCAGTGGCAGGTCCTATATGGTAACTTGAAGACCAGAGATGCTTAACCCAAACTAGCAGTGCTGTGGTATCTGAGAAATATGTCAGTTTTCATCTGCATGGAGGATCTTATTCATAGGACCCATACTGTTGGAAAACAGTGAGAGCTACAGTGCATGATGGGGAGGGGTGGTGAGGGGTGACATCCCCTCCTAGCACCTCTCCCCTTGCCAGGGACTCAAACAGTCCTCTTGACGACCCCAGGGGGACAGGGGAACAGGATGACTGGCCTCATTTACACTTGAGGAAATGCCAATTTTAAGATGCCAATTTTCTCCAAATTGATCTATAGATTCAATGCAAGAGAAATCATTTCCTCCCAAAATGCTTTATCCACGTTAAAAG
Organism: Potos flavus; assembly: GCA_028534135.1. NCBI lineage: Eukaryota > Metazoa > Chordata > Mammalia > Carnivora > Procyonidae > Potos > Potos flavus. The sequence goes on along the minus strand of CM052884.1, from coordinate 77,877,882 downwards.
ATCTTATATCTTATGATTTTACCTGATGATGTCATCCACTCGATCACATTATCATTTCAATGTGACAACCATGCAGTCAGTATTGGTCCTTTAATATATGCATCCTTGTATATTATCATCTTTTAAAATAAGTGTTTTATATCTTTTAATAAATAGGAAGCACTGTTAAAATTAGGAATGGGTTTTTATAACTCTCTATCCTCAGTGTCTTGCATGGTGATCTGTACAGAGTTGGTGCTCAATAATTAGAGCTGTGAGCCTTAGTGAGTTAAGGAGAGTAAGATCAGAATTATGTTTCCTCCTAGCTTTATTGAAGTATAATTGACAAAAATTGTAATATATCTGAAGTGTACATTGTGATGATAGGCAACCTATGGAATGGGAGAAAATATTTGCAAACCACATATCTGATAAAGAGTTAAAATCCAAAATATATAAAGAACTCATACAACTCAATAGGAAAACAAACAAACAACAACAACAACAAAACCCCAAAACAAACAAAATCAAATAATTCCATTAAAAACAAGCAAAAGACTGGAGAGGACATTTTTCCAAAGAAGATATACACATGGCCAGCAGGTACATGAAAACATTCTAAACACTACTAATCATTAGGGGAATGCAAATCAAAACCACAATGAGATATCACCTCACACCTATTAGAATGACTTCTATAAAAAGATAAGCGATACAAGTGCTCTTGAGGATGGGGAGAAAAGGGGACATTTGAGCACTCTTGGTGGGAATGTAAGCTGGTAATGTAAGCCACTATGGAAAATATTATGAAGTTTCCTCAAAAAATTAAAAATAGAACTACCATCTGATCCTTCAATCCCATTTCTGAGTATAAATCCAAAGGAGACAAAAATCACTATTTCAGGGAAATCTGTGCTCTCATATTCATGGCAGCATTATTCATAATGGCCACAATACAGAAATAACCTCAGAATTAAGTTTGAAAAATCCACTTATGGCTTTATTACATCATGACTTGCTCATCTTGATTCTTGCTTCTGAAAAGCAGCATGGCCTAAGAGGAGAGTGCGATTCTCTGTTTAGATCGATAATTTTGTTTTGTTGCATATTCAAAAACAATTTAAGTGGTTATTTGCAGTTATTTTGGAACTCCAAGTAAGTGGAACGCTTTGGGTTCTCTCCATGTTGGTCCAGACGGTCATTAACGCTTCTCCAGACCAGATGCATCTGGGAGACAGGTGCACCCGGTCCTGCCTGGCCTTCACAGGGCCGCAGTCCTGCTGACGCTGTGTGACTGACCAGCTGCTCTGAGCCTTGATTTGAGCCAACTGCCAAAAGCTTCTGGAGTCACTTATATAGTTTTGCACATGTTTCCTTGGGAGGATTACTTGAATCTACCTTGTACTGCAGAAAACACTAAAGATGAATAGAAAAAGTCAGACAAATGTCACTGCTCCCTAATTTTAGGTAGGATACAAGATAATTGAGTTCTGTACCTCAGGAAAGAGGAGATATATGATATTCATAGACTGGCAAACATGACATTGTTAAGATGCCAATTTCTACAGATTGATCTACGGATTCAATGCAAGAAAATCATTGTCCTTAAAAACTATTTGGTAAAAACTGAAAATCTGATTTTAAATTGTATATAAAAAGGGAAAAGCCTATCATGTACAAAGCAATCTTAGAAAAGAAGAGTTTGACTTCAAGATTTACTAAAAAGATATCATAATCAAGAAAGTATGGTATTCGTATTAGGATGTGTAAATAGATAAATGGAACATAGGAGCAATCCCTGAAATAGACTCAAACTAAAAGGACTATTTGATTTTTGATCATGGCACCATAACCATCCAATAGGGAAAGGAAAGATTTCCATAAATAATCTTGGAAGAACTAGCTATCTATGAACAAAAAACTACACCTCTATTCCTACCTCACATCTTCAACAAAAAAGATATACGATGGACAATTAGCACCTGGAAAACTGTCCAGTATCATTATTCATGATGGAAATGTAAATAAAACCACAGTGAGATGCTACTACACACCTCTCAGGATGTCAGATGGACAAAATGTAAAAATCTAACAATAACACCAAATGTGGAGCAACTTAAACTCTTATACGTGTTGGTGGAAATATTTAAAAACGTACAACTACTTTGAGAAAAGTTCTGTCAGTTTCAAATAGAAATAAAGATGTGCTTAGCCTATGACTAGAAATTCAAAATTTAGGTACCCAAGAGAAATGAAAATACATATTCATAAAAGAAGACCTATAAAAAATGACCATTGCAGCCAAAAATTTGAAATACCCCAAATGTCAACTAATAAAGGATGAGCAAAGGGTGGTATAGTCACAGAATGAAATATCATTCACCATGATGAAGGCGCAGACTACTGGCTAACATGGATGAAGGTGCAGACTACTGGGCAACATGGATGAATGTAATCTAATTTATCAATCTAAGTGCAACAAACCTTGCACAAAAGAGTTCATATTCTTTTCTTTCATTTTTTCTGAAGCTCTAGAACAGTCAAATGAAATCAATGGTTAAAAAGAGAGTGATATGGTGGGGACAAGATGGTGGGAACTGACTGGAAAGGGACAATAGGGAACTTTCCTGGATGATGGTAATATTCTGTATCTTGACATTTCATTTACAATAGGCATATGCATTTCTTGAAACTAAGCAAATGCACTAAGATCCGTGCATTTCAATGTATGTAAATTTTGCATAGAATTGATAAATAAATACTGAACATTAGGTAACAATACATGTACTGAAGTATTTAGGGAAAGTATATAGAGGCTTGCAACTTATCTGAAATAGAAACAAAAAAACATTGACTCTGACTTCATACTATTCACACAAAAATACAAAATCTACGAGATTGAAGAAAATATTTGAAAAGTATACATCTAGTAAGGGTCAATATTTAGAACATATGGGGAACTCCTAAAAGTCAACAACAGCAACAACACTCAATTTAAAAGTGGGCCAATAATTTGAATAGGCATTTTTTCAAAGAAAATACACAAGTAGCCTATAAGTCCAAGAAAAGTAGCCAATAAGTCCAAGAAAAGATGCTCAGGATCACTAATTATTAAGGAAAAGCAAATTAAAACCAAACACAATGAGGGTGCCTGGGTGGTTCAGTTGGTTAAGCATCTGCCTTTGGCTCAGGTCATGATCTCAGGGTCCTGGGAGCAAGTCCCACATCGGGCTCCCTGCTTAGCGGGGAGTCTGCTTTTCCCTCTCCCTCTACCTCTCCTGCCTTCACTCTCATTCTCTCTCTCTCAAATAAATAAATAAAATCTTTAAAAAAATAAAACCACAATGAAACAGTACTACACACTCATTAGGATGGCTATTTTTTTTAAATTACACATAGAATTACCATATGCTTCAGCAATTCCACTTAGAGGTACATACCCAAAATAATTGAAAGCAGGGATGGCTTAAACACATACTTGTACATAAGTGTTCATAGCAATATTATTCACAATACCCCAAAACTGAAAACAATGCAAATGTCCAGGAGTACACGAATGAACAAAATGTGGACTATACAAACAATGGAATATTAATTCACTTTAAAAAGGAATGGAATTTTAATACATGCTATAAAATGAATGAACCTTGAAAACATTATGCCAAGTGAAATTAGCCAGACACCTAAGTAAAAATATTGTATAATTTCACATCTATGAGTTACCTGGAATAGACAAGTTCCTAATACAGAAAAATAGAATCAAAGTTACTAGGGTATAGGAGGAGAGAATGGAGAGTTACTGTTTATTTTTAAAAATTTCTATTTATTTTGTTTTATTTTATTTTGAGAGAGAGAGAGCATGTGCACAAGTCTAGGGGTATGGTTGGAGGCACAAGGGAGGGGGAGAAAGAGACTCTTAAGCAATCTCTATGTCCAACACAGAGCCTGATGTAGGGTTTGGTCTTATGACCCTGAGATCATGACCTGAGCCAAAATCAAGAGTCAAACAATAACTGACTGAGCCACTCAGGTGCCTCAAGAGTTATTATTTAAGGAGTAGAAAATGTGTGTGTGGGATGATGAAAATGTTCTGGAAATGGATAAGGGTGATGATTATACAACATTATGAATGTACTTAATGTCACACTTAAAAATGGTACACTTAAAAAAAAGGTACTTAAGTGTACAATTATACAAAAAAACTCAAAATGGATTACAAACAAAACTAAAATCTGAAACTAAAATTTCTAGAATCAAACAAAATCAAAATTTTCCTACCCTTGGTTAGACCTTAGAGCAAAAATAACAGATTAAAAAATAATAATTTAAAAATTGAACTTCATCAAGAGTAAATACCATCAATAATAAAATAAGGCAATCCACAGGCTGAAAGAAAATATTCAAAACCCATAAATCATACAAAGGACAAGAATTCAGAATAGATTAAAACCTCTTACGATTAAATAATAAGAAGAAAACTACCTCAAATAAATAATAGGCAAAGATTTGCTCAGGTATCTCACAAAAGAAGATATACAAATGGCCAATACGCACATGAAAAGACACTCAACATTATTAGAGATATGTAGTTAAAATAACAAAGATGATTTTTTTCAAAAGGAGAAAAATCAATGTTAAACAAATAAACAAATCTGAAAAAAACCCCACACATACATGCACACAAAAGGAGATATGGATACACATTCATTATACAGTTAAAAATTTTTAAAAGACAATACCAAGTATTTACAAGGGAGTCCCATTCATCATTGCTGTAAAATGGTTTCAATACTTAAAAGACAGTTTTGGAGTTTCTTAAAAGTTACACATTCGTATATGATATTATTCTGCAATTTTATTCTGAGATGTTCCTCCACAAATGAAAAACAAATATACACATAAAAAAACTTGTATGCAGGAGCGCCTGGGTGGCTCAGTCAGTTAAGCAACTGATTTTTTATTTTGGCTCAGGTCATGATCTGAGGGTCGTGAGATCAAGCCCCATTTTGGGCTCTGTGTTGAGTATGGAACCTGCTAAGATTGTTTCTCTCCCTTATCCTCTCCCCCCCCCAAAAGCTTGTGTGCAAATATTCGTGCATCATCATTTGTATTAGAGAAATTTAAAACAAGTCAATATTCACCAAAATGTGCATGAATATATAAATTTTTACATACCTAAAATGGAATAATAGTCGCATAATAATGAAGTATTGATTCAGAAACTTGCATGGATGAATCTCAAAAGCATTATGCACAATGAATATAACCAGGCAAAAACACATACATATACTATGAATTCATTTATATAAATTTTTAGGAAATTCAAGCTAATGTATAATGGCAGAAATTAAATAATTGCTTGCCTGCTGACAAAAGTGGTTGTACATCTAGGTTGCAACAGAGCAAAAGAAAAATTGGAGGATGATAAAAGTGTTTATTCGATTGTTTTCATGGTTTCATAGTTCTTGTGTTTGTGTGTGTGTACACATATACATGTAAAAATTGATAAAATAGCACACTTTTAATATGTGTAGCTTATTGTACGTCAATTATACATCAGCAAAGACACTTTAAAAGACCTTGTTAATAAGTTGAAAAGCCAAGCCGGATACTGGGTGAAACTTTGTAAAGCTTGTATCTCATATATAAATTATTCTGGAAAATATAAAGAGCTCTGACATTTCAATAACAAGCAAAAAAGACAAACACTCAAAAAAAGGATAAGCATTTGAACACTTACTCAAAGTAGATGCAAAGCTTAGAAACTCGTACACAAAAAGATGAACATGATCCTTAATCATCAAGGAAATGCAAATGAATTCTATATTGAGATACCTCAACACATATTAGAAAGACTAAAAGTAAAAGGACTGACAATGCCAAGTATTAGTGTGGATGTGGAGCAAGTAGAACTATTATACACAACTGATTGAAAAACAATTTAGCATTTTACTAGAGAGTTAAACACATGCTTAGCATTGGACCTATCAATTCCACTCCTTTGCATTTTCCCACAATGATGCGTCTACACAAAGGCTTGTATGTAAATGTTCAAAGAACCTGTATTCTTAATAGTCAAAACCGGAAAAATATCAGTCTTCTGGGAACAACAGTAAATGTATTTCGGTATAACCATCAATTTATAAATTGATAAAGAAATTGTGTTATACACAGACAATGGAATAATATAGATAATAAAAAATAATAAAGACAATAAAAAAGGATGCAGCCACCTTAATGAATCTCAAAAGCTTTATATTAAGTGAAAGAAGCCAGATACAATAGGTTACATATTATATCTCACTTACATGAAATTTGGGGAAAGTCCATACTGATAGAATTAGTGGCTGCCTGAAGCTGGGACAGGGGTATGTAGTTGAATTTAAAGGGGAATGAGGAAGTTTTCTGTGGTTATAGAAATGTTACATATCTTTTGTGGTGGTGGTGATTACCTGACTGTATGTATTTGTAAAATCTATTTAATTGCACACTTAACATAGGAAAAATTACTTATATAAAGTATAACTCAACATAACTGATCAAAATGAAAACAAAATAATACAAAATAACTAAGTCATAATGGCATAGCTTTGTCAACACTGCACATTTAGAGTTTTGCTCCAGGTCTAGATACATCTTCTGCTCTGTCATAAGATTCAGAAGAGATTTGGACATCAAATTGTATTATTAAATCAATGACAAGTAATGATTGGGCCCGATGAGCAGGAAGTGATTAGTGTGCAAGAAGCCTTAGTAAAATACATGGACCCCAGAGGGTGGAATATAAGCTCTATCATTAGTTAGGAACCTACAACATAAGTAAAGTTTTTAGCAGTCCAATTATTAAGAGCATGCTGGGATATCCCCTATAAATTGGGAAAATTTCCTGAATTCCGCATCCCATGCAAAATCCCTGGTAAGCACACATAAATTCCCAAGACATGTGTATGCCACAGTTAGGAATTATGTTCCAGCCCATATATTAGTTGACAATGAAAGAATTTTGCATCAGGCCCAGGCAGAAGTGAAAAGAGTCTTGTCGTCTGAACCAGGAGGTCCAATGAATCTCCGGTGCGTCTAATCCTATCTAATCCAGGATATCTAATCCTGGCACCTGCTTCTCAGAAACACCTAAAGTAATAGGGCATGACTCCTCTCACAGGAATTCTTTGCACCAGTACTTCCCATTGAGGCTCTCCTTGCCGAACTTTGCTTTATTTCCTTTCTCCTTTGCAAGCTCTGGATCTGCATCGCCATCTTCCACGATCCTCTGACCCACCCAACCCTTTATATTTCACAGGTTTTACCCCCATTACAGTTTTTGCACTCCTAACTCCATCTCAGCATCTGCTTACTAGAATACCTGAACTGCAAAACATGTCCATACAAGATTTAGTATGAATGCTCATAGCTGTTTCAGTCATAATAACCCTAAACTGGAAGCAACCTAGTCTCTTGAAAAGATAGGCAAAAGTAGAATATTGACACAGTGGAATACTAGTAAGTAATAAAAGTAATGAATGATATATACACAATAATGTGGATACATTTCAAGAATATTATGCTGATTGAAAGACTGAACCTAGAACACCTACTGTAGGATTCCATCAGTGGTTGCATGCAACTAGGCATAGGGTAGGGATTAACTGGGAAGTGCCACAGGGAACGTTTTGAAGAAATGGAAATATTCTATCTATTAATTATGGTGATGGATGTAGGAGTATATGTATTTTTAAAAATTTATTAAAATAATTAAAATATTCACTTAGAAAGAGTTTTATGATATGTAAATTATACTTAAATTTTTTGTAGCATGTATGTCAAGACAGATTGTAGTTCACAATGGCAATAAAAACACACATGTATGCATGCATACAGTTGACCCTTGAAAAGCACAGTTTTGAATGCAAATTCACTTACAAATGGATGTTTTGTTATAAATACAGTACAGTACTATAAATGTATTTTTTCTTCCTTATGCTTTTAATAACATTTTCTTTCTTTTAGCTTACTTTATTATAAGAATATGGTATATAGGGGTGCCTGAGTGGCTCAGTCAGCTAAGCGACTGCCTTCGGCTCAGGTCGTGATCCCCCAGTCCTGGGATCGAGCCCCACGTAGGGCTCCCTGCTCAGTGGGGAGTCTGCTTCTCCTTCTCTCTACCACTCTGCCACTTGTGCTCTCTCTCTATTTCTCTATAAAATAAATAAATAAAATCTTAAAAAAAAAGAATATGCTATATAATACATATATAAAATATGTGTTAATTGACTATGGTATTGGTAAGGCTTCTAGTCAACAGTAGGCTATTAGTGGTTAAATCTTTGGTGAGTCAAAGCTATATGCAGATTTTTGGCTCCATGAGGGGAGGCTAGTGCCCCTAACCCTTTCATTGTTCAAGGGTCAACTGTATATATATAAACACATACATAAATAAATGATTTATCTGCCCCCAATTTATTTAATGATATACAATATGACAGAGATAAATTAACAGTTCATGTCTGTTAATTATATATCAAGGACAAACCACTGTCCTGGGTCCTTCACTTATTCATCACTTTAACAGTCGTATGAGGTAGGATATCATCCATATTTTTTTTAAAGAAGCAGCTTGAACTCAGACAATCTATGTTGAAAATCCAAGATCACACAACAGCAAGAACCAAAGAAGGATTCAGAGGTAGGTCAGCCTGACTCTAACCCTACATTTGCTCCATTGTAAGTATACTATTGCTCAGTTACTCTCTAGAATTACACATTCTCAAACTTGGTCAATGCAATAAAAGTGAAAGTGTTCTATCCAGTGATTACCATTACTGAAATCTTTTAGAATTATTCTGAACAGGTGTCTTGAATCAGGCCATGCTTTTTAGTTAAAAGGTCACTTACCCAGCATCTCACGTATAATGGACACAGGAGTTGGAAGTACATAAGACTGATGGCTAGGAAAAAGTATTTTTAAAAGAGGGGCCCTCTATGTTATTAAAATAAAATATACAAAAATAAAAGAATTTCAAATTCTTGTTGAAAAGATATGAGATTCAAGAAGTCTCTGTTACCGGAAATTATTGCTTTTTTTATGATTTTGGTGATCTAGAATATTAGCTATCAGCAAACATTTCTAATTACCTCCCTATAAAATTAAATGAATACAAATCTCATTATAAAGCTTGACTAATCACTACATAAGCTTCCTTGTTGTATTTGCCACTCAGTTTCTTGAGAATCATTAGCCATCAAATCCAGTGATTAAACAAGAAACATCCCAATAGCCAATATCTCTAACAGGTATTACAGTAGCCTTAAAAACCTGAGGCTTATTGATTTTGTTCAAATATGATGGATATTGGAAGCTTCATTAATTCCTTAAAGGCCAGGGGAAAAATGTATTATTACTTTTAGGTACACAGGAGCTGAAAGTGTTCAAATACCAGCAAGCTTCAGAATATATACCAAGATAAAAATCAATGTCTTTCAGGTTAATCTTCATTATACATTTACAGTAGTGAGTGGTTTTCTAAGTGTGCCCCAAACCTTCCAATTCAGACTAAAAAGCATTACTTTCAGTCTGGTCAACTCACTCATAAGAGTTAAATTATACAATGTATTGAATTTAGCTCTGAAATGAGAACACCAAAATTGATTAGATAGCTGCCTTATCAGGAAAGATTAAAGGGAATACATATTTATAGCTAAACTGATGGGGGGATAGGTTAATTTGTACATATATTTGAAGAGAGCAAATGTCAGAGCAAAAGAGGAATTATTTATTTTGGTATGAGGCCTTATACAGTTGGGAGTGTAGGGATGAAATATAGAAATGGGGATATTTAGTGAAATTTGAATGATAAGCTGTATGCAGTCTTTGTGGGAAAGTAGTAAAACTAAAATGGACTGACATCATTCTAAGAAATGTGCTGAACTTAATGAGTGGCAGAAACTGGATGTTTTATGCTCTCATTGCTACTGTTTTTATGACAGTTTTTGTGTGAGTGGAGAGGTAGAGGTCTTTGAAGAATTTCTGAGGATCTGTTCATACTAGATTTTTTTAATCTATTTTTTTAATTTTTAATTTTTTTAAAAGATTTTATTCTTAAGTAACCTCTACACCCAATGTGGTGCTCGAACTCACAACCCTAAGATCAAGAGCCACATGCTGTACGGACTGAGCTAGCCGGGCATCCCTGTTCATTCTAGATTTTCAGAGGCATCCTCCACATAAACAAGAATAATATTAAGTAATATATGGATGATCTGTGATAGGTCACTTGAATTGTAGTAAAACTGGATTAATTAAACTGTATTAAATACTTCAGTATAAAGAATCCCAATATTTGGAAATTAATTTCAAAATTGTACTCCGCATTCCCTGAAAGAGAGAAGAAACAAACAGAAAAATAACAACACCACACCAACAACAGCAATGATGATAACAATAGAAAAATAATTTTAATTCCATTATGTCTAGGAGTGCAAAGTGTGAATTGCACCTTCATTAAACTCAGTTCATGGACCTCCCACAGAATGAGCCATACTGCACCCTGTGTTGGTCTTGTGTTAAAAATAAATTTTTAGGGGTGCCTGGGTGGCTCAGTGGGTTAGAGCCTCTGCCTTCAGCTCGGGCCCTGATCTCAGGTCCTGGGATCGAACCCCACATCGGGCTCTCTGCTCCGCGGGAGCCTGCTTCCCCCTCTCTCTCTGTCTACTTGTGATTTCTCTCTGTCAAATAAATAAATAAAATCTTTAAAAAATAAATAAATAAATAAATAAATTTTTATACAATGCAATCTAAATGCAAGCCAATGGTTGTATCTGGTGCTTGACTGAAGAAAGAGAGATTTCTTTTTATTTAGACATGCTTAAGGAATTTGGTAGGGTGACTTTCATCTATAGAGAATTAAGCCCTAAGTATTAACTTTACAACTTAAATCCTGTATGAGATGCAACTCCATTCTATTCAAATTGACTGCTTTGATTCTCACACCATTTTACAGACACTTTCATGGACCCTTATGAAAAGGAAATGAATGAATACAGAAGTAATGTAACTTGCCCCAAACCAAACGTGTAAGCCAGGAAGTGGCAGAGACCTTATCCAACAAACTCAATATGTCTGCTGTCCACACCTGTGCTGTTACCCACTTCCCTGTAGTTCAACTTAGTGGTTTTAAAACTGTAGTGTGCATCGACATCATCTACAGGCAGTGGTGTAAATCACTTCCCAGCTCTGCACTCAGCAATGTTGCATTTATATCTTGAAATTGACTGTGGTGTGAGTAGATACTCACATAGATACTCACATAGATACCACAGAAATAGACAAATACTATAAATCAGGGTCTTTTTCTCTTCTTAAGGAAAGATTTCTGGGACCCACCTCAGTTTCTGACTCCACAGGTGTTGAATTGATTCCAACAATTTGCACTTCTCACAGCTTTGCAGGGGATGCTGTTGCTGGTGGTCTGGGACCAAACTTTGAGAACCACTAATACCTTTTTTCTCCATATGTTGATAGGTTTATTAAAGAGGTTGAATAATATATTAAGGCACTATGTATTTATAAAATCATATTTATCTTGGCTTTTAATTGGACAGCAAATGATGTTAAATTGATCTTTCATCACATTTTAGGAGACTATAGACAACTTTAAACTAGTAAAGGGGAAAATATAAAACTTTACTTATTTATTTATTTTAAAGAGCGAGAGAGGGGGGGCAGGAGGGAGGGGCAATGGAAGAGGGAGAGAGAGAATCTTAAGCAGGTTCCATGCCCAGTGTGGAGCCCACTGAGGGGCTTCATCTCACAACTCTGAGATCATGACCAGAGCTGAAATCAAGAATGGGACCCTTAACCGACAAAGCCACCCAGGTGCCCCTAAAATATAAATTAAAACTTTATTAATGGTATGGGGGAAAAATCAAGTACAGAGTTACTAGTTGATTAGGTTGCTTAGGTGAAATATAAAGTCTCTTTTTTTTTAATGTAACAATTTTAACATATTTAAATTGGACTAAGCATTTACTTAATACTGGAAAAAATTAATCTATATCTTTCCATAGACTGGAAAAAACATGGCAAGTTACTACCTGAACTTACACACTAGTCCCAGAGAATTGTAAGAGAAATAAAGTTAACATATAGTCTCAGCAGTTTTAATATCTATAAAAATTACCTTCTTTTTTAAAAAAGATTTTATTTCTTTATATGAAAGAGAGAAAGAACAAGCAGTGAGAGGAGTAGATGGAGAGAGAGAAGCAGACTCCCCACTGAGGAAGAAGCCCAACGTAGAGCTCAAACCCAGGACCCTGAGTTCATGACCTGAGCTGAACACAGATGTTTAACTGACTGAGCCACCAAGGTGCCCCGTAAGAATTACATTCTTGAGTGTATACATAAAGTTACTGTCCTTATTTGTTTCAATTTTAATTCTCCCAAATTTCAGTGATTCATCACCATACAATGTTCTTAAGTCTATCTTTAAAATTATTTATCTCAGAATTGTATATTTATACCAAAAATCAAAAGAGGGGAAATCTAGTGGTGTGAATGATAATATAGTATAATAAAAATTAAGTATTAAACATTTGAGTAAATTTACAAATATATTTTAAAAATGTAATAATTTATAATTGTCATTAAAATTCTGGATCAATTATTTTATTTTTGCTATTGCTCAAAGATAACAATATATTGAATACAATTTGGAAGCATCTTAATTTAAAAGAGTAACTCTTTAAGAAAATATTTGGAAATTTAAAAAATTATAAAATGGTAACTTACATTACATTATGAAATTATAAATAGAAACTCTACTTGGCCCTTTTCCCTAGGTTATAATGTACACAGGATGCTTGGTTCTCCAGATAGATAGATTGAATTAGATAGATAGATAGAGGATAAATAAGTAGATCATAAATAGATCATAAATAAATAGATGATAGCTGATAGACATAAAGATAGAGATAGAGATATAGAAGTATAGGTATAAATAAAAAAATAAAGATATAGATTTATCTATATCTATACCTGTATCTATACACATACAACTACACACTCATACATATACATAATATAAAGAGATACAGAAAGAAAGTCTCAGAGAGTGTGTATCTTTAAAAGCCAAAATATTTAGGAAAAACTTCTTGATCCTGTCTTCTGTGCATTAGGACTACCCCATTGCCAAACTCCAAGGTAGTGATAGTGTGCTCACAAGCGGTACACAATATATTGGCAAACATGATGGCCCTGCTGTGTATTTTTTAATTATATACAATTATTGGAACTGGTCCTAGAAGATAGTTTGTAATTGTTAAAACTGCATGTGTGTCAAATACATTTTCATTGTTAAACTTAGCTCTGTCATTGTCAGAGACATAGGGTGCTGCACACCATACACCTGTCTTGGATCCATGCTTATTGTTACATTATAGATACACTATCTATACCTTATGACCACAGGCTTAGGTCATTGGGATGTTGGAACTATGGTCTAGCTTGGATTTACATACCCACACTGCCTACTTGTTTTCTTCTTGATTAGTTTTACAGAATTTGTTTTTCAGGGGTTGTTAGTTGAATCTTTCCTTTTAAAAATAGTGCATCTTCAGGTAACTTGATGAACTACGTCAAGACTTCATGGTCAAATCATGTATAACACTTCTTTGAACTTTACCAATCATCTGCATTGAAAGGCATCATTAAACGGTTAAGCTTCTTTTGGTGATAAGAGAGGAATAAAATATCTTCGCTCTTGGTTCCAAATGTACAACATGGTATGAGTTGGAAAGGAAGGCAGACTCATTGCTTTTTGGCTCCAAATCTCTTCATTGCTGGCTGCTGTGAAAGATGTATGTTTTCAGCAGGCAGAAATTGACAGGAATACATAAACTGTTTTGGCAAACAGGTTTGTATTTGGTCTTTTCCAGCTGATGTACCAAGTCGATGAAAGGCCCCAAATAAATTAATGATTTTTTTTTATTTCCTTCCCACCTTAAAGTCAATGAAAATACAGGGAGAACTGAAAAAAAGATTAAAAAATGGAAACAACGACAAAAAGAGATAGCTGAGAGAATGAGAAGAGCATTGAAGCAAATTAATTTCTATCTGTTACACTGGAAAAATAATTTAACCCTTGTTTATTACATGCTTACTATATATTGGGCGTTGAGCTGACAGTTTGAACACAGAGCTTTTGTTCAAATGGAGAGACAGGACATATTAACAAGCATTTGCAATATGATGAACCCTGTATTAACAGCTTGAACAAAACAAGGAGCATGCAGAACCTGCTTAGTTCCTTATTTCCTCCTCTTACCTACTTTGCTCTGTGTCTTTCTTTGGGTAAGACTTTTTTTTTCCCCTAGTTTTTAACATTTATTGAGGATTGTTGCCCAAATTTGTCTCTGTCATGATGGTTACAAACTTTCCAACTCTGCTACTCTTTCCAGTACATTTTGAAGAGGAAAAAAAATCTCATAATCCAAAAACCTATAACAATAAAACAATGTTGGAAACTGCCATGAAAACACAAGATGAGTGAAAAACACATCTTTTCTAAGAGTCACAGAACAATAAGATCAGGAAGTACACAAAAGAGTAAAAATGAATCCAACTCATCAAATTAATACATTTAGTGTATAGTTTTTTGCATGTTAATCATAACTAATTTGAGTGATTTTATAAAAAGAATCATGCCAAAGGAAATTATGATTTTTGGCTTAATCCTGATTTAAGAATATTAACAAAAATTTGCCTGCAATGCATGTAGTCTGATATACACAATAGATAATTTTATATACAGATATAAAATCCAGTATATTTTGTATTTATGATTCAGAAGTAACTTTAAACATTTTTATTTATTTATTTATTTATTTTTAGATTTTTATTTATTTTTTTGACAGAGAGAAAGCGATCACAAGTAGGCAGAGAGGCAGGCAGAGGGAGAGGGGGAAGCAGGCTCCCCACTGAGCAGAGAGCCCGATGCGGGGCTCGATCCCAGGACTCTGGGATCATGACCTGAGCCGAAGGCAGAGGCTTTAACCCACTGAGCCACCCAGGCGCCCCAACTTTAAATATTTTTAAGTAGCAGAAACATACGTAACAGTTATAAGTAGAAATAATCCCTGCAAAGTATCCTGTGTTTTTACTGCAGAGACACACAATAGCAGTCTCAGGTTATTAAGAAAACATCAAAAAGTGTTTGTTTGTATATTAAAAGTATGTTTTTGGGAGTGAGGAAAGAATAACAGCTTTCCCTTTGGTCTAAACTACTCAACATTTAAAAAAATAAAATAAATAAAATAAAATACTCAATATTTTGAAGTCATGAAACTGAGAAGGTAGCAGTCTCTAGAGGAGTCAGAATCCCCAGAGAAGGGAAACCCAGAAGGGAAGCATACCTGGGTTTTGTTCTCCACCCCTCGGCTCGGCTCAGGCTCCCACTTAAAAAGAACTGTTAAGGTCACTTCTATTTCAGAAGCGTAAACATTTGGTAGTATGAACGACATTTTCGTCTTATTAACTGGAACGAATGGTAATTTCTGTAATGCTTCGCAGTTTCAGACATAACAGCCTCTGAATCCCAACCCACGAAGCCGCAGGCTGTGTTGGGGTTGTCAGGATAATGCCTGCAGCCGCCAGCCTGTGTAACCCATAAGCAGGACTGTGGAAGGTGTGGGCGGCCTGCCGTCCATCTGTCAGTGATATTGCAGAGTTGAATGTAGTTCCCTTTCTACCATGAATTATAATCACAGCTGTACCATTTTTCTTGTTATTATAATCTCATTGGAGGCTTTTCATTAACACCTTATTCTTCTGAACATATTTGGGGCACAGCATATTGCCTTCCAGGTGCAGGAGGGAGGGGGCACATGGGAATCGCAGGCAAGAAGCAAGAAGAGTATACACACTCTCCTCTGTTTTTCAGGCATCCTGCATGAAATTGCAGGCGAATCCAACCCTTTTTGTCTGCAGGGACTGTGCATTGCCTGACCCCATAGGCCTCCTGTGGTAATTCTCCTGTCTCCATCTCCCCAGTCCTGGCTGCAATTCTAGTCCTGGGGGCAAAAGCGCCTCTGGGGCTGAAGTTGTCACAACCGTATGGACGGACGGTATCAACTCTCTTCAGGAGATCATTAGACCCAACAAGCTCAGACACACTCCACCCCCAGGGGGAGCAGCCACTTCATGAAGGGTATCTCCTTCAGAAGACAACTTTTTTTTTTTTTTAAGATTTTATTTATTTATTTGACAGAGAGGAGAGATCACAAGCAGGCAGAGAGGCAGGCAGAGAGAGAGGGGTAAGCAGGCTCCCCGCTGAGCAGAAAGCCGGATGCGGGGCTTGATCCCAGGACCCTGAGATCAAGACCTGAGCCGAAGGCAGAGGCTTTAACCCACTGAGCCACCCAGGTGCCCCAGAAGACAACTTTTTTTCCCCAGAACTTTTCAGGGACATTTCCCCATTGTCCATCTTTGATCTCCTTTGTGACTGTGTGACAGTCCTGGCCTCCTTTGCCGTGACAGGATTGTTCATCTTTTGATCAGGGTAAGCATATTCGCAGAGTCATTTAATTGCATGTAATTTCTGGCCTATGGTGCTTTGGTTCTTGGTACCAGACCACAAGCTGTCTTGGTGAAGCAGATTGCCTGGTAGTAGTTTAGAAGGTACTAGAGGAATCGCTATCTTCTTCTGAAGCCTTACTCCTCCATTGCCTTATGCTGTCTTTTCTAAATAGGAATCTTTGTCTTCTTTCATAAATCTTTTCCTTTTGGTCCCGCTCTCTATGGTTCTTTGTTAACTTTGGTTTACCAGAAGCCTGCTGTTTCTCTTTGACTTCTCCTGACACAGGTTGGGGTTTGCAAGTTAGATATTCTTCCCATGACTTCTTTGTGGAGTTCTTTTTGCCTTTTGCTTTCTTCATATCCAAACAGAAGTCAAAGTTGACAAAAGAAAATTCTGACTTCTGAAATGTGGGCAAGACATTTCTTATCTCTGTCCCACTGAATAGTGACTGAAAGAAAATGTAAAACTCTCTCTCTAAGTGTAGTTGATTGAAAAACTTATCTCTATTCTATACTCTAAGGATTGGTACAGCATAGTCATCAAATTAAGTACCCACACTGGTCAGAAAGAAAATAAATAAAATGAAATGGGTATATGTTGATGTGTAGTACTGCTCAAATGGAGAATATATGCGCCCAGCTGAATCACTGAAACTGAGAAAAAAAAAAAAAAAAGTACTCCTATAGTCCAGAAGCAGGAGATAAACATGTACCAAAACAAAGAAGCAAAAAAGGACAGTTATCAATTGTTTCACATGAATCTTACGGAATAATGTTAGGAGGAAGAGACAAAACTGACTGAATAGTCAAGAAAGGTGTCATAACAGAGGTGGAACTTTGCTCAACTTTGACAGATCAATATCTGGAAGGTTATAGAGGAGCAGGGGATATTTTGATGTGAAAGCCATGGCCGATATTGTGCGCTAATGCAGAGATTGGACTGTTCAGGGTTTCGTTTTTTTTTCCCCAGAGGAGTTTGTGTAAACTGGACAACAAGGTCCAGATAAAGTAGCTTGAAATGAGCTAAAAATATAGATTAGGTGGAAATTTTATTGAAACTATCAATATAAACTTTAAATTATTAGGAAATATTGAGGATGTGGGAGATGGATGTAATGTAATTTTATAAAAGTGACAGCTCAGATATAAAAATGTATTCTTTGTCCAGACATTCTCCTTATATTAAATTAAATATTGAGTTAAATATCTTTTTCAAAAAAAATCAAAGCCAGTTAGAGATTTAGTATTCTATTATTCTGTGCATGGCTATTATTACAGGCATGAGAGGGCTTGAGCTATGGTAGAAAACTATTTAGGATGACTTGAAGAAAGTTCTACCTCAAAGAAAGGAGCCTGAGTAGAAACACTTAAAGCTGATTTTAGATCTCCAAATGCATGACTTTTGTTCTTCTGCATGAAAATATATATTACATATACATAGCCCATATCTCTTCCATATATAATGCGGATTTCCATCTTCTAAATTTAAAAGTTAGAAATGGACCATTGATGTGCATTTAAAAAGGTAGAATTATGTACGGTAATACTGACATATAAAATTTGTTCCACTAAAGTGATCTGTTAAAGGTTTCATGACAGAGATTTTCGAGATGTATTTAGAAATCTTTGTTAAGAGAAAAATTAAAAATTCACAAACAACTTTCTTGGTCATATTTCCAATTTCAGTCAGTTTGGCAAAAGAACCTATTCAGCAAATTGGCCTCCAACATTGGAAGAGCTGCCAAATTTACCATATTTAATCTATATGAAAGAAAATTATACTTTTAAAAATTATGGTCCTTTTCTAGTGCCACGCTCAGAAGTTAAAGTTTAAATAGTCTCAGATTTACTGATTTATTACTATCCAGATGTAGGTTTTCTTTCCAACCTGGTCAATGCTGTTGCTGATTAAATGAAAAACAAATAAATTATATTAATTAGGAATCAACACTAATGGGAGGGATACACTAGAACCTAAAATTGTAATATCAAGAGCAAATACTTGCAGAAGTTCAATTTAATTAAAGACTTAAGAGTCAAGAAATGAAGCTATTCTGAATGTTGATTACTCTGCTCTATCTCTGTTATTATCACCTGGTCCACACATCAGTGTTATTAGCCTCACCTGGACTATGCAAATATCTCCCTAAAAGTTCTGATGGCTGCCTTATTTGTTCTTCTACCATCCATTTCCTACATAGCTGTGCTCCAGCCACAGGGCTTTCCATTACTTAAACGTGCAAATCTTCCGGCCCACTGCCTGCAAGTCCTCTGCTGGGGAGCTCTGCTATTTGCTCTGGAACCTTGATTGCTTCTTGTCATCTGGTCTCTGCTCATAGGTTATCACCTCCGCAAGCCATACTTAGCATTCTGTTTAAATTGTTCCTAATCGAATTCACACTCTCTCACACTGTTCATAATCCTTGTAAGACTTAAATTTTTTAGTAGATTTTTTTTATCCAGAAAAAGATACCACAAAATACGAAATGTTTTCCAACCGCACGCAAGAGGAATATGAGTAGGAGGAGGTGTCTGTTCATCCAGCCCCAGCCCCGGCCCCCAGCCCATGTGGTTTGGGCAGCAATAAGGGGTTTGGGGTGATGACCCCCCAAATTAAAAAAAAAAGGTACGTGTGTGAAGGAGAGGGGTGCAAAAGCAATAGGGAGGCATAGGGGAAAGGGCCAGATGAGGTCAGCCCTGAGAATGCCTAGGTCGGTGGTCATTTTATAAGATTTCTTGATCATACCACCCTGGATATCTTCTTTGCCCATCAGCAGGACTAGCGTCTTGGCAGGCATGGTGACAGTGACGCTGAAAGTAGGAACTCCTCCAGGGCTCTTGGTGTGAAGATCCTTGGCAAATTCCCCGCCCTGCTGCAGTGAGTCCTGGATTGCAGAACTTTCTGGCTCCCAAAGCAGCCCATTCACGAAAAAACTTGACTCATCTTTGCCTACCAGGGCCCCGACCTCAGAGGGCGTGATTCTGATGAAGGTTTTTCCCGGGACGGCTGTTCAGATCGAGGGCGAGTCCTTATAGCCCATGATGATCACGTCCTGACAGGTGTCCTCTGCCCTGAGGTTGTGGATGTAGACTTTCCACCCGGTGGGGGTGGTGCTGTTGGGGACCCAGGCTCGCCTGGGGAGGCGGGCTGAGGGTGGGGCAGGCGGAGAGCTGTGGGCGCGCACTGGCCTGGGGACTGCGGCACTGCCCATTGTACAGTCAGACGCCCTGGCACCGCCACCAGACTTAATTCTTTATGTCTGCTTTCCCTTGAGTGAATATAAGTTGCATGAGGGCAGAGTTTTCCCTGTATTATTCGCCGTTATGATTCCAGAGTCGAATAAGTTACTGGCATATTAGAAGACTCTCAAAAACATTTTCTAAATACAAGAACAAGCTTTTGGGGCGCCTGGGTGGCTCAGTGGTTTAAAGCCTCTGCCTTCAGCTCAGGTCACGATCTCAGGGTCCTGGGATCGAGTCCCGCATCGGGCTCTCTGCTCAGCGGGGAGCCTGCTTACCCCTCTCTCTCTGCCTGCCTCTCTGCCTACTTGTGATCTCTCTCTGTCAAATAAATAAATAAAAATCTTTAAAATAAATAAATACAAGAGCAAGCTTTTGGAGCAAAATCTTAGAAAAGTGAGTCTTCTGTGAGATTTAAATAGTTTACTATTTCTGAGAATTATTAATCAAAATCTTAAATTTAGAAGATACAAAACACAACCAGAGCTGTCTTTCATCACTGCTTTTGACCTTAGGATGTGCAGAAGCATAAAAAATATTAATAATAGTGATTATCATTAACACATCAAATGACTTAAAAACATAATTGGAGTGTTATGAATAGGCTTAAATAAGAATTAAATCATTTTTCATTTTTTAAATATCTGTGTATATCTAAAATCCTATTAACCATAAAAAGAGTAAAATGCTCTCATTTGTTTTTTTAAATTTCCGTTTGTACAATTAAATGTCATTTTCCTATTTGTATGCTTGGTTTTATTTGGGTATATAATATAGTGACCCTTATTCATTTAATTACATATTTCCTATTTAAACTGTTTTTAGAAAATCTATTTTAAATGACTTAAGAATATCTAAAATATCTAATACAATGAATATAATTAATATTTATTTGTTAAATCAACTAAATCTCAAGCACTTTTGTGAGAACATCTCTACTCTTTTTTTTTTTTTTTTAGTTGTCCATTTTGGACAATTTGTTAAAAAGCAGAAAGTGAGCAGATACTTTTAGGAAGGTCAACAAGAGTAGAAGATATGTATTGGTGCTGCAAGTGATATAAAATATGTTTCTTTGATGAGACCTGGAAATTTAAAAACTCTGTACCCCCCAAATGTTAATAGCCAAATGTATCATCTATGTAATGCTTATAGCTCTCTCCATTTTTCAGTTAGTTCACAATTTTAAACACTGTGATGAAGTATTTCAAACACTAGCATTTTTAGAGCATAAAGAAATACAGGTTATTTGTTTTGTCAGTGACTAATTTTCAAGACTGTAAATTCTCTCAAAGTTGGTGATGCCAGGAACCTCAAAGATACTGTCACTACTCAATATCAACATACATTCCATGTATGTTCAATAGAACACCCTCTACTTGCTTTTAATAAAATTTGTAGAAAATCTCTCAAATGTCTATTTCGCATTTGATATGCTTTCTCAATGTTAGCTCATTAATCTAGGCTTTCTGACAAATTATAGAAAAGGGAGTCTATTCCCAGGACAAAAATGCACAGTAAAAATTTAGCGTTACATTGTTTGTCATTAAAAGTTATAAAAATTATGATGATGTTGAATAATATTATGGATGGCAAAGTTAGGAATATAGATCAGATTTCCCTTCTCCATCCTATACTAATATGGCCAAAATGATCAAGGTTTTACTTTGGTAAGAATCCTTCCCTCTACACATTGACAAATAAATGGAAAACTTTGAAAAGATAACTGAAAAAGTAGTTAGACAGCATCCTTCACCTCCTCGTTTGCACTTTCTCTCCTTCCTATCCTTTTTGCTTTCTTTCTTTTCATCAGATTAACATTTATCTTTTTGAGAATCAATCTAGTAAGATTAAGTTGATTAAGAGTTGATATTGGAGCGCGTGGGTATCTCAGTTGGTTAGGTGTCTGACTCTTGATTTGGGCTCAGGTCATGATCTCAGGGTCCTGAGATGGAGCCCCACTTAGCACTCTATGCTGGACATGGAACCTGCTTAAGAGTCTCCCTTAAACGTCCCTTTCCCCTCTCCTTCTGCCCCTCCCTCCCCACTCCTCAGGCACACATTCTCTCTCTCTCTAAAAAAAAAAGAGTTGATATTGACTATTTATTAAATGTATGCCTTCAAGCAGCTCATTTAATCTTTTATTATTATTATTATTTTTTAAGTAATCTCTACACCCAACATGGGGCTCAAAACTACAACCCCAAGATCAAGAGTCTCATGCTCTATTGACTGAGTCTGCTGGATACCCCTTCCTTAATCTTCTGTGTTCCATTTTTTCATCTATAGCATGGGACAATACGAGTTTTCTCTTTATAAAATTCTAGTATAAATCAAATGGATTAATACATTAAAGTTTTTATAGTCATGCTCAGCACATAGTGAGTGTTTAGTAATTGTTAACTGGTATTTTTCAAGGTAGAAATAGTAGTAGTGGTAGTAATAGTAGCAACAATAAGCAGTTGTAATAAATACTAGTAGTAGAAGTAGTAGCATACCTACCACTAAGAATTAAGAATTGCTCTAGTGTTGTCTGTAGAGTGGCAAATCAATCAAACAAGACAATTCTTGTTTCACTCTGGATATTTTCTGGTGACCTATTTCCATTCCATTAATTCTCTCTTCGGCTGTGCCCATTCTGCTATCATGTCCATTTAATTTGTTCTTAGCTTTAGATTTTGGATTTTCCAGTTACGTGTTTTTACCTTTTTCTTCATAGATTCTCATTCTCTGCTGAAATTCTCCATCTCATTGTCTGTTTTGTTGAACATTTTAGTCATAATTATTTTAATGTTTCCATTTAATAACTTCAAACTGCCAGGCTAATTTTGATTAAGTACTGGAAAATTTTTGTAAAATGTTAGAGAGATCATTAGAGGCTTTGGATTATGATGTCTTCCTCTAAAAGGGATAAACTTCCAGTTTTTCAAGTGTAGGCCTGGGTTGTTTTATGAGTCCTTTCTACCTTAGCAGCTGTGATGCCCAATTTCTGTGTCTGCAGTCTAGTGGAACCACTAGAAATGACTCATTTTTTTCAGTCTCCCCTCCCTATTTTGAATGAACAGATGCATCTAGAGGGAAAGAAGAGTTAAGTGCCATGTTCCTCCAACTGTTTTTCCCTCCTACCTACTCCCTCAGATTTTGGTTGTATGGAGAGCCTCAGACTCCTTCAAATAGTTATTTATGTTATTAGCTTTGATGTGATACAATCTCGCTTACACATTCAGAAACATGAGTAATTTCTAAAAAAGTTGGTAGACTTCATATTTCTAAAAAGAGAAAATTAAAATGGTAAACCTATTTCCACTACAAACGTCTGAGAATTCCTTATGGAAGAGTGAAACTGTTACATCTACACAAAACCTGTCTTCTTTATAATCTAAGATGGAGGGCAGGAATTCAAATGAGCAAAGTATATGGGACCACTTAGAACAACCCTGTAATTTTAGTTGGGTTAACTTCTCCCAATTATCTTCTTGGGAAAAATCAACTTTTTCAGCCTTATTCCCTCTACAAATCAAGATTATTTGATAAATGAGAAAACCCAGTGAGCTCCCCAGAAGGAGGGTGCAATATAAACACAAAGCATTTATCTAAGGGATTGCTTTATGGGGCAATATGAAAAACTGATACTAATCTCAAATGGCTCTATATTGTATTGGTCTGTGCCACCTATTATGATATGTAAAATCTCTGTACTCTCAGTATTCAATCATATTTTTCAGATCTAATGGCTTTCTGTGCAATTTTAATTATTAGAGAGTCTTAATTAACTCAGTTATCACTCCATTTTGTATCTATTTTAATTATATTTCTTTCCTTCTTTCATGGTTTGGAAGGTAGTAGTCTTGTTCACTCCTTTCATCCTTCTTCTGGTTCTAGGTTCTCAGACACTGGTGCCATAAGGTAGGATTTTTGGCAAAGAATCACTTTCAACATCCTTTGTGTTTCAGGCGCTCAAAAGCTAGTTCTTTCAGTGGGTACATGTACTTCTAAAAACCACCAAATGATTCTCTGACTAGAGAGATCTAACTCAGTATGAACCTCTTCACCAGCCTCCTACTGTGACTCATCATTTGATGCCTATTCTACAGCTTCCTATTCTGGGAACACACTTCAAATGGGTCAACTGGCTTGAGGCAACAGCAAAACATATCAATTATGGCTATATTCTGCAATTTCACTTGACACACACAAAACTTCATCCTTGTCACCTCATATTGGGAGAGAAATATGTGTACAAGCTCTTCACTGCCATCCATCCCTTCTTTACATCTGGCTACCTCTATTTGAATCTGTTCTCTGCTAAATAAGCACAGAAAACAGATCAGCAAGTCTCTTGCATAAATGGATGTCCAAATTAAAGAAAAGATGCCAGCTTCCTCTTTTTGAAAATACTTCCAATTTCTATCAGTGGTTCTTCGAAGCCTCCTGATTGGCTTTAGGATGGGACATCTCCCATGGTGAAAGGGAAGGAAAACACTCAACTCTCCATTTGGCACTAGACATATACAAATTCCACAGTTCTCCCTTCTTTCCTGCTCCCCTGCCTTCTGTTTGTTTACGTGACCAAAAAGGGTGTGGAAGAAGCTAGGCTGATGTCTAAGAATACCAAAGTCTGCTCAATCATTTTTTAGTAAATCCTTAAAAAGTTTTTATCCCAATTTTTTGCAGCTGTCTTTAAAATACAGGTTGTATTTAAATACTCCCCAGTTTCTCACTTATGTGTCTCATAGCTCCCAGGCTACCATCTTAGGTGTGGCATCAGCAAGAATGGGGGGGTGAAGATTACAAAGAAATTTATAGGTTAATCTGTGTACTTTGATTGCCATTTAGAGAGAGATATGAAGCCAAGTGAGGATTATGAGTAGAGATGTATCATGATTTGACTTCCTTTTAAAGGTCTTCCTTTTTAAATTGCTACCATATTATGAATAGACTGCAGAGAAGCAAGGACAGAGCCAGAAGGGGCAGTAAGAGCTAATACAATAATCTTTACTCATCGCTCTCATTTTGTCATGCAGAAAATGTTTGTGAGAAGCTCTGTAATAGGTCATATCTCAGGTTCAGTTGGCCAAGATTGAGTTATTTGCTGACTCTCAAGCTTCAAGCACATCTGGGAAAGGACCTATCTGGCATTCTCAGTGAGTATTGTAGGAGATAGGCTCTGCTGGCCAGAAAAATGGGAGAGATGGCTGTTGGTTAGGCAATCAATAATGTTTTTCAGGGTGGACTAAGAGCATTAAAATGTCCTAAAGCTTTTAAGTAGAATATTAAATTGATAAAGTTTTATTTTAGAATACCCTCTATAACTACCTAGAAAAATGGACCAGAGAAGAAGACTAGAAGTGGAGAATCCAATTAGATGCTGTTGCCACAATCTAGTGGAGACATGATAGTATAAATAGTGGCCTGAGATTGATTGATGGTAGGAAGTGAAGGTAATGGAAAGGAGATATCTTTGGTGGTGCTCAGACTAAATTTCTGAAATAGATCAATGGATATATCACGTTACCATTCTTTGAAATTTATATATTTTTAGAAAGGGGAGCTAGTTTAGGAAGAAAATTCATTTATCTCTGGATATACTGAGTTTAAGATGTGTTTAGAAAAATCTAAATAACGATGTACAATAGGCAGAGTCTGAAGGACTGGAAATACATCAAAGCTCAAAAATATAGAATTTAGGGTTATCTACACACACACATGATCATGTTCAAAGTATAAAAAAATTAATCCAGAAAAAATGGGATTAGAGCAAGATGATTTTCTGAACATATTTTTTAATTCTTTCCTGTTCTGCATATAATGAGGAAAGAGAGAGATCGAGAGAAAGGTAAATAGCAGACAAAGAGAGGTTAAAAAAACATTTGAAGGGAAGATATTAGCAATGGGATACAAATATTTAGTCTCAGAGTAGAAAAAATATATATAAAATATAATCTTCAGAAATAAAGTGAGAAGAAACCACAATGCCAAAACACATGTGAGAAAATATCACTGCAGAACTAGAAATAATTCCAGGAGCCAATCCTAGAATTTCTCCTTGAGAGGAGAAAGTGCAGAATTATTGTCTCTAATACTAGACAAGTGAATTGCCAATGAAAACAAGTGTTATTGACAGGCTTCTGTGATCATGCATGCCAAATTTGTACTTATAAATTTAAAGGGAGGCAAATCAGTTTCAGTGCTTGTTTCTGCAAATTAGGTGAAGTTTTGCATATAATCACAGTTGGGGTTTTGCCAAGTGAGAAACCCAGAGGGATAGTGGGTTATGTGTTTTGATTGTATTGAACAAGAAATTATGGTGGTGGATAACATAATGAGTCATGTACAAGAAGAGTAAATTGCAGACAGCAAATTGGGGATGGTAGTAGACATTTTAGAAAAGTGATAAATTTAATGGATTGTATGATTCAGGGAAGTCAAGGAATTGTTTAAATGTGTGCAAAGTCAGGGAGTTGAAATGTTAGAAGGTTGTAAGAGAGGACCTTTTAAATCAAGATTTGAGATGTCATATATTTATTGGAAGTAAAAAGAAGTCTAGAAATGACTATGAGATGAGGTGGATAAATAGGCAGGAGGGAAAATTTATTTCAGATAAATTTTTAAATAAGGACGGCAAGATCAGAAATTTCCAGGGGCATTAACCTTCAACCTACCCGATGCTGAAGACTGGATAATAAGCAATGATTATAGGCAGTAAAGAGGAGAACGACTCAGGTGTTAATACTTAAGTGAATGTTTTATATTGAGTACAAAATTTTGAAATGCCATGTAATATAGTCAGATAACATGCATTTCAAGAGTTGGGCTTTAAGGGAGTGTTACAAATTACATGTTTGTGTTGCCCCTTTCAATTCTTCTGTTGAATCCCTAACTCAATGTGATGGTATTTGGAGGTGGGCCTTTGGAAGTTAATTACAATTAGATGAGGTTGTGTGCCCTTATGATAAGTTTGATGAGGTTGTGTGCCCTTATGATAAGTTTAGTGTCTTACAAGAAGAGACATGAGAGCTCTCTCTCTCTCTTTGGGTACACAAAAGAAAGGTCATGTGAGCACACAGTGAAATGGGAGCCTCCTGAAAGTAGAGTCCACACCAAGAACTGGCATCTTCATCTTTGACTTCCCAGGCTTAAGAACTGTGAGAAATATATGTTGGTGGTTTAAGCCATCTACTCTCTGATATTATGTTATACAGCCCGAGCTTATTAAGAGAGGGAGTAATAAGAAATTGTCTGGAGACAGGAATGAGGAGCAAGTAGAATACTCCTCCATTTCCAGCCCCATGGAAATATGTGGTGTGAGTGAAATAAGTAGTCATCTTTAAGAGAGCTTTGGGGCTATGTCACTCAGATTCACATAGAGGTGTTACGGCAAAGAATGTTTGGAGAGGAAGCTTAAAGTGTAGAAGATCTGGCTGGTGGCAGACAATATGTATTTGAGGGCATGGTGGAAGGGCTCTAGAAGTTGGGGAAGATTTGAGAGTAGGAGATGTACACAGGGGACAGAAATCCAGCTGATGATTTATTGAGTTGGGTCAGAACTGAGCTAAATAAGTATGTAAGACAAGAATATCTTCATTGTCTCTTAATTAAACATGGCTGATCAACTCTAATTATAGCCTCCTGCAGACTGGTTTCAGTGGAGGCTTCTGGTGTTAGAGGTGGCTCAAGCGCTGGTCCTCCTGTGGAGGACATGGAGCTCTGTTGGTGTCCCTTACATGCCACTGAGTGTGATGACAGAGTTGGGAAATGGGTGGTGGCACCACAGCACCCAGAGCCCAGTGGTGTCACATCAAACCCAGACCATCTGGAACTTTGTAGGCTGCCTTTAAGTATCTGCTTAGGCTGATGCTTTCACACTAGTATTATGGGCATTTCGCGCTAATGATTGTGTTAAATATGTGTGGGTTTGGATTTTTTTTCCTAGTAAAATGGTATTTGCTTTTGATAAAATTTTACATAAACTTAATCTTTCTCAAGTAATTGTTTGAAACTCCTTACGGATTTAAAATTATATATTTTTTGGGAGTGAGTGCCGTACATAAATAATTCATGAGGGCATTTGTATGAATACTTTGATGACAACATAAATACTAAAGATGTTATTTCATAAAAATCATGTGAAATAAATGCAATAAGTAAAATAATATCAGTTTGTGAAATGTAATAATAAGGAAAGCTAATATTTATTGAGCTCATGGTATATGCTAGATGCAATCCTCAGACTGTTACCTACGTTATCTCATCGAATGTCTGTAACAACACTATGGAGTAAGTACTATTATCAACCACATTTTTACATGAGGACACTGAGGCACAAAGGGGTTAAAGAATTTATACAAGAACATTCACACATTATGGGGAGAAGCCAATATTTAAACCTTGACTCCAGACCTAACACTGAAATAATACACATAGATGCACACATGTATTCACATATATATATATATATATATATATATATATATATATGTATATGAACATATATAAATAAAATAAGCCTTATGCCATTTTAAAGAGTTGAACATTAGGACAGTTCAGGAAAGAGGATGATTACTTCTGGCAGAAAGAATGAGGAACAAGAGGAATTAACAAGAAGTGAGAGCTGAGCTGAGCTGTGATACAGAGTATGAGGATTTCAGTTCGAAGTGCCAACATGCACATACAAAGTGTATATTTACAGAATGGCAAGTAGCTTCACTTCAGCTGAAGAGCTTGTGTATATGAAAAGGAGAGCAACAGTCAATAGGAATGGAATGATAAATTGGGACATTACTGAAGGATTGGATTATATGCTATTTTTGTAGTAGAGTGGAAAAAATGGAGATATTTTACCAGAGAACTTTTTTTTTGGTAATAGCTATATTTTGAAAAGATAATCTGGAAGTAGTTAATGACATGAATCAGCTCCGTTGTAAAAGAATTGCTCAGTTGTAAAATCACTATAGGCATTTCAGTAATAAATAATAGAAAAAGTAGGCAGTAGCTTTTCATACTTTGCTATAACTTAAACAGTAACTTCTGTAGCTTTAATTTTACAGCTATCTGACCTTAGTTGGAAACTATTAACCTAACACTTCAAACACTTAAAACTTCTGGTAGAAATTAAAGACAAAAATTAAACCTGAACTAATGTTAAATTTTAATGCACTAACTAAATAAAATATTCTTAGAAGGAATTCTTCAGTTCAGCTTTTTTCCTATAATGTTCATTCTCTCTCTCTCTCTTCTGTTGCACTTCCATGAGGCTTATGATATATGATAAATGTCACTTTGCTTGTATCCTAAAAGGAAAGAGGCAGAGATTAGAAAAATAATGAGCAACTCAATATACCTGTTTCTTTCATCATTTCACATTCACACTTGTTTAAATAATTGTTTAAAAAGCAAACATAATAAGACTAACAGCCGTGTTCTGCAAGGGCAGCTAAAGATCTTTCCAATCCAAATTGGTCATGGATGGCTAGAGTCACACCTACATCCACTCACCATCTTAAAAAAATTTATTAAAACTTCTACTTTTTACCATAGGAATGAGTAACATACAAGAAATGAGCTATTTCTACATTATTGACAAATCACAAATAGACTACTATCTATGTGATGCAAAGACTCATGACATTAATAAGCTTATATAATTTGTTCTATTATATGTTAGGTAACTCCACATCTTTTGAGATCACACTAACCTCCAAAATGTATAATAATTTTCAAAATCTTTCATAGTTAAGAATTAATAATACCTTGAAAAATAAATGCAAGTACAGTCACTTTTCCTGAAGGAAGATAAAACCCACCACAGGTCAGAAGAACTGAGTATTTCTTTCTCTCATTAGTGAGAAAGCTTTTATCTTTGGTCCATTTATTATCCACAAACTTTTTCAGATCGTTCCTGCAGTTCAAGTTATTTTTGTAATGGAAATTAGTTCAGGAAGCTGTACCTTTAAAATCATCCTGACAAACAAAAATTAATTTGCTTTGTAGTACTCCATTATTAGATAAATGCAGAGTACGACAACAGCAACAACAACAAATTTAAAGAATTTGTAGAAAATCAAATAGAGTGGCAGAACTTGACCAGACAACTGAATTATATACACTTCCCTACTCTTTCATTCTCTTCTCTGTTTGGGATGAAAGCAACATGACATTCATTGTGCCTAACATTTCTGTGGTTAAACGTGCAATTTGAAAGTAAGAACACATTGTAAATAGGGCTAAACAAAACCCTCCTCGTATTTGTAGAAGAGGTAATTTGGCATATGCCACAGGCAATTCTGAAAGCCCCAAAGAGGGTTTTCTTCCCAGTAATCTAAAATTGTCAAATATATTTTTAAATGAAATGTTTTCCTGTTTTTAAAGCAAGCAGCATACATATTTAAAATAAATCATTTCTTCTTCTTCTTCTTCTTCTTCTTCTCCTTCTCCTCCTTCTCCCTCTCTCTTCTTCTTCTCCTTCTTCTTCTTCTCCTTCTCCTTCTCCTTCTCCTTCTCCTTCTCCTTCTCCTTCTCCTTCTTCTTCTTCTTCTTCTTCTTCTTCTTCTTCTTCTTCTTCTTCTTCTTCTTCTTCTTTCTTCTTTCTTCTTTCTTCTTTTGATCTTTTTCTAGATAGAAAAACTAAATTAGTGTCTTCTTTATGCAACAACCTTGAGCTGGAGCAGGGCATTTCTATATGAATGTCAGGACTCTTTTTTGGCACAAAGTAAGTGATTAATTTTAATAATGAAGTCTAAGATTTTTGTCTATTTTTCTGAACTATTTTATAACCTTTTATAAGAGTGAATCATAAACTTTTTTCAGCATACCAAGATATTTGATGCTGCCAACATTGGGGAATGTATTATATACCTTAGTTATCTGGAGATAAGATTTTCTGCAAAATCAGTGAATCAACTAGGATGCAGTCTCTATGGAGATTCACCAGCCATCCAAATCTTTTCTTTTCTTTTGTTTTGTTTTGTTTTCTTCCAAAATCTGCATGTCTTATTAGAGAAGACTCTTGACTCTTGCTCCAAACTTAATGACTCTGTCGTAGTAATCTTAATGCATTTGTCTTGAAATATTTCTTCCACAGCAGAATATGGAAAATAAGCCTAAAATATTGTCAGGAAGCTAAATTTAGTACTAAAGATGCTAGGCACAGGAGATGAAACGGGTGACAACATGATCGAAGGTCCCAAAAAGCAGAGAGTCTACCACAGCAGGTGCTCACTCGCTCTCCTCCTTTCTGACAGGATCACTGTATGATATATTCAGTTCAGTCACTCATGTTTCTCCTCATCATGAGTCATTAAGGAAAAGCTAAATGAGGTTCCATATATTATGTTTAAAGAGCCATGGCCATGTGTCAAATATTAGATGAATATCTCTCGGTGGGGAAATAGGCTACTCTTTCTTTCAAATTTCCTGGCTTAAACATATTTTTAAGGGACTCCTACACAGGTAAGAGTTCATCTCCCAAAGATGGAGATGTGAAGTTGAGTTTGTGGGTTGAGTATGCCATGCATTCAAAACTGAAATTGGAATGATTTGTCACTAATCAGGCTAACAGCCAGACAGTGCTCGCACTGGGAAAACTGTTTTAGTATACATTTATGTCAGCTGGTGGTCACAACTCTGTGAATCGTGTGTTCGGATTTTACACACGAGGAAACTGAAGATTGAAGAGATGATGGGAATCATCCCAAGTCACAGAGCTGATAAATGGCAGAATGTGACCATGGACATGTTGTCATAAAACTAAATTTGTTACCGTTTCCTTCAAAACCTGCCACTTCCCATTTTCCCAGGTATTATACATATCGGTATGAATATCTGTCACATTACAGACTAGATAAAATTCAACAGTTACATGAAAGCTACAGCTTACTACAGTAAATCATATTACTCCTTTGAATTCTGAAATGAAATTGAAAATACTTTCCCATGGGAAAAACAATCTGCACTATCCTGAGTTTCCAACTCTTATCAGAGAAGACTAGCCTTCATTTAAAAGTGCTCCAACTAGAGTAGGACAAATGGGGCCTTCGCTGGTTTCCAGGAATATAAAAAATGTCACACTGCCTTCTTTTTTGAAATGGCTTCCATGTCATTGTGTATTCCTACAAGGAAAGCATAGAGGAGCAATACAACTATGTGGTTAGGAGTATTCTAGAGTCAGATTTTCTAGGTAAAAATCCAGGTCGTTGCTTGCTTAGGTTTGTGTCCTTGAGCAAATTACTTCCTCCCTCAGTGCCTCCTATTTTCTTCTCCCAACGGAGATAATAATATTACTTACCTCATAGTTTGTTGTGAAGAATAATTGAATGTAAGCTCATTTACATAAGGTTAAGAGCTTTGTAGAAAATATACTTTTCAGGCTTCAAAACAACCCTAAGATATAGGCATTTTTAATCCTTATTTTAGAGATGAGATCACTGAGCCTGAGAAAGTTAATTAACTTTCCCAATGTCAAACAGGTGTGTGTGGCAGAGCAGGAAATGAAACACAAGTCTGATTATAAAGAGTCTGTTTAACCAGTATGATACATTTAAATCTGTAACTAGCTGATGTGTAAAATAGCATATTCCCTAAAGTAGTACATTATTTAATCAGTTCAGAAAATGTAGAATTCTATGAAATGAATTTTACTTTTTTAAAACTAGACATTCCACTGATTTCTTTAAATTTTTTGTTTTGTTTTGTTTTGTTTTTAAGTTTCTTTTTAAAGGGCATCATGGAGTTCAAGGTTATGTGGTTTACCAAAGGTAACAGATTTCTGGCAATGGTTGTCCTCGGCACATCATATTAGTTACTTTTTATGAATACCTATTATATTTTGGCACCTCTCATGCTTTATATCAAGACCTGTGACAATAAAACGACATAAATACCTATGTTTGTAGATGAGAATGAAGAGGAAATATCTGTGTCCTAAGATGGCCAACCGAGCCACCAGGGGAGCCCCAGTCCCTGCCCCAGGGCTCTTCCGGGTTCTTCTCCCTGCTCCACTTCCCGCTTGCACCAAAAATACCAAGTATGCAGAAATACAAGGCTATAAATTATCCCCTTTGTCTGTGCCTGGGGCCTAGATCTTTGGAAATCATTCTCCTCTGAGCCTGCCTGTGTTAAATAAAGCTCCTATCTTCCAAGATCTCCAAGTGCCGCTTGGTTCTTCCATTGAGTGATCCAGTCCAGGTTCTGTAACAAGAACACTGAGGCCTGATAGGTTAATAAATGTACTTATAGTTATTCGGATATAAAGTTGCAGACCTGTGAAATAAAGTCAGTTTGGCTTGGCTCCCAAACCTGTACCTTTTCTACTATGCCAAATTGCTTTTTATCATAAATTTCTGCCAGTGGGAAAAACAGTATCCTTACTGTGTCTGTGACTATCTAATGGTGATATTTTCATTCATGTGACATAGTGTACCTAGTATGCCTCCATATTCTTCATATTTTAGACTCAAGAATATTTTAGTTTATTTCCTTTATCCCATTTATCATCCATCCATTTGTCCACCCATCCATCCATCCGCATTTATCTTTTACTTCACCCATCCATTCAACAAATGGTTATTAGGCATCTCTCTGTGCTGGCACACTATCTAGTATTTAGGAAGGAGATATTATATCAATATGTGTGTGTGTTTCACTGATGGATCAGTTCTTCTAAGAATCTGGATTCTCTTGAATATATTTTGCAAAGATAATTACTTTATCTTCTGAGTTCTTCTGTTTCAGATTCTTCCTCTTACACATGGAACGTGGTTGTAAACACACATTCTACCATATGATCTATTCACTTACTTATTCTTCAAAGAAATATTCATCATAGGCCTATCTTCTATCAGACATTCATTTGATTCTTGAATAGAGAATAAAGCAAAAGAGACAAAACACCTCGCCTTCATGGAAGTTTTCTTACATGTAGAAAAGACAGAACATAAACCAGCTGTGTGGTGGGACTGTGTCAGGTGGGACAATGGAGACAGTTGAGGCCAGGTAAAGAAAATGTGACCATAGGACATGTGACTAGTGTAAATTACATGCTCAGAAAAGACTTCTCTAACAGAGTAGCATTTTAAGTTGGTACATGAAAGAAGCAAGTCATACCAATATTAAGTAAAAATCTTTAAAGCAGATGAAGAGGTAAGAGCAAAGATCCTGAGACAGAGATTTGCTTGAAATGTTCAGAAATGTGGCCTTCTTGTCTGTAACAAGAAGCAGGGGGCTTTTAAGTGCTAGATAATGGGGCCAGACCAAAGACAGGGGATACTGAGGGTGAAAGACTGATTATTCAGGACACTATAAGCCATTTTAAGAACTTTGATTTTCAACCCAAGTGAGCAGAGAAGATGGTCAAATGATTTAAGCAGGAGAGTGACTTGAGCAGATTTAGATTTTTCAAATGTCACTCTGATGGTTGTTTTGAGAATAAACTGTATACAAAGGAGGACAGATAAGAGATATGGGTGCCTTAGGTCAGAGTAATTATAATAGAGACCAGTACAGAGAAAGTGGAACAAACAAGTTTTCTGTGGGCATGA
This sequence comes from Potos flavus, assembly GCA_028534135.1. Classification (NCBI taxonomy): domain Eukaryota; kingdom Metazoa; phylum Chordata; class Mammalia; order Carnivora; family Procyonidae; genus Potos; species Potos flavus. The sequence goes on along the minus strand of CM052884.1, from coordinate 77,843,565 downwards.
GATGTGGTGTGTGTGACAAAGATAGGAATCACTAGTCAGTCCAGGTCTGGACTGAGTAACTGAAAGGATGTTGCTGCCATTGAATAAGATGAGAAAGACAGAGGAGATTCTAATGCGGAAAATCATGAAAATCACCAGCAAAACCCTATTATATGCCAACACTTTTTATATATTACCCCATTTCGTCCTAACATAAAAACATACAATTTACTTATTATCTTTTATCTTTTACAGCAGACAAAATGAAGGGTAAGTGAGATTAATTATTTTTCTAAATTCACACAATTAGGACAGCAAATCAGAATCCCAATTCATGTCCGTATCATTATAATGCCACTGTTAGATACATTACACATGTATTTCTCCCCTACTACTAGGTATTGTGTAAATGTTTACCTGCTTTCCTGACTTTCTGATCCAATATTACAGTTGGATTACATGCTTTAAGTGGATATGCTGTCTCACTGTCATTTCCTGGAGAAAAAGTTTTGAACAGAAGGATATCATGCCTTGACAAAGAAAAATAATTCCTATCACACTGCAGCAAGCAAGGTGACCAATGTTGCCTCTGTGTGGCATGATGTGATACTTAATTGTGGGAGTTTATCACTTAGAACAATTTTGTTACTAACTAATGGAATGTTGAACTTGTGAAAATAAGATCTAGAAAACAAACACCTTGCACACACATACAAACCCAATAAGAATCATTGAATAGTAATGCTAGAAAAGGACACAGAAATAACAATGCTATTATAAAAATGACAAAACAGGGCCTGGAATAATTAAACTACTTTTCAAGATCACAAAAATAAAGAATTTGACTTTAGAGTTTCTTCACTTCTTTGCAAAGAGACATATTTGTGTTACTCTATATCCTTAATAAAGTGGAGCAAATGTTTAAAAAGTATCATTTGGTGGGGCTCCTGGGTGGCTCAGTAGGTTAAGTATCTGCCTTGGATTCAGTTCTTGTTCCCAGGATCCTGAGATCAAGCCCCACATCAGGCTCCCTGCTCAGAGGAAAGCCTGCTTCTCCCTCTGCCCCTTTCCCTGCTCATGCATTCTCTCCCTTTCTCTTAAATAAATAAGTAAACTCTTTTTTAAAAAGTGTATCATTTGGCAGCATAGATGGTACAACATTAACACAGGTTAATATCAGAAAGAAAAAAAATATGGTGGATTAGATGCCTCAGAAAATTTTCTGCAAGGATTGTTTTTCCTAGGATTAGAAGTTTAGGGGAATTTGCTGCAAGGTTTGTCTAACCGAAAGTAAGTATTTTTGTTTGAATAGGCATGACTGCTTTGCTCAGGGAGTTGATATCTGCATTTCAGTATTGACCAGAAGTAAAATTTCTATAAAGGTTACTGTTTGGGGAATATGTAGTTTATTAGAATCTTTCAATTAGTAATACATTCTTTGCTGATTCTGTGTCACTTGGAAACTTCGTTAACTCTTTCCGTCTGCTAGAGCCCCATTAGGCTATTCCCATTAGCCCGGTTCCATCCGCTAGAGCCCCATTAATAACTATTTCAGCAAAAGAAGTAAAACCACTAGATCTTGAAAAACAGTTAAAGAATGACTCAAGAGAGGAGCTAACATGTGATTCTTAATCTCCACCCCACACTGTAGGTGTTTACTGACATAAAATATATGCATAACCTTCTGATGTCAATATCACATTGCTTTTTGAACAAAGGACAGGTAATATATTTAATAGTTGAGAATTAGCTACTACTGGAATTCTATGTACACTCCCCCAATTTATTAGAGCATTTTAAAGGCAATTGTATCTAGAAACGTGTGTGTTTTGAGTCAGACTCAAGGTTAAGTTGAATTGAATTGTTTATTAAAGGAAAGCTCTTTCATGTGACATTAATACTTTTAATTAAACTGGAACTTTCTTTAAAATAATGGAAATTTCAAACTGTTTCACCAGTTTTTTGGCTAAAATTCATGTCTAGAATGGAGGAGGAGGGTTGTCTGAGAATTTAGTGATGTAAGGTCCTTACAAAACACATTAGGTAAATTAAGAAAGGAACCGGAGACTTAACATAATAATTCTTGTGTGTCTAGACTCAGTTGTCTAGAATGGATGCTTGAATATATTTGAATCTTTCTGTTTTATTATATTTCATCTTTACACTTTTTAATGTCACCATCTTTAGGTTCTGAATGACCTGATTATTACAAGCTATATGGCAAATTTTCACCCTTAAAATAGAAGTCATATAAATAAAGTCAGGTTTAATTAACAAATGCATATCTTTTTTATGGAACAAATAAGTCATTCATTGTAAATTATTCACAAAGGGCATTTAGAAAGTCATTGAAATTAATCATTATGGTTATATTTGTATATATGTGTATGTTTGTACATATGCATGTGTGTGTATATAAATCTTTATTTCTCTGAGTAAAGCCCTGAAGGTTAAAATACTGTTAGTGGTTTTTTATTGTTATTATTTGTAAGAAAAATGATTAGGAATACATTCAGCACAAACACTGCTTATTTTATTCTATTAGGGTTTAACTTCTTAGAGCCAGACTTCCTGAGTTTGAAACTTGACTCCTATGTTTGTTAGCTGAGCAATTTTCTTATTCATAAATTGCTTCATCTTCACAAAATGTGAAATGAAGGGGAGCATAGTACTATGTCATAGGATGGTTGTCAAAATTTAGATAATTAATACATGTAAATTTCTTAGTACACTGTCTATAATCTAATACGTGTGCAAATAATGTTAATAGCTGTCATTATATTTTACTTCTACTGGTGCTTGGCAATATATTCTTGGATTTTGATAAAACATATTTAATTTGACTGTATTCATGTGTGTGTCTCTCTCTCTTTTTTTTTTAAAGATTTTATTTATTTGGCAGAGAAAGATAGAGCGAGAGAGGGAACACGAGCAGGAGTGGGAGAGGGAGAAGTAGGCTTCTTGCAGAGCAGTGAGCCTAATGCAGGGCTCAATCCCAAGACCCTGAGATCATGACCTGAGCTGAAGGCAGACGATTAATGACTGAGCCATCCAGGTGCCCCTGTATTCATTTATCTCTTATGTTAGATTACAACTCTTCATTTAATATCTAAAATATTTTATGTATTTATAAAGACATATTTATTGTGCATATTTTGGAAATACATTTATAAATAAACAGGAGAAAATATATAATCTCATTAACCAAAATTATCACTATTTACATTTGGCGATTTTGTGGATTTAAGTCATATCTTTCATGAATATTTTACATAGTTTAAATCATTGTGTACATGAAGTTTTATATTATAATTACCTATTTATCATTTAAAAATAATTTGGTGTATCGTCACAGTGTTTTTAAAAAATATATATTTTAATGAGTGCATAATACTCCATCTCGTGAATAAAATGTGATTTAATTAATCATATTCCTATCATTGGTCATTTAGTTTATTTCCAATTTTATCATTGAACAACCCTATGTTATGACTTTCTTAAATTAACATTTGTTGGGGCGCCTGGGTGGCTCAGTGGGTTAAAGGCTCTGCCTTAGGCTCAGGTCATGATCTCAGGGTCCTGGGATCGAGCCCTGCATTGGACTCTCTGCTCAGCAGGGAGCCTGCTTCCCCGTCTCTCTCTGCCTGCCTCTCTGTCTACTTGTAATCTCTCTCCCTGTCAAATAAATAAGTAAGATCTTAAAAAAAAAAAAAAAATTGTTAAATAGAGCCCTGGGCTGTAGGAGGGAAAGCCGTGGTTCAACAAAAGACCATAAGAGAAATTGAAATAGATTTTTTACTCACAGGTGCTGGAGGAAGTATTACACATGTCTTGAAGGGTCACACAGGGAAGTCAGGGCAGGATGTAGGCAGAAAGATCCATAGGAGTTGGGGCACATGCCCTTATTAAGGTCTGTGTGTAGAGTGGTTTGGGATTCCCAGCTAAGTCCCAATTGATCAATTTAAACCAAAAAAGTGGGGTTTTGGTAAACTCTAGGGGGGCCTTAACTAAGGCTCCCCAGAGGTTGCTGACCCAATAAAACAGGCCAAGGCCGCATTGCCAAGGAGTAACTTAGCTAAACTCTCAACATCCTAAAAATGGCATTAGTACTCATATAGATTTGTTTTCCTTTCGTATTTTTTATTACAGTATATTTCTGGAAGAATTATTAGTACAATTGATATAAATGCATTGAGGAGTTCACACTGTTTCCCAGATAAAATTGAACCAAATTTCACTACTACAAACGGCATCTCACAACTTCCCATTTTTAGTGATACTCTAGAAAATGGTGACACTCTAAAGGAAATGGCAGATTGTGCCTTTTGGTGATTATGAAAATCACACACACATTTGCTAAGACAGAAATATGGATATAGTGCAATGAAATAACACATATAAATATACACTGAAGTGTCTTTCATGCACCCCACATGCCCAGAACCACAACTGATGGTTACTCACAATCACAGAAAATGTCCTCTAAATCTTTATTTGGGGACAGTCCCAATCTCTCTCCACTTGTCTTTACCCTTGCTCCCTTGTCTGGCTGCCAAGCTGACCATGGGCAGGTGAGAGAATAGGCAATAAATAATGTGCATCATCTCTGGCATATCATTGTGGGCAACGAAAAAGTTGCACTTTTTAAACTCTGCACCATACCAATGCAACGTCTTTGACGTATTTCTTCCCTAGCAACTCACAACAACTCAGTGAGGTGGCTGTTATCTCCATTTTACAACAAAGCAATCATCAACAACAATAAAACTAAATTGCTTTCCACTGTCACATGGTTGGCAAACATGGGGCTTAATTTCATACCCTGATCACTCTGGCTCTCACCACCATGCAAGGTGGAAAATGTAATCACTTCCCAAATTCACTAACTTTTTAAATAAATTTTTTTTTCTCATCAAACTTTTGTTTTAATGGGTCTCAAAATTCTGTGACAGATTTTTGGTTACGTTGTTTCCATTAAAAAGTACTGATTTTAAGAACTAATAACTTAAAATTGCCACATACAAAAAAAAAATGATCCACAAAATCTATGTGTCCAATGATGACAATGTTGATGTAAGTCTTTTCCTTTCCCATTTTGGTTTAGGTTGAGTGGTGGTTTTCACAACACCTGTGTTCTGGTGGCAAGCCCGTTGTGAAAAAGCTAAATAAAAAATTTTTATAAATCAATTTGAGTTTATTTAGTTATTACTATGATTAATAACCAGGTACATTTCCTTTTGCTTCTTTTCAATTTATATGAAATCATATAACATAATGCCTATCATAGATTTGAAATTCACTCTATTTTGTGAACCTGAAGTTAATTGTGATGTAACAAAAATAGTCAATCTTTGATCCAAGGAGTTGAGTAATTAGATACATTTAGAAAAGTTTAAAAAAATTTAAATTAGATACATTTAGAAAAGTAATAGAAATTTAATTAATTTAGTCTAGAATTTCCTAAGAATTCCTAATTCTAGAAAATATGCATACATTATCCAGAAATAAATTTCTGCAACATCATCCATCTTAATCCAAACAAAAGTGGGGCTATAAAAAGGTAACTCTTTTTTTTTTTAAGATTTTATTTATTTATTTGACAGAGAGAGAGATCACAGGAGGCAGAGAGGCAGGCAGAGAGAGAAGGGGAAGCAGGCTCCCTGCTGAGCAGAGACCCTGATACGGGGGCTCGATCCCAGGACCCCTGAGATCATGACCTGAGCCGAAGGCAGAGGCTCAACCCACTGAGCCACTCAGGCGCCCCTAAAAAGGTAACTCTTAAAAATAATAACACGGCAGTCCCAATAACTGGGCATTTAGTTCCAGTGACAGGGCTGTATCTAGAGGCAGTGATTGAAAGTGGGCTGAAAGTGTTTTTTATACATATAATCAACACGACATTCATAAATGTTGCTGTTAGTCCTTTGCTTTCAGAGTCATTTTATATACATTAAATTTTTGAATTATCATTTTTTATTGTACTAAGAACACTTAACATGAGATCTAAGTTTTTCACAAATTTTTAAGTGTACAGCACAGTATTGTTAATTCTAATCACAGTGTTGAACAGCAACTCCCCATTCCCCCCAACCCAGTCCCTGGCATTCTAGTATCTTCTTCTATGAGTCTGACTATTTGAAATAACTCATGGAAGTACAATCATGTAGTATTTATCCTTCTGAGACTGGCTTATTTAACTAAGCATAGTGTGTCAAGTTTCATCCATGTTGTAGCATATGGCAGAATTTCCTTTTTTATTTTTTGACTAATATTCCATTGTATGTATATACTACATTTTCTTTATTCATTCATTGATCAATGGATATTGAAGTTTTCACCTCTTGGCTATTGTGGATAATGCCGCAAAGAATATAGGAGTGTAAATAGCTCTCCTAGATTTTGACTTTAATTTTTATGGATAAACACCTAAAAGTAGGAATGTTGTATCATATTGTAATTTTATTTTAAAATTTTTTGTTTATCCTTCTTAATCACATAGGTCTACTCTATGGAAGTCATTGTTGATAAGAGATTAGAAGAACTTGGATGTTTATAAGTATATTCACATTGAAATGACAAAATTTAGAAAAATTATTAAAAAATATGGCAAAAGTGCTATTTTCATTGTGGGACAAGCCATCATACATACTTCAGGAGTTATAGAAGGAATTTTTTTGCTCTGCATCACTAAATCAAGTCAGGGATTACTAATGGAGTTTAGAATATTTTCCAACTGACAATTTAGGTATGCAGTCTTTTTTTTTTTTTAAAGATTTTTTTTTATTTATTTATTTGACAGAGAGAGAGAGATCACAAGTAGGCAGAGAGGCAGACGGAGAGAGGGGGAAGCAGGCTCCCTGCCAAGCAGAGAGCCCGATGCGGGGCTCGATCCCATGACCCTGAGATCATGACCTGAGCCGAAGGCAGAGGCTTCAATCCACTGAGCCACCCAGGCGCCCCTTAGGTATGCATTCTTAATGCTTAGGCCATACGTAGTAAAAATTGGAAAAATGAACTTATGTTATATTTCCTAGAAAAATAAAACTGCTGCACATCTGAAACTCATAGCAACAGTAAACTCAAACTCATGTAAATTCAGGAAGGATTAAAAAATTAACCTATTTACTACGAGATAGGTTTTTAACAAGTGAGGGAAAACATTTCTTTTGGTAATAATACATTTGTTAAATACATTATTAGTGTTCAGCATACAACATTCCACGCACTTCTGTCTAAATATGCAAATGTAAGAGCCAGATGGATTGTGCTAATGCCAGCATTGCAAAACAGTACCTCAAGCAGAACCACTCTGTAATAACTAGATTAATCAGTAATTGCTTTGGTGTTCATCAAAGTATCATTAATCCTTATAAATTAAGTGGTTATTAATGCACATGAAATATGGATATAAGAAGAAAAAAATCTTTGTAATTATTGTTTTTACTGCTGTTCTCTGTATTTAGGAGTTATTTTAAAGGGAGGAATGTAACACTCCCTTTAGGTCCTTATAACAGCCACACTTCAAATCAGACTACACACATTGTTTTAATTCCCGACCCTTTGCTTTGCAGCACATCTTATCTCTAAAAGAGTATGCTTCTGGCATTTTTATCTTGCAAAGCCCTAAATTCATCTTTATTCCAAGTAACATTTTTTCAATTTGCAGATGGGGCAAATTCCATGCTATTCAGTGATAGACAGATATACCACCTTGCTTATAGATCTTTTAATTCTTTTTTTCCCCTATTTTTAATTTGTTTTTACATTTTCTTTAATTAAAACACCACATACATGCAGAAGAGTTCATAACTTAGGTCCAAAGGTCTATTAATTACCATAGACTTAAACACACTCATGTAAATACCACCGAGGTATTTACATGAAATAAAACTGTTACCAACACCCAAAAAGATAGACAAGTCTCTCCCTAAACATTACGCTCCTTTTCCACCCCAAAGAAAACACTCTCTGGATTTCTAACAGAATATATAAACTTCTCTTATCTTTGAACTTTATGTAAATGGAATCATAAAGTATGTGGGCTTTCCTTAAATTCTGAATATTTTGATCATTCTTTCTTTAAAGTTCAGTATTGCATTGCATGAATTTAGCAGCTATCTTTTCAAAGCTGTGTCCTCACATAGTAGAAGGAGCTAGGGAGCTCTGTGGGATTTCTTTTATAAGAATGCTAATCCCATTCCTAAGTGTTCCATCCTCATGACCTAAGCACTTCCTAAAGATGATATTTCCTAATACCATCATGTTGGATATTAAGATTTCAACATGAATTTTGGGGGAACACAAACATCAGGCCATCACATAGGGGGCAGAAAACATATCTCCTGTAGGGAAGAATTCCAAAACATGTATGCAGATACTCTGCTTTAAAGGACTTGAGCATAATTCTCTACTCCTTAAATGTGTCCTCCTCATAGTGACTTCCTTCCAGAAAGTACAGCATGAAAAGGGGTAGGGGGAAGAACAACTAACTCTACGGTGAAGAAACCTAACAAATATTCCTTTAGCCAGATGATGAGTCAAGAGTATATACTCTTGGGGTGCCTGAATGGCTCAGTGGGTTAAAGTCTCTGCCTTTGGCTCAGGTCATGATCTCAGGGTCCTGGAATGGAGCCCCACATCAGGCTCTCTGCTCAGTAGGGAGTCTGCTTCTCTCACTCTCTCTGCCTGCCTCTCTGCCTACTTGTGATCTCTCTCTCTGTCAAATAAATAAATAAAATCTTTAAAAAAAAAAGAAAAAGAAAAAAAAAGAGTATATACTCTTGATGTGTTGTAACGAAAATAGAAGTTTACCTCTATGGTCTTCCTCGAAATACCACTCAGAGTCCCAGCCTAATGGTAAGACAAACATGAGGCAAATCTCAGTTGCGGGGCATTCTACAAAATAATTAACTCCTCAAAATTGCCAAGGTCATCAAAATCAAGGTCTGAGAAACATTACTGTCAAGAGAAGGCTAAGAAAACATGACCTCTAAATGTACTGTGGGATCCAGGATGGAATCTTGGAAAAGAACATTAGGTAAAAACTAAGGAAATAGGTATAAAGTATGGGGTATAATTAATGACAATGTATCAACATCAGTTCATTAGTTGTGCCAAATGTAGCATACTGATATATTAACAATAGGGAAAACAGGTTGTGGGGGTGTATGACAGCTCTCTTCGTAACTTTTCTATAAATCTGAAACAATTCTAATATAAAAAGCTTATTACAAATATTACAAGAAAGTGAAAAGCCCAGCCATTTAATGTGAGCATATGTTAATACACATAAACAATAAAGCCCTCATATTCGGAATATATAATGTAAGTAATTGTTAAAAAGAAACTTTAATGTATAAGGTTTATCCATTTTTAGGATACTGTTTGATGCGTTTTGACAAAAGTATGTGGTCATTTAACTAATACCACCATCAAGATTAAGAATATTCCTATCACTTACATCCTTTTGCAATCAATCCCCTTCCCCCATCCCAACCATTCTTTTGATTTTGCTCATTTTTTTTCTGTTTTCTCTTTCATTGATGTCTGCTTTTATGTTTATTATTTTCTTCCTTCTGCTTGCTTTGATTTAATTTACTGACTTTTTCTAGTTTCCTAAGGTAGACGTTTACATCATTAATTTTAGTCCTTTTTTCCTCTTTTAGTATAAACACTGTTATAAATTTCCCCGTAAACGGTGCTTTAGCTCAATACCACAAATTTAATTGGATATGTTTTTATTTTCATTTAGTTCAAAATATTTTCTAATTTTCTTTGTGATTTTTTTTTTTCTCTAACACATGTCTTACTAAAAAATGTTGTTCAGGGACACCTGGGTGGCTCAGTCGGTTAAGCATCTGCCTTTGGCTCAGGTCATGATCCCAGGGTCCTGGAATCGAGTCCCACACCGGGCTCCTTGCTTAGCAGGGTGCTTACTTCTGCCTCTGCCTGCTGTTCTCCCTGGTTGTGCTCCTCTCTTCATCTCTCTCTTTCTCTCTCACAAATAAATGAATAAAATCTTAAAAAAAAAATGCTGTTCAATTTCAAAATATTTCAATTTTGTCAGTCATCTTTCTGCTATTGATTCATAGTTTGATTCCGCTGTGGTCAGATAACATAATCTCTATGATTTTAATGCTTTTAAAATTGTTAAGTCTTACTTTTATGTCCCAGGATATGATCTATTTTGGTGAATATTCCATGTACACTAGAGAAGGGTGTGCATTCTGTGACGGGCAGCTAAAGTGTTCTATAAACATTAATTATGTTACTTGCTCATGTTGTTCAAATGTACTATATGATTAATGATTTTTAATCTAATTACTCTTTATTTACTGAGAAAAGAATGATGAGCTCTCATAAAATAATTGTGGATTCTCTATTTCTCCTTTCGTATATTTTGATTTTTTCACATAGTTTGAAGCACAGCTCCTCAGCTTATACTCATTTAGAATTGCTATGTCTTCTTGATGAACTGGCCCTTTTTGTTAACATGAAGTATTCCTTTTCAGCCCCCGGCAAATATTTATCATTCCAAAGTCTAACTTTGTTATTGGTACAGTCCCTCAAGATTTCTTTTGGTTAGTATTTTCATTGTATTTTTTAATGATTTATATATAATCTATTTTATCTTTGGTGTTTAAAGTCAGTTTTTATGGATAGCATAAAAAACAATGAATTGTTAATATTAATATAAAAGACACACGTTCTCATTAAAATCCAGAAAATTCGGATAGCTATTTAAGAACATGCAATGGTAGATGAAAAAATTATTGTTTCTTCTATTTCCTTCCAGATTTTATATGTATCTGCCCCCTAAATTTGTTCTCCTAGGTTTTTGAAACTCCTAAATCACTTGGCCTTCTATTTTGTTCCTCTAAACAAAAATCCTAGGAATCATCTTGCAATCTTCCCACTCCCTCACATTCTCCTTTCCTTTGGATATTCTCTCAAACTGCATGAGTTCTCTTTTCAATGCTCAAAATGTCTGAAATCTGAGCATTCTTCAGCATATCCACTTTAGTTCAAATGATCATTACATTATCTATTGTCTGAACCATCACGATATCTTTTAACTGGTCTTGACACTTTTTCTTCCTCTTACCCGAGGGCAGGTAAAGTTTATAGCATGATGTAAATGGATCTGGAAGGGTAATGCAAGATAACTATATATTATTACAGCCCTAATCAATATTTTATACATTTGACTTTTATTCAACCCTCAGAGGATGCAAAAAATTTTTGTGAGATTAACCTTGAATTTGAGTCAGAAATAGGAAGGAAACTTCATGAAGTCTTAAGTTTTCTGGTGGATTCTTTGGTGCATAGCTTAGTGTATTACTAGTTGTACAACTTAGATTCCATTTGTCTTACCATTTAGATTCCTTCACAGTTCTAGGAGGAAGGGATTATTGGTCTTAAATTTATATCAGGTAGCTAAGGTTTGGAAGGGTTAAACAAGGAAGTGATAGAGTTACTATCAGAACTATATTAAAAACAATCATCCATGGTCTCTATTATACCATCTTGCCTGACTAGAGGCAGGAAATCTTTGTAATCTCTCCAATTTGAAATAATGAGGAGGCTAATTGTTGGCTATGGGAATGGGTAGCTTCTGTAATTAGAGAATCAAGTTGAAGGAGGAATCCATAGGACTTGATGAAAAGATAAACAACACATAATGACTTTAGAGAAGGCGAGTTGGATGGAGGAGTTTAAGGCCCTGGGAGAATTGTGCCTAGTTTATTGTAGAGGCACCTGGGATTACACATAATTATTCTATGTTTCTTTACTTGGGTTATTGATTTGAGGAGCTTGGGTAACTCCTGTCCCAGTTGTAATTCAGCTGCTGTGATTTTATGCTGAAAACACCTACCACACCCCCTAATTCAATGACAGATAACTACATTGATATATTTACCACATTTTTGTTGCTGTTGCTTTTGTTATTTTCATTTTTCTTCTCAGACTCCAGCTGTCCCTAGGTCCATCTGTTTTTATTGCATTTACCATATACTGTTCAGCGTGAATCTTACTGGAAGCACATTCATGTAAATCTGCAGGTGCAAAGTTGATGTGTTCGGCACCTGCAAACATTTGGAAAATTCACCAAGAGGCATTTTCAACTGTTAAGGGATGGGGAAAAAAACAATTAGTGGATAACATAAAACCTTAATATTGTTATTCTTATTATTTTTTCAAAACCAAATGTCTTCCAGTATGTCTCCTAGAGGACCAAATCTAAGCCAAGTTTGAATTAAAAATAAAATAATAACTCGTTTTGGGTTCTCCAAACACATTAAAGCACTGGAAATTCTCTTAACTGCCTGAGAAAGAAAACCATTCTTCTTAATGGTCATATAATTAAAATTGGAAAAATACATTTTTACAGAGCTCTTTGTAAGTAAAAATTACCTGTGGGGAAACAATATGAGGTATTTCCATTTGAAATGTTTTTCTCAAATAAAGTTCATTCTCTTTTTCAACGCCTTCATCAACCAGCATCAATAAGCATTCATCCCAACCACTTATTAAAAGATGAGAACCCTCCATGCAGTAAAATAGAAAGTAAAAATTCAAATTTCTCATCTCTTTCACTTTTAATTAACCACCAACCATTTTAGTGTGTGTGTTCATTCTTTCATACATAGTGTTGTGGCTGACCTTTAAGAGTTAACGTAAATTAAGAAACCCAAAGCTACAACTCCTTCAGCAATGAAAAAACTAGATCGGTTTTTTTTTGTTGTTTCTTTTGTTTTTGGTATCATATATCTTGAGTCAAAAAAGTAGGTGAACACCAAGCACTTTGATTGATCTGATCTTCCAGGAAGTTCTTTGGAATTGATACTTAGCTTTTTATGGCTGAACTGCAGTGGTGTTAAGAGAATAAGAGAAACCTATCAAAATTTACTTTATTCTAATTTGAACTGCATTTACAATAGAAAGCAATACAGATCTACTCTTTTGGCACCACTCTTTCTTTATTATAAGATTTTCAATATCAAGCCACAAAAACATAATTTGAGAACCTCTTGGACCTTATTGCAATGAAAATGGGACAATAAAGAAAAGAGTTGCTTCACTTATTAGAAATGCCATGACCAGTTACTTTTCTTTATATTATTTTATTAAATCCTGCAATAGTCTCCAGAAGTCAAAATCATTGTATTTTCTATAACAGAGCCTCATAATATCATTTACTTAGTATGTTATTATATATTCTAAGTGACTTACACCTATTTTTTTTTATTGAATATGCTTAATTATCTTAGAAGGGAGATGCCAGTATAATCTCCATTTTATAGATGGGGACATAGAGGTACAGGGGAGTTACACAACTTACCCCAGTCATACACCTAGTAAGTGGTAGAAATGGAATTTGAAGCCAGGGAATCTTGATCAGCATTCCCATACCTAGCCACAAAGTGATAGCACTGAAGTCACTCATGCATTTGTCAATCAAAATAACAGAAAACGAATGAAAAAAAAAAAAAGCCAAGATAATATCACTTAATGGTTCTATTCAGATCCATACTAGAGAATAACAGTTTTGTTAACATAAATGGTAGGGGGCTATGGCATTGCCTAATCCTGAAAAAGCTGCAACACCAACATACTTCAGAATAATTTCTCAATATCTATCTTTGACGTTATCTACATCTCACATGTAATCAAGATGTAATCCAAAATATAACCTACTAGAAAGGGTCCAAACTGACAACTCAAGTGTACCAATGAGAACAATTCCCCAACTGTAAAAATATTCACTGGTCTCTTCACTTTTTTTATGCTAAACTCTAGAGGCAGTTTAGATCAAGAAGAGTGGAGGGATTCAAAGAAAAAAAAATGCGGTAATTTGTAAAAGATGGGCATCATAAATAAGAACATTTATTTTTATCCTTTTACTTCAAATGAGGTCAAATTCTTATCTTTGGATTCAAGTTACTTTATTTTGTTTTTAAGGATTAAAGGTAAAAAAGATGTTCGACATCATTAGCCACTAGAAATGCAAATAGTATCACGGTAAGATACCACTATACCTCCACTAACATGGCTAAAATAAAAGACTGACCATACCACCCATTGTCAAGGATGTGGAAAAACTGGAACTCTTACATCCCAGTATAACTGTGGAGCTGTTAAAGTTATATCACCGCTTTGGAAAACAATTTGTCAGTTTCTTAAAAAGTTCAAATAAACAGAGGCCATGTTGCTAAGGGTTCTATGACAGATTTGTTCCAATGGTATTAAGTTTTATAAATTCGACAGTTTTGACAGATTGTTCTGTTTGTGTTATTCTTGTAGAACTCCTGAAGCCACCATTTGCTTTACAAATTAAACTTCTCTATTTGTTTTTAATTCAGGCATCCATTTCTTATCTCACACATCTTATTTTTTTCTGCCTATAAAACACATATGCATCCTTCAAAAGCCAATTAAAATATTTTCTCCTCTATGAAGCCCTCCCTGATCTATTCTCTATGGTACTGGTTTGCTAGGACTGTTGTAACAAATGACCACAAACTTGGTGGCTTCAAAAACAGAAATGTATTCTCTCACAGTTCTGGAAGCTATAAGTCCGAAATAAAGATGTTGCAGGGGCATACTCTCTCCAAAGACTTTAAAGAATACCCCTTCTTTGTTCCTTCCAGTTTTTGGTGATCTGAGGCATTTCTTAGCCTAGGATAGCTTAACTCTAATCTGTGCCTGTGTCTTCACACGGCTGCATTCTCCCTATGTGTCTGTGTCTCTGCATCCGATTTTCCTCTTATTATAAGGACACCAGCCACGGCTGAATTTAGAGTCACTTTAACACAGTTTGACTTTATCTTAACCAGTTAAATCTGCAAGGACTCTATTTTCACATAAGCTCACAGTTTGAGGTTCAGGTAGACGTGAATTTTGAGGAGATGCTATTCAACCCAGGAGAGTCTACCTTGTGGCCACCAAAAATTCACATCCATCCCACATCCCACAAAATACATTCACCCTATCTCAATATCCCAAAAGTCTTAACCGTTTGAATATTAACTCTAAATCCAAAATCTCATATACATATCAAATCAAAAATTTTCAAACTGTTATCATCTAAATAATCTAAATCATCTATGAGTAAGATTCTGGGTATGATCAATCCTGGGACAAAATTTGTCACCATCTCAGAAACTATAAAAGAAATGGTCTGATTCTCATGGATAATCGTGGGGCAGGCATTGGGATAGACATTTATATTCTGAATGGAAGAAAAAAAAATAAAGGAGCCACTGATCTAAAGCACATTTGGAATCCAACAGGGTAAATCCCATTAAGTTTCAAGCCCTGAGAATAATTTTCTGTGGTTCAATCCACCCCTAGGTTTATGGAGGCTCTGTCTCCTGGCACACTGAGGCCTCATCAGCTCATTTTCTCTGCCTACAGTACTCCCATTATCTCATGCCTCTAGGCCTACCTAGCTGGCCTCTAACTCTTCCCTTAAAGTCATTTTTCCTTTTTCTTCAAAGGAAGTATGTGCTACCACCCTGAGTAGTTTTATCAACTTGTGTTTCTTGCTTATAGAATCCCATAACTCAACAGCCTTCCCTCATTTCATCCTGTCTCTGGCCCCTTCAGTCCAAGCTGGCAGTGTTTCTTTTGTTACAACATTCTCAAAATTCTGTCAGTCTTCCTTGTATGTAGACAGACTCTATACCAGTACACAAGAAGGTTCTCTACAGATTTTACCTTTAAATAACCCATCTCTATTCCTGGGTTCTCCTGAAATGAGTGATTAGATCCATGTGTCACATACATCATCTCTTCAGCAAAAGTTTATTAAGCCACTACATTGGACCGACGTGTTTCCAGAACACTCTATCTGAATAGGCTGAAAGTTTCCCAAATCGCTAAATACTGGTTAGTTTTTGCTTAAAAGTTGCCTCCTCAATTTATCTCTTTCCTCTTGCATTTTGCTATAAATTTAATAAGAAACCAGGCCACACCTGCCAGAACTTGATGGGAATCTTCTTAGCTAAATACCAAGTTCATAGTTTATAAGTTATACCTTCCACATAACACTAGAACTCAATTCAGCCAAGTTTTCTGCTACTTTATACAAGGATACTTTTTTTTTTTATACAAGGATACCTTGCCATCCAATGTCCAGTAACGGATTTCTTCTTTCCTTCAGAGCCCTCATTAGAAACAACTTTAATGTTCATATTTACGTCAACACACTGTTAATAATGATATATGTAATTCTTTAAGGCAACAAAAGATTTTTCTATCTTACTCTCTACTTCCTTCTAATCTTTCATCAGAATTGCCTTAACACATTTCTACAAACTTTTTCCTCAAGACAATCTACGATTTTTCAATCACGCACCTCAAAATTCTTCCAGCCTTCCTACTCAGTACCCAGTTCCAAAGCTACGTCCACATTTTCAGGTATTTGTTATAAAGCCATCTAACTTCTGATACCAAAATCTGCTTAGGTTTCTGAGGACCACTGTAAAAAATTACCATAAACTAGGAGACTTAACACAACAGAAATTTATTCCCTCACAGTTCTGAAAGCTAGAAGTATGGAATGAAGGTGTAAGCAAGCCCATGCTTCCTCTGAAGGCCCTAGAAAAGAATCCTTTCTTGTCTCTTCCATTTTCCAGTGGACCAGGCATTCTTCAACTAGGACAGCATAACTCCAATTTCTACCTCCTTCTTCGAAGTCCATCATCTCTCTGTGTGTCTCCATATCCAAATTTCCCTCTTTATAATAAGGATAAACTCATATCGGATTTAGAACCCACCTTAATCCAGTATGACCTCATTGTAGCTTAACTGATTACATTCACAAAGGCTATGATCAATAAGGTCAAATTCTGAGGTTCCGTGGATATGCATTCGGGGGGCCATTATGAAACCCAGTACAAACACAACATAAAATTAGCTCCCCTCATTTGAACGTTCCATAATAGCCTATGTCAAATTCTAGTGTAGATTACATCATATTTTATGGCAATCATTTATTTAAATATACATCTACTCTACAAAACAATGAAGACCATGAATAACAGGTTTTATTTTTAATTTCTTACCTTATTGCATCCCCATTGTTTAGAATAATGTCTAATACATGATCAATAAATGATTATTTAGTGACCTACAGATGAGTGAATGCTACATAAAACCTGGAGCTAAAGTTCAATTGAACAAAATGGTTTATAGTTATCAATAAAGTTATAATTAATATATTTTAGTATCAAAGCCCCTGTTAGTTTTGTACAAAAATGGGTTAAAAGATTGCCATAAAAAAGTAAATGCTAATGTTACATCCAAAGTAAATGAAATTACAATTAAAAATAGATGGAGCTTGTTGCAATTAAAATCATTTTACTTATGTCAAGTATTTTTCTCTGACAATAGAAGACCTCTTTAAAAACACATTCAAGGCCAAAAATTCTTTTTAACAGAGAGCAGAATTGTGATATTACTCATTTCTCAAACTATTTACACTTTTATAAAATGGATCTCCAATTTTATAAATTGCAAATGCTTGATTTTTTTTTAATTTTCTTATTCTCTCTTTAATGGTATTTTGCAGGAAAAGTTTTCTTCATGTGATCGTGTTCACTTGTGTCCTTGCCAAATAGTTGACTTATTCTAATAATAATTAAAAAAATAAAAATAAAGCAAAAACAAATGCAAAAAAAAAAATCTTAATAAAGAACTTCCAGATAGTCTCTTAAACCAATCACTATTTCAGTGAAAAATCAGGGTTATGGAATAACAGTTCTTTTACTTAGTAGTTTATCCCATTGATTCCTCTAAGAACTTTAAGTTAACAGTGTGAGTTTTCAAGGTGTTTTCAAATGTTTCAAAAGCTAATGGAAATAGTATATTTATAAATCTATACAAGTTAATGTATCTTATTAAGAGTGTGGGGTTGAGTCGTCAGACTGCATGCGTTTTAAGCTTGTATCCTACACTTACTAGGTCTGGAATCTTAGAGGGTACATTTTTTAAGCATCAAATTCTTCATCTGTAAAATCTGTATAATATCAACACTCACTTTGTTTGGTTGATGGAATAGACTCAATGAAATGATCACTTATTATAATGCCTGTCCCACAGAAAATGCTATTTTTCATTTCCTTTTATTTTTATTTTCATTTTTTCTCTCTTCATGAACAACAGGCTTATAAAATTTGCTACTACTGATAATTAATAAGATTCTTATCAGCTGGTATTATCACTCTTGATGGTAGAATGTAATTGATGTGGTAAAAGATTAAAAAATTTTCACTCTTGTGGTAAAATTTAATCCACGTGGTGATCTCATTCCAACCAACTGCTGAGATTGGCAGACGTATACAGCTTTGATAAAGATAAAACAAGAAACAAATATGAATGCTACTTAATCAACATATTTCCATAAATTATATTTTTCTGGTAATAACGTGATAAGAAACAATAAAATATAACTTTGGTGATAAAAATTAGGGATGATAAAACTTTGAATGTTTATTTCCTCAACCTTAGTCATATCTGAGATGGTTAACCCCTAATTTTCTTTTTCTCTTTTTGTCCTATCTCGACTTTCTGTACGAAGAGTCCCATATTAGTGGAGACAACTTGTTATTGAATAATGAAATTTATTATGGTGGAAGGTGTGATGGGATTGGAGAGGATGATGGTAGACGACTTGGTAAGTATGTCTCCACTTGTCATGGAGAATGTTATCTTGTTTGACTAGAAAATGTAAAATCCAATTGCTAATTTTCCAGACCAAGATTAATGCAGTTACATACAATAACAACAAAAGAGTCGCAATTATGCTTGTATATTAACATTTACAATGTGACAGTTGTTTTCTGGGCCTATGAATTTTTGTTTCAGCTTGTGATCTTATCACTCAGCTAGAGTGTTTATCAGAAATGAATAGATTTTTAAGGATCTATCTCAAATCAGCTCTGTAGCATATATCAGTTGTGATTGTGCTTGTATAAGTGGAAATAGGCATGTCTTCTCCTTGGGGGGCCATTTGTTTTTATCCTATTACCAGACAAGATTAAAAAAGCAATTTGCACAAATTATTCTAGCAGCCTTTATTTAATTTCAAACTGTCAGAAGATTTTTATACAACCCATATTGTAACATAAATAAGAAAAGTGATAACTTTAAAAATATTTTTGTGTTTTCTCATTTTGTAAAAAACAGTTAGACTTTCTTGAGATACCATGAGAAAAGGTGAGCTACCACTCAGAAATCTTTTTAAGAAATGTGTTTACATTCGCCAAGAAGGTAATTATTATAAGTTAATGTTCCAATACAAGTTCCTAACATAGAATTATAACAACACGATTACTCTAAAGGATTCTGCCATCTACCTACTTTAAAATTTTGTTGGCTAGAAATAGAAGAGAAACCTACAACTGGAAGTTTTTCCATACATTGAATTAAATGTTATTTTTAGAAACGCTGTTTTATTGTTGTTTTTGTTTTGTTTTGGTTTTTGGTGAGGCATGAAAAGTTTTTTGTGAGTGCTGGCAATTAAAACTTTCCTACAAATAAAGCAAGATTTGCTTCAATAAAACTGGCTGTAGAACTGCATATTCTTTCAATACAGGAAACAAATCCCCTTTTCTATATCATCTCCAGTAATTCTCCTCACTTGGAAGCAATGGGGAGTCTTCAGGTACACACAGAGCTGCTGAGTATGTGGCTCTCAATCCCTTTATTTCACTCCTTTGAGAAATTGTTTTTCCTTTGGAAAAAGTTTCTGAAGACTCAAGGGAAGGAAAAAGTAGATTTTATTTAATTTTCCCACAAATCTCACAAATGCTCCCTCTAGTTAAGACCACATTTCCAAGATAATATGGTGGGTTGTACAGGACATAACTTATAGAAACAAAACAGAAAACAAAGCCAAAACAACAAAAAAGTTAAATTGGCGAATTACTGAAGACATTTAATTTAGACTTTGTTTTTCTTTTCTTTTGTATTATGCTTGCTTTTACCAACAATAGGTAATTAAACAATTCTTTTAATATGTGCTCAGAATCTTTTATTTCTGTCTCTCCATGTAGAGAAGATCAATCTGAAAATGCCTTGAGGAATGAGGAGAGGATATTTTTCCAATTTAGAAGGCTAACTTTGCACGGCTCTTCTAAATTTCTTGGTTTACGTTAAGAGAGTTGAAAATTTATTTTTTTTAAAACAATAGCCTTCAATTCATATATATATATAATACTAAGTCTTTTTAACAAAACTGGATGTCAGATTAAAGCAGTTTTCAGATACTAATAAATATTTCACTTAGCTATTATTTTATGTACTGATTTTAAATTGTATTTGGAAAAAATGTTAGGTGCCTTTGTCTTTTAATTGACTGGAAAGGTTCAACTCCCCCAGGTTTTTGTTTTCAATGAGCTGTGAAGAAGGCTTTTTAATGAGTTGGTAAGTGACATTGATTATCATTAAATCACATCAAGCAGAGGAAACAATGCCATTATCTTATAGTTTTCTGGATTCCACAATAGCTTGTGCATAGGCAGTCTTAAAGATTAGTGGCCCCCAATACACAGAGCACCTAATACCTTACTTTGAAGTGTATAGTAATGGAAAAAAAATATTCTTGGTAATAATTTACTGATAACTCAACCTTGGTTATAATCTAGACAATGTTTAGACAAAATTAAAATGTTGGGATGATAATGATGAAAGTGATGTCATCTCACTTCATTATCATAACAAATGTTACTAAACACAGTCTGTATTATCAATTTTCTACATCCCAGGTAGTTTTGGATCTAATTTGTTAGGCATTCCCTTCTATTTTGCTCCCTCAGCTATCTCTTCTATTTAAGTTAATAGTACTTGCTCTCAATACAACATTCTAGTAGGACACCTTGTCTCTAATCTCCCCATTTCACGCTGGGCCATATTGTATATTTAGCTTCCTAAAGCATAGCTTGGGTAGACTGATTCCTTGCTTGACTGTATTTCCCATTGCTTAGTAAAAAAAAATATTAATTTTCTTAGAGGGGTATTCAAGACACTTCACAATCTGATCCCTTTTTATTCCCATTCGAACTCCTACCATCCAACTTTATACATACTTTTAAGTGAACTTCACCCACTCAGCTTCTTACAGATTTCAATAAGTCGAACTTCTCGGTGTACATTATACATAGTATCATCTTTCTTCATCAATGAACAGCAAATATTGTACAGATACATGCCCAAATTATGATCCATTTAAAAAATGTATTTTGATATAATTAAAAATACTTGCTGTTATGAGGAGGCCTGGCAGAGAGGGTGTTTAGTAGGGGTGGTCATTCAGTGTGGGGTAGAGCAGGATATGATTTGCTAGAAAGCAAAGGTGGGAAATGAAATGCCAAACCAGCACCAAAGACAAATCCTTGTTTCCTGGGATCAATAATAACTACTGTGTGAGTGTATAAGAAAGCTTGGTCAGGGCAGTAAATAATTCAATCCAAACAGCAATACAATACTGGAGGATCACTGATTCAACAGTGCAATAACCGTGGATACCTTTATAAACAATTTGGGACACTCGTATAGTGTAATGGCGATTGTGTTGCGTTTATTATTCTCTCATATAATGCTTTATGAGATTTTTAATTACTTTATGTAATTACTTTATGTAATATCTTGTATTTGAAAGTGTGCTACAAATGCAGAATACATGCACCGCCGCTTTTAACTAATCCTTTTTTCCTGGAAGGTCTTGCCTCTACTGTCCCACCTCCCAATCCCTCCATTGACTTCTCATTCTATGCTTTGATATTTCTTGGGTGGGGCATGCTTCTTGTCATAATCATGTTTATTCTAATACTCTAATATTCCTCATATTTCATGGCACATAATTGGGTGCTTGAAAATATTTAATAAATGGTTGGATTATTTTTTAAATAAATGGCTGAAATAAGTATAAATAATTGGACATTCTTTTTTTAAAAAGGAAAATAGATGTATAATATATATTTTTAAAAAAGTCTAATCACAAACTGTCCTAAATATAGGTATAACCCTAGTTTCTTTATCTAGCATCAGTTAGAGATTTAACATGATTCATTTAATTATTTCAGGCCCTCTTGGCATACTAGGTCATAATATTAGTTCTGCAGAGGATGCAGGCATTCCTTTCAATTTTATAAACACATTATATTATTTTATCCCTTTTACATTCATCATAATTGGGTAAGATAATTTCCTCATTTTAAAGCATGTTTTTGATTTTTAATTGATGATACATTTTTGAAAACTTTTATGTCATTAGTATTTAGTATAATTATAGATTTCATGTTTCTTCTTTCATTTTATTAGTGGGATTGTTTAATCTTTATTATCACCCTTTCCTCGGATATTTTTTTTTTTGCAGAAATGTTTCCTATGATTTTGATTTCACTTACTCTTAATGATAATTCCTTGTGGTTTTCCCCTCTATTATATACTTTTGAATATACTTAGTATGATTTTTCTTTTTACTTTATTTGTCCTTGAGATTTATGCTTTATCTTCAAGGGGGAATTATTAAGACAGTATCTATAAAATCAGCACTGGACACACCACACAACCAAAGCACAACAAGAGTGTCTCCCACCAGTCACAATGAGAGAAATGCCTTCTCCTTGAGGAGAGTGGTAAGATGAATTTAGAGATTGTATCTTCCTATGGTTTTGCAGAGGTGAGTAATACTGTCCTAGCCTCCTCCCTACCTCGAGTGTTATTTGTCTCTTGGTCAGGGTAGGTAAAGGGATGTTTAACTGGGTAGTGTGTGTGTGTGTTTATGAACAGAAACAAGGCCAAACATCTGCTTAAACTAATTCACTCAACAAATGTTATTGATCATGAACTATTTGGCAAGTTTATCCAGATGTAAAAAAGACAACCTTGAATGAGATAAGCCTCATCTATCATGAGGCTCGAATTCTTGAGAGGAAGAGGATGCAGGAGACTAAAGGCACAAATAAACAAACAGTATAAAAGAAGATTATTCAATAAGAGTGATCGTGAATTGCTTTACTTTGGATTGAGTGGTTGAGAAGGTCTCCCTGAAAAGAAAATACATGACAGTAAGAAGCTAGACACATGAAATCCTGATTAAAAGACACTCTAGGCATGAAGAAAGGTAAGTGTAGAGGCACTAAGGCATAAGTAAATTCAATGTGTACCAGGAATAAAAAGAACATCAATAAGTCCTATGCAGGTGGAGCATGGTAAGGGCTTTGAGTTTTCTTGCGGATATAACTGGAAGTATTTAAGAGATTTCTATAAAGAATAGCTGTGAACTAAGTAGTGTAAGAAAGTACTGAGGAATAAGTGGAAGAGTCTGGATACTGGAAAAAATGAAGAGGGCCTTGAAGAACTCAAGACAGGGAAGGTCCAGTGCTCTATCAGATAGCAGTAACAGTTTGTCATTAACTCAGAAGCCTAACACCGGTAGGAAATTTACTTGGCTTGTCTCCTAACTTTATGGCCATCTGGAAAGTGTTTCCTTTATAAATTCAGCCCAAATTTAAGAATATATTCCCAACTTTATCAAACTAGGACCATAGCTTTAGGCTCATATAAATATCCAAGTTTTATCAGAATAAGGTAAGGAGTATGCTATAGCTATGCCAATGCAATATTTCTAAGCATATTGAAAATCAGCATGTGATTTATAATCTATTACATTTATAGTACAAAACCCAGCAATTAAGGCAATACAATACATTATTACTGCCACTAAGAAATTTGTAAAATTATGATACATGACATGTACAGAGAAAATGGAAAATACGAAGATAGGAAAAAAGTACTGGCTTTCAGAATTTGAAAATCTGATACCAAGTTCTGCTCTGCCTCTTATGAGCTGAGTGATCTGGAGATCGTTTACTCTCTGATTTTAGTTTCTTCACATGACAGGGAAAAACAACAATGCATTCCAAATTTAGTTGTAGATGTTTTAAAATTATATAACAGAAACATTCTTAAAATACACCCTTGCGGTATGTGTGGGTATGCATAGATTTATCTCAGGGTATGTTAGTTCACCTAGAGAGAGAAAAAAATATCGGTATCAGATATGTCTATGTTGCTGGTACATAAAAGATAATATATGATTTCCTGATTTTAGATATTGGAGACTGAGTGTTCACTGAAGTGAGACAAGTAGCCTCAAAACACTGAGCACACTGTGGTGACAGACTAAGCCTGGGGACTTTCAATATTCAGACAAAGCTTTGTATCTAAGGTCTCACAAAATAAAGAAAACTTGAAGATATGCAATGCTGAAGAATCAAAGAAAGACTCTTGTTTGTATAATATGCCAGAAAGCTGATGACAAACAGGTCTACATAGAAGTACAAGATGAAATGTGGAGACCCTACCTAAATGGATAATCAGTAGCCAAGACTGATATCTGGGACAAATGTACCTATGAGCTCATTTTTGCTCATTTTTATAAAATGTTAAATGTTATGATTTTCGTGTTTAGAAAATATTTTAGCTCCAACAGCGATAACTGTTGAGTATTAGTAACAAGTTATGCTACAATAAATACTTGAGTTTTGATACATTCCTGTGATACACAGAGAAAACCAAAACAAAACAAAACAAAAAAAACTTGAAAAACTCTCAAATTCTTTTAAAGACAAGTCTCAGTCTTCTGAAGCAATGTAGCAAGTACGCATTTAGAAAAGATATGTAGAGTTACAGATGTAATGAAGAGAAAGTCCCCAAAGAATAACTATCAACCCTTTATGACCCCAATTTCAGTAGCTTCAATAATATTGCCACAAGAAGGAAAGAAAGCTCATTTTTATTAGCTTCCCTGGAGACAATATCTCCAATCAAAACTGATTACTTTTCCATGCTATATATCATGCAGAATTGTTAACAGGAAATCTACTATTCACTCATCCCCTTGGCCTACTTCTTGGCAACTACATTACACTGTACCTAATTTTCAAGTAAATAACATATTAAAAATTAATCAGAGGAAAGAGTAATTTGGAATTTAGAAGTAAAATGTACAACCTAAATTACAAGAAATTCTGCCCTCCTATAACTTTAAATTTCAAGTCCTAGAGAGAAGGAAGAATTAAGAAAACCCTCTTTCAGGCATTTAGCATTTCAATACAATGGCTCACCAGTTCAAATTCTGGGGTTCAGGACAAGATTCCCTTAGTGGAATCAAAAGAATTCATTCTAATAGTTCTGCTGCTGACATTAATAGGACAACATTGAACAAGTGTGCAAATAGAGATATAGATACAGATATAGATATATGTATCAAGCTAATAAAATGTTCCTATTAATGTAATGTTATCTCCTATCTTAACCTTAATGTATTTTGCATATATATTTTCAAATTTGAAAGGGCAAGATTATAATTAGAAATCTCAATGTCTTTTTTAGGTAACCTAAGGATAGCTAGCATTTAGTTCCTGATCAGTTTCCCCCTTCTCTTTCTCTTCATGAACTGCATGGGGTTCAGGTTCATGCATGGACACCACAGTCTACTCATCCAAGCTCACATACTCGGCAAATAGCTGCTCCTTGACCACTTTGTGTGCCTAGAGATGTGCTTGATATTTTTACTTTCTCAGAAGAGGCTCTAGAGAAGTGGGCTATAGATTCCTTACTTAGGAAATTCTGGTGTCCAGTAAACTCTAGAAGCAGAAATCATGTGATATGATGGCCATGATATTTAACCCCATAGACAAGTCACACCATGGGGCAGCTATCATCATAAGAAGTCCAGGAAGAGATCCTTTATATCAGGGCTCAGGGAAATGACTTTTCTTGCCAGTGGTACTGTTTTTGACCACTAGTATTTTCCAAGAGGGATTAATAAGCCATCTCTACAGCATGAAACTATGTAAGAGAAAATGTGATTTTCCCTCATGCTCTTTATCACTACTGCCTCACAGAGGACTAATCCATGATAGAGCCTAGGTACATACATAATAGTTTGAGGGGCCTCATCAAAAAAAATCTATAGCTCAAACATATCCACAGTTTCTCTATATATAGACATTTCTCCATGATCCTATTTATAAATGTGCATTTTCTTGAAAATAATTACATATAATCATTACTCTTTCTTACCATTGAGTTTATTGACCTATATGTTTCCATTTCATCTGTGTCCCTGATCACTTCATGAAATCTTCATGAAAAATAATGCATTGCACTAGAAGTTCTAAATATGGAGTCCAAAAAACCTACTTTCAAATGTTAACTAAGCCTTTTCCAAAACTTTACATCCTAGGAAAATTAAATAATTTTTCTAAGCCTCAGTTTCCTTTTCTGTAAAATAGAATATTAACTACCAATCATATGTGCTTGATGTGTGAATTTAAAGAGTTAATCCTTGAAAAATCCTTGTACAGTGTGTGGCACACGAAAGTTCCTCAGCAAAGTGTGTTCTTGTGCATATTTCAGACATTATATTTAAGACTATTTTTTTTGTATCACAAGAATCTAAGCTTCTTAAGGTCAAAAGATGTCTTTTATCTTATCTGAATCTTTAGTACCTGGTAGAGTATCTATAATATAATAGATACTTGAAATAACTTAAGATCAAGGTATAGATGGCATGAAAGCATAGGACAAATTCTTCACCTCCTATCTGTCTTCTTAAAGCTTAGCATTATCTCTAGTCTCTTTCATAATTGCTTCTCTACCTGTTTTAATCTGCAGGTAAAGAGGGTCTGGCATGCATTCATTAGCCTGATTATTTACCTTCAGTCAGTCAATTCAATTAAGCCAAATTTATTGAGTGTGTACTCTGTTCCAGGCTCTGGGAAAATAAAGATAAATAAGATATTTGTGTTCATAGTCTAGTGGGAAAAGAGACATTAAAACAAAGAACTGAAGTTTCAATGTGATAAATATTCCTTAAGACCTATGACTGTCTTCCAACTTATCTAGATTTACTATTCTCATTTCATACCCTTGGTTCGTGCACAATCAATAATTTTGGTGACTACTCTCCACTTCATTCATTTCTGACCAGATATATGCTATCTACCAACGCTCAGTACCAATATGGTTTTTTTTTGTACTTTTAAAATCTCAAACACAATTTTAGAAACATTATCTCATTTTAACAACCCCCAAATATGATAAAGTCAGTGTTACTATATTCTTATGTGAAAGGTGAGGTAACTGGAGACTTGGTGAGTTTGTATGAACTGTTCAAAGTCATGTAACTAGCAGGATGCAGAATTTTTCTCAAGCTCAGATATTTGTGAACAGAAGATTTCCTTGATTATTGTAATTTTTATGACCTCTGATAACATTGGTTGGTTTTCGTGTGCATTTTTATTTTTTATATTGACTACAGACTCTAACATATATTTAAGAAAAGCTATATGAGGGACTTTGAGGTGGTCCAGTAAAAACTGTCCACCTCCTTGTGCAAGTCCTGAACCAATTGAAAATTAACACTGATATTTGAGAATGTAATTTAGGATCTAAAGCCAATTAGATTTATAATACAGAAGCAAGTAATACTGAGGCAACTACTTATTCACTACTGAAGGGCTTCCCCAAGGAAAGGTTCTCTACTAAAACTCAGGGTTTGAAGTAGCAGAATAGATCTTGATTCCTATAGGCAGATATATCCCTGAAAGGAAAGATTTTTTAAAAAGGACTATGGGCTGGTATGTATAGTTTCTTCTTCCAAACCCAATACTCAGCTAAGTTTCTCATCTTCTCAGGTGTAATGATTAGAAAATTAATTTAAAAAGGCCAGGTGTGTTACATGAATAGATGTCCCTTCACATAGAAGAAAATATCATGAGTTGGGAAGAAATAATCCTAAATAACATCCTCAAGGTTAAGTTCTCTTAACCCAGTGTTGGTAACCTTAGGGCAATTGTTGACCAGGTAAATAGCTATCATCTCAAGGGAGGAGATAAGCAGCCTAATATGACAGTCCTTCTGACATCTATATAAGCTTATTCCCCAGTATTAACCATTCTTTAAGCTATTTGGCTTGGACTAATGTTGATACAGACTTTTTTCCCTCAGAAAACTCCAATATTTACCAGAAGAGTATATTAATAATATTAATTCCAAGGTCATTGTGTACCCAGGACTAAAACATTTACTCTGATTTTTATATTTCACAGTATCTTATGCTTAGTCGCAAGTTTAATGTTTCTTCTCTAAGGCATAATGCATTGTGCTCAAAAGACATCATAAAAGTTTTCCAAAAATAACATACATACAGTCAAACCCAATATTAAATTTCTAGCAACATTGGTCAGAAGTACCTTCAGAATGGCCAAATTTAGATTTCAAAAATCTATTCCTTCATAAAAGCAATGATAACACTGGAGGAATTGTCAAAATCAACTTCTCAGAACTCTGAAATTAACCAAAGTCTGTAACAACCCAGAAGTTGGTGCTTAAGGAGAAAAAAAAAAAGTGGTTAAATTTCATCAAGAATGGTGAGTTTTGTGGTGTTTCAACTTTCTCTGCAGTAGCCTTGAAAACCAGCAGCTTCAGACCATGGTATTTGTAAAAAGAGCAGCCTAGAAGTCATTTTTGAAGCCAAACAGGTTTGGAATGTCTCAGAAGACTCCTTCTCAAAGAATTATCATAATTTAACCTGTCAGGCTGGTCCTTTGAAAAGACACATTCATGGATCTTGTCTCTATTTGATCTAATTCAGAAATAGCTCAGTGAGAATAGCCCTATCTCCAGGGTGTTTGTCAAAAACAATGAGCTCAAATTGTTTAATGCTACAGCTACTGAGGCAGTGTTACCAGTTGTGACAAACAAGAGGCTAGCCAAAAAAACTTAAAATGAAAAACTGGGAAATACTATGTTCACAGGAGGCTTTGAAAAGCTCTGAAATATTCCTGGAGAACCAGAAGACCACACACATCTCAGGATGTGCAGGAGCAACTGAGTAGGTTCAAATCTTGCATTTCTGGTTGACACTGATGCTCTGCATGGGCAAAAGGTAAAGGATTAAGCAGAGTTGTAAACTACCCATAATGTTGAAGGCAGGCACACATGTGCACATATGCACATGTGCACAGAATTCCTTGGCAAAGGATGGGAGACATTTTGGGATAAAATATTTAAGGAAAACTCTTTCAATATTTAACTGATTACAAAGCTAAATGAGCAAAATCTTCAGTAACCATACGTGACAAAGAGCATGGACTTACTACAATTAACCCACTGAAGTCATTAAACAAACAACAACAATTATAAGTTGTAACAACCAAAAACTCTGGGAAGTTTAATTGCTTGGATTTTAGCTACTACATTATATCATTTAAAATACCCACTTTTTAATTAAAAAAAAAAAAGGTGAGACACAAAGAAACAAGATATTCTGACCCAAAAGTAGAAAAAAAAAAATTGAATAGTCAATAGGAACTCTTCCTGAGAAGGTCAAGATGTCATATTTACTATAGAAAAACAGTTAATAAGCTATTTTAAGTATGTTCAAAGAACTAATGGGAACTAAAGGGATCTTCTAAAGAATTAAATGGAAATCTGAGGAAAAATACATAAGCAAATAGAGAATATCAATAAAGAGAAGGAAATCATTAAAAAAGGAATCAGGGAAATTCTGGAGTTGAAATGTACAATAATTGAAATGAAAAAATTTAATAGAGTAGCTCTATGAAGATTTAAGCTGACAGAAGAATCAGTGAACTTGAATATAGGCCCATTGAGATTATCTAGGCTTAAACAATAAAGAAAAATGAACAGAGTCTCAGACCTGTGGGATACCATCAAGCACACCAACGTAGGTATAATAAAAAATCCAGAAAGGAGAGAGAGAAAAGAATAGAAAGAATATTTGAATACTGTCAGAAAATTTCCTAAATTAGTTTTAAAAATCAATGTAAAATTCAAAGATTCTCAAGGAAATCCATGTAGATTTAAGTGAAGTTGATTTACACTAGATACATCTTATTCAAACTGTCACGGACCAAATTAAAAAAAAAAAGAAAAGAAAAGAAAAGGAAAAAGAATGTTGAAAGCATCAAGAGAAAAATGACTCATTATATCTAACAGATCTTCAAATAGATTAATATTTAATTTCTTTTCAAAATATATGGAGACCAAGAGCAGTAGAAAGGCATATATAAAGTTCTAAAAGAAAAATGTCAGTAATTTCTATATCCAGCACAACAATGAATGAAAGAGAAATTAAGAATATTCCTAGATAAGCAAAAACAGAGAAAAATTGCCACCAGCTGGTTTGTTCTACCAGAAGTACTAAAAGAAATATTTCAGGCCAAATTAAAAGGACACCATATTGTAATTAGAATCCACAAGAAGTAGAAAGCTCTGGTAATGTTAACTACATATGTAAATATAAAGGGTGGGTGGTGTCAGTGTACTTTGTTCGTAACTCTTTTTTTTCCTCCTACATGGTATAAACATAGCTGCGTAAAACAATAACTATAAAAATGGATTGATGGGCTTATAATTTATAAAGATGCAACTTGTTTGACAATAATAGCAGAACACATGGGGATAGAGTTACATTGCAGCCAATTTCACATACTACTGAAATTTAGTGGCTGTTCAATTGAACTAAATTGTATTGTTTAGATATTAATTGTAACCCCAAGGCAACCAAAAAGAAAAAAAAAATTTAAATATAGTACATTAAACAAGAAGGGAATTTAAATGGTATACCAGAAATATATTGTTTGTTAAAAAAAAAAAGAAAGAAAAGAAGAATAAAGGAACACAGGAACAATAAGGACATTAAGACTTATAGAAAACAAATATCAAAATGGCAAGTGCAAATCATATATTATTAGTAATTGCATTAAATATAAATGGTTTAAAAAATTCCAGTGGAAAAACAGAAATTGACACAATAGATTTAAAAAATAACCCAACTGTATGATATTTACAAGAGACATGTTTTATATTCAAAGATACAAATAGATTGAAAATAAAAGGATGGAAAATTGTTTACCATAAAATAGCAAACCAAAAAAATGGAGTTGCTATATTAATGCCAGAAAAAGTATATTTTAAGACAAATATTGTTACCAGAGATAAAGAAGGAATCTCATAGTATTAAGGGATCAGTCCAACAGGTAGAGATAGTAATTCATAATCATTTATGCACATAACAATAGAGCCCCAAATACACGAAGCATAAATGGACAGAATTGAAGGGAAAAATAAACAATTCAAAAATAATGGAGGCATCAATACTATACTTTCAATGGATAAAAACAACTAGGCAGAAGATCAGTAAGGAAATAAAGGACTTAACAGTATAAGCCTCTGGACATAGCACCTACGTATAGAATACTTCACTCAATGACAGCAGAGTTTATATTCTTCTCAAGTGCACATAAACTTTTTTCTAGGGTGGATCATATATTAGGCTATAAAACAAGCCTCCACAGATTTAAAAATTATTAAAATCATAAAAAGTTTATGTACCACAATGGAATTAAAGTAGAAGTGTAAAACAAGAAAATTTAGGAAATTCACAACTATGTGTAAATTAAATAACAGAATATTTTTTTTAATTTTTTATTTGAGAGAGAGAGCATGAGCAGCATGGAAGGCCAGAGGGAGAGGGAGAAGCAGACTCCTCGCTGAGCAGAAAACCAAATGCCAGGCTCAATCCCAGGACCCTGGGATCAGGACCTGAGACAAAGGCAGTTGTGTAACCAACTGAGCCACCCAGGCATCCCTAAACAACACAATACTTAACAGTGATTGGATTGTTGCAGCTTCTTAATTACAAATGGATCAAGAAAGAAATCATAAGGGAAATTGGAAATTACTTAGAGATGAGTGAAAATGATAATAATGAAATATAACACTTCAGATATGCGGCCAAAATGGTGTCTAGATGGAAATTTATTGCTGTAAATCCCTTTATTAGCAAAGTAGGAAGATTTTAAGTCAATAACCTCGACTTCTACCTTAAGAAACTGAAAAAAAAAGAAGAGAATAAGAAACCCAGAGCAAGCAGAACTAAGGGGGAAAAAACAAAGAAGACTAGGGTGGACATAGTAAAATGGAGTACAGAGAAACAACAGAAGAAGAATCATTGTCAAAAATTAGTTTTTTTTTAAAAGATTAACAAAATTGGCAAACTTTTTGCCAGATGGGCCAAAAGAAAGAGATGGATCAAATACTAAAACCAAGAATGAAAGAGAGAATATTGATGTGGACAATAGGGAAATAAAAAATGTTATAAGGGAATTTTCAGCCCCTAAATTAGATAATTTAGACAAAAAATGCACAGATGCTTAGAAAGACGCAAACTGCTTAAACTGACTCAAGAAGAAATAGAAAATCCGAATTGATCTGTAAGAGCTACAGAAATTGCAATTAGTAAGTTAAATGCATCCCACGGACCCTGGGAAGGTATGGTGCTTCAACTTGCTCTGCAGTCATCTTGGGAAAAAAAAAATTCCTGGCCCATATAGCTTCACTGATGAATTTTACCATATATTAAAAAGAGAATTATATAAATCCTTCAAAAATCTTTACAAAAACTAGAGCACTTCCAATTCACTGTAAAAGGCCAGTATAAACTTTATACTAAGATCAGGTGAAGATGTCACAAGACATGTAAACTTCAGGCTAATATCTCTTATGAAGA
Source organism: Potos flavus (assembly GCA_028534135.1). Taxonomy (NCBI): domain Eukaryota; kingdom Metazoa; phylum Chordata; class Mammalia; order Carnivora; family Procyonidae; genus Potos; species Potos flavus. The sequence goes on along the minus strand of CM052884.1, from coordinate 77,810,972 downwards.
CAGATGCAAAACTCCTCAACATACTAGCTTATCAAACTCACCAACGCATATAAAGCAATTGCATACCAACCAGTTAAATTATTTTTTATCCATGATTATACATTATTTATTCCTGGAATGCAAACTGGTTTAAATTAAAAAAAAAAAATCCATCAATGTAAGACATCTCAGTATTAACAGAAAATTTTACTCATTTATTTATTTTAAAGATTTTCTATTTATTTACTTGAGAGAAAGCAAGAAAAGAGGGAGAAAGAACACAGAGGGAGAGGGAGAAGCAGAATCCCCACTGAGCAGGGAGCCTGATGAGGGGCTTGATCCCAGGACCCTGAGATTCTGAGCCAAAGGCAGATGCTTAACGAACTGAGCCACACAGGCATCCCTAACAGAAAATTTTAAAAAGGACAAAACCACATAATCATCTCAAAAGATGCAGAAAAAGCATTGGACAAGATCTAAAACCCTTTCATAAAACAAAGCAAGACAAAACAACACAAAAAATAAGCATCCAACAAGCTAAGGCAAGTTCAAAGTCAACATCATATTTAATGTTTCAAGGCTGAAACCCATTACATAGTCAAATTTGCCAATTGCATTGTTCTTGGACCACTGTTGGATTGTGTGTGGAGGTTTCCCATCCCATGCCACAGGGAGTGTTTCTATTTCTTCTTGTTAATGGAAATTTTTAAGACTAAGAAGATTACATCCTGAAGATGATTTTTCCCTTCTAGAAGTTAAAAAATTCAGACCTAACTTAAAATCAGGTTGTGAAGTTGCTTCTTTAACCTGAATACAAAATTAATCTCCAGAATATTCCCAGTATGATCCTAAATGCAGAATTAAATTTGGATTAGCTGAGCTAGTGCTACCTAACTTGGACAGTCATAAAATTTAAACCTAAAATTTTGCTAGAATTCCATGTGTTCTATAGAACACCCAGGACTCATGTGCCTTGCATGTTAACAGTGGAAAAAATTGCTTTAGTAGTTATTGTATTAAAGACCTGTCTCTGCAAAGATAATTTCCATGATGGTCAAAGTTATTATCTTTTATCCACATCTGCTTAGCAAAATCTTATCTTTTATAGTCTAAAGTCAAGCAGACTCAGCTTGTAACTACAGTTGGCCATTGAAAAGCATAGGTTTGAACTATGCCTGTCCACATATCATATCAGGATTTTTTTCAATAAATACAGTACAGTACTGTAAATGTATTTTCCTTTCCTTGAGATGTTCTTTTTTTTTTTTAAGATTTTATTTATTTGACAGAGAGAGAGACAGTAAGAGAGGGAATGGGAGAGGGAGAAGCAGGCTCCCCACAGAGCAGGGAGCCTGATGTGGGGCTCAACCCGAAGACCCTGGGATCATGACCTGAGCAGAAGGCAGACGCTTAACAACTGAGCGACCCAGGCGCCCCTCCTTGAGATGTTCTTAATAACCTTTTCTTTAGCTTACTTTATTGTAAGAAAACAGCACGTAATACAGAAACATACAAAATACATGTTACTTGCTTATTCATGTTATTGGCAAGACTCTGGTCAACAGTGGGCTATTAGGTAATTTGGGGGGAGTCAAAAGTTATATGTGAATTTCACACTGCATAAGAGGTTGGTACCACTAATCCCCATGTTGTTCAAGAGTAAACTATGTTAAAAACCAAAAGTATGCCTTTTCTCTAAACTGCACTACATAAAATTAAGGTAGCTAGACCCCTTTATAGTCAGCTTATGTTGAGGCCACTTATCATACCAGACTTTAGTTAAGGACCCCATAGCATTTACTTTCGCTCGGCCCCACCTCTGATGAGAACCCTAGCCTTTAATTTTGCTGAGGTCCATGTCCCTTTGCTTAAGCCCTGTAGTTTTGCTAAGCTCTGTGCACAATTTGTATAAGACTTAGGGCTTATTTTTATAAGTCAGCTTTACAGAAATGATCACTTGACATTTGACAAAGTTGTTACATGCTACAATGACTGACCAAGATAAAACCCCTTGGCCTTATAAAGTATCTTATGCTCACCTATTTCTACCCCTCCATATGTGTTGTCTTCCTTCTAATTTTTCAAGCAGATCTATTTTTCTGTTTCCCAAACTGTATGACAAGGAAAAAAAAATCTTAGTTATCCAGTTCCAAATTCCTGGTGAATGGTAGAGTTATGAGAACACTGGTACTTTCCCCTAGACCACTATGATCTGGAGACAGAGTTATATTATGTGAGTGCCAGGAAATGGCTACCTTTAAAAAAAAAGCATTTAAGAAAGTCATTTTGCAATATTTGCAAATTTTGAATCATTATGTTATACACCTGAAACTAATATCATGTTATAGGTCAACTGTACCTCAATTTTAAAAAAATCATTATTTCCCAGAAAATGTCTTAGAAAGCAGTATTCAACCAAACATGAGTTTACTACAATCACCAAAGTCTTTGCAACAGGGTCTCTGAATGGAAAGCCTACTTAAGAATTTATGATGACTCCTTGGCTGAGTGTCAAACAGAAGAGACCACTGTGAAAACTCTAGGAAATTAGTGGCAGCATTTGCAGGAAAAAAAAAAAAAAATATATATACACACACACACACACACACACACACACACACACACACACACACACACATATTGTGAGACCCAGGAGTATTTTGCCCCCTTTCTAGATGCCATATGAAGATAAGAAGGGAACACATTCTCTGGAAGATGTTTCTAGCTTAGCTAATCAGAAACTGAAATTTGTATACAATTTGTCTTCATTGGACAACAATAACCTGAATTAGCAAGCTACAGTTACCTTGATGTGTGCTGTAGAGGTTTATTGCAACTTTCAAACAATATGATTGATATAACTGCAGTATGCATCTTCTGCTAATTGAACTGGAATACTCCAGGTCCAATATATCAAATAAGGCCCAGACTGCAGGAAGAGAGAAGTATGCTACATGCAATATGCATGTAAAATGTCAGAAAACCCACTCCCTAGGAGAACTGAATTTTTTAAAAAAGGAAATTTCAAATGTTTCATGTATGCTTTTCATAAATTTTTGAGGAAAATGTCCTATAACTTATATTTCTTTCCTCATAGCAGCTAAGGCAATAGAGAAGCCTTAATATGTAATAAATATTTACTCATTGGTTGAAACCTAAGAATTGTTCAGCAACAACAAATTTTCTTTATTAGATTTAAGGTCCCACGTTCCTTAGTATGTTAGGAAAGATAGATGCACTAAGATTCTTGACACATATTATCATCTCGATCTGGAAATAGTAGGAAAATTTTAGATGCTGTTTTAGTTTTCTAGGATTACTATAACAAAATACCACATACTGAATGGCTTAAAACAACAGAAATTTATTCTCTCATAGTTCTAGAGACTAGAAGTTCAATGTTAAGGTGTGGAGGGGCCTAGATGGGTCAGTCAGTTAAGCTTCTGACTTCAGATCAAGTCATGATTCAGGGTGGTGGGATTGAGCCCTGAATAGGGCTCCACACTCAGTGGGGAGTCTTCTTGTCCCTCTCCTTTTGCCCCTTCCCCCGACTCATGCGCTGTCTCTCTCTTGCTCTCCCCTCTCTCTCTCTATCTCAAATAAATAAATAAATAAATTTTTTTAAAAAACATATCAAGGTGTTGGCAGGACTATGCTTCTTTTGAAAACTCTAGGGGAGGATCTTTCCTTGTCTCTTCCACTCTCTAGTAGTCCCAAGCATTCTTTGGTTTTTGCAAGCATAACTTCAATCTCTGCCTCTGTCTTCATACAGTTGTCTTTCCTCTCTTTCTGTGTGCCTTCAGATGGCATGGAACTCTATGTGTCTCTGCCTTCTCCTTTTACAAGAACATTTTGGATTAGGGCCCACTCTGATGGAATACAACCTTATCTTAACTTGATTACATCAGCAAAAACCCCATTTCCAAATAAGGTCACATTCATAGGTACTGGGGGTTAAGATGGTCAGCATATCTTTTTGGAGGACATGACTCAACACACATCAGATGTTTCCTTTATATGCAAAATTCTCAAGTGAGACACTTGTATTCTTAAATCCATGACCTTAGGAAGGCGAACATTTGATCTCCCTGCTTGCTGTTTTTGAACAGGAAGGCTTTAGGTATGCAGATTACATATTCCTTTCAAAGGAACAAGACTAAAAATCTTTCTTTGCTTTAGTAAAAATAGATATTCTTATTTCAATGTTTTTAAGCTGAGGAATTAATACTCTTTATGGCGGTAACAATAAAAGATAGAAGCAATTGACTAATAGCCCCCCACTGCAATGAAAACCAGAGCAATGCCAGTATTTTGGCATACTCAAAACTTACTGATTCAAAAGAAGACTGCATTAAAAAAGATTTAATGGGCCATGAGAACATAAAAGTAATGTATTGTTTTATAATCCATTTGAGCATTCTTAGAAGAAAAGCTCTTCATGCTTGGTGAGTAGTTTATGGGTCTTACAGGCCCCTATAAATGTTTGTGTTGATTTCTGTACTTTTGGAGGCAGCTGCTTTCATTAGAATAGAGTTTGGTTTTTGGGTAACAGATACTATGATATAAAATCTGTTTTTCTTCTCATTTTAAAATGTACTTCTACACATCACAGCCAAAAAAAAAAATCTTAAGAAATATTATCATATAAAAATTGCTGCAATGCTGCATGTATTCATTCATTCAGTATTTATAGACTGCCTACATGTGCCCAACTTTTGCTAAAAATTAAGTGTGGCCATATATTTAGACATGCTGCAGTGTAATGAATATTTAACTGTATCTTGAAAATCTTACTTTGAATATTGTATTTCTATTGGGAACCTGAGTTTGGAGTAACAGCGACCAAATTGAAAGTCTTTGCTCTCCCACTTGCTGGTTTTCTAAAATTACTTTAACTACCTTTTCACTTTGGTCAGCAACAAGTCAACTTGAAAAATTAAACAATTGCTTCTTCCTTAGTTGACAGTATTACCTTCAAATAATAGTCACATGTAAAAGCACTTGGCAAAAAAAAAAGACCTGGTGCATTTAATACTTAATAACTGTTAATTGGTATTGTCAATTATTAGTAGTAGTAATTTTTTAAAAAATTAATGTTTCACAGACGTCCAAAGTCTAAGTGTTACGGGGGCCATGTTTCCTCTGAAGACTTTAAGGAAGAATTCTTTCTTGCATTTTCTAGCTTCTGCTGATTGCTGACAATTCTTGGAGATCCTTGGGTATAGGTGGATCACTCTAATAGAACCTCTCTGCCTCTGTCTAGTTGGCCTTCTCCCCTGAACATCTGTGTTTCTGTGCTCAAATTTCCCTCTTATAACATCAGTTACATTAGATATGGGGCCTTTCCCAATCCAGTATAACCTTATCTCATCTCATCTCATCTCATCTCATCTCATCTCATCTTATCTTATCTTATCATCTTATTATATCTGCAAAACCTTATTTTTAAATAAGGTCACATTCACAGGTTCTGAGTGGACATGAATTTTAGGGGGACACTAGAACCTTCTGTGAAGCAGAGACATCTGAGCAGCACCACTGAAGTGACTTAAGACTTACAGAAAAGAGGGGCACCTGGGTGGCTCAGTCAGTTAAGCATCTGCCTTTGGCTCAGGTCATGATCCCAGGGGCCTGGGATTGAGCCCCACATCAGGCTCCCTGCTCGACGGTGAGCCTACTTCTCCTTCTCTCTCTGGCTGCTACTCCCCCTGCTTGTGCTCTCTCTGTCAAATAAAATCTTAAAAATCTAAAAAACAAAACCAAAAAAGACTTATGGGAAAGAATTTATAGGCCTCTAATCAAATTTTAATTTTTTTCTCTTCTCCTGTACTAGGTTGACTTCTGCCACTGCTGTGTAGAATGACCTGGAAGAGCAGAATATCAAAAGATCTCAGAAGAGATAAATAGCTGATCTGATACACTAAAGAGAAATCATGGGGTCAAAATAAAAGGTATGGAATTAGAGACTGATTAAATAGAAAAGATTTAGGAATATGCTCCTCATACCTCCTTTACCAGGCAATAACTACTCCCGTGATATCTGTAATTATAACCTTAAAAGATCTGGATTAAGGTTGTGATAGCACCTCATCTATATAAAATGGGAAATAATAGAACATAATGGTTTTAGGTAGTGGTTTTCAAAGTTGGTATTTCAGAAGAAAATATTTTCAAAGTCTGTGAGATATTTATAATTATACAATTTTTAATGCTTCTATAGTTTCTATTCAGATAATAGTACATATATAAATTAAAAATAGATGAAATTATGATATATATATAGATATACACATTTTGAGTGTGAAAGCTAATTCTTTTATTGATAGAAGTCTGTGTCTAAACTACTGGTTTAGAACATGGCTTTGTATTTATGCATTTATTTATATAGCATTTATATATTTATATAATACATTCTTATATTCATGTAATTATTCAAGTATTTATCAACTACTTATCGAATACACCTGTAGAAATCATAGTCTACATGTAGGAACATAGTATGAACAGAATAATGTACTTACTTTCAAGGAGTTTTTAGTTTAGTGAGAGAGAAAGCCAAGAAACAAATATCTAGTTACAGAAGATAATAAATTCTAAGAATCAAAATGAGTCAGGGAACCCCCCAAAATATGATTCATTAAGTTTAAAAAATCTATAATTTGGACTTTAATAAAATTAAAATTTTTTCTTCTGTGAAAGATACTGTTAAAAGAATGAAAAGACAAAAACAAAAAAAAAGAAAGAAAGAAAAGAAAAGAAGAAAAAGAGGAACCAGAATGGAAGAAAATATTTGCAAAACACATGATAAAGCATTTGCATAAAAGTCCTTTTAAAACTCAACAATGAGAGGGGTACCTGAGTGGCTCTGACAATTAAGTGGCTGACTTTTTTTTAAGTTATGTATTTATTTTGGAGAGCGAGAATGCACTTGAGAGGGGAGCAGGGAGAGAGAGAGAGAGAATTTCAAGCAGACTCCCCTCAAAGCCTGATGGGGAGGGGGGTGCTGATCCCTGGATCCTGAGCAGTGGACTCTCGGTTTCAGCTCAGGTCGTGATCTCAGGGTCCTGCATTTGGCTCTGCACTCAGTGGGGAGTCTGCTTCAGGATTCTCTCTCTCCCTCTGTCCCTTCCCCTGTTTGCTTGCTCTCTTCTCTAAAATAAATAAATGAATAAATCTTTAAAAAAATGCAACAGTGGCGCCTGGGTGGCTCAGTGGGTTAAAGCCTCTGCCTTCGGCTCAGGTCATGATCTCAGGGTCTTGGGATCGAGCCCCACATTGGGCTCTCTGCTCAGTGGGGAGCCTGCTTCCCCCTCTCTCTCTGCCTGCCTCTCTGCCTACTTATGATCTCTCTCTCTGTCAAATAAATAAATAAAATCTTAAAAAAAATAAATAAATAAAAAATGCAACAATGAGAAAATAAACCGATTAAAAAGTGAAGCAAAACATCTGAAAAGACTCTCAAGAAGATGTATGTATGACAAATAATCATGTGAAAAGATGGTCAACATAACTTGACATTAGAAAACTGTTAATTCAAACAAGAACAAGATACCACTACACACTTATTAGAATGGCTCAGATTATATATATATATATATATATATATATATATATATATATATATATATAACATATCCATTTATCTATCTATCTATCTATCTATCTATCTATCTATCTATCTATTTATCTATCTATCATTGAGAGATCTGACCAGTGGCATCAAAATATGGTGGGTTAGGAAATTCTGGATCCTTCTTCCCCTACAAGACACCAAATTAATAATGAAATAAGAACCAAAATAGCTTTGTGAGAACTCTAGAAACCAGTTAAGAAGCTACAGCAACCAAGAAAATGCCTAATGTAGAAAAAACTACTCCTTAAAGAAGAAAACTTGTTATTAAAAAGTATAACACATATAAACAAAAGAAAAAAACTACACCCCAAACAGTAGGATGTTCTGTGGCATTTTGCTCCCTTTTGCCCATTTGCCTATACAGAGGAGTGCGCCATGATTAGAAAGAAGCTTTTCAACTTCCAGGAGTAAGTTAGGATGACCAGATGAGATTCTATGCTATAGTCCTGATGGGAGATTATGGGTGCTCAGATTTAACACATTTAGCTATGCGAAAGTGCAATTATTAAGATCTATAATAGGAACATAGCTGTCATTGGCTAAGGTGGTGTGAAGGACAAGATCATTAGCAATGAGGAATTTAACGAACACAAAGGGATCATCTTCATGAATGTCCGGTTCTGTCAATTACTAGCTATGTAGTCATGGATAAGGTACTTAATCTCTTTAATCTTCACCTTTAATATTTATAAAATGAAGATAATGATAATTGCTTCAGAATCATTTTAAGAGTTAAGGAATAATGACCATGGTGATGATTAGTAAAATTTATTGAACACTTACTTTGTTGAAAGTAATTTACATGTATTGAATTAATTTAATGAAATTCCATATCGCTAAAGCTGGTGATATTCTCCCATCATACATATACTTGCAAAAGATGATTATATTAATAAGCTTATGCAAACAACAACCCCAAAAAACTTGTTAAACTAACTTGGTGTCTAGGAAGCCGTTTCCCACTTCCTTCCCACTGCTCAAGTTGTCCCAATCATGCCCCTTTTGAATCCACATTCCTACAAATTTCTGGTTTGTTTCCTCTGGGAATGGCTCAAAATGCAGAATGTGCTTTTATTCAGAATCCCTTGTGCTGAATACTCAGCATAGTTTCCTCATGACCATGGAATGGCTCCCAGAGTAGCTAGTGCCCTGAGATTGTTGGGCCACTCAGCAATCTCTGGAAACAAAGTCACCAACGTAATTAGTAGGGCCTAGTGCAAAATTTAAAAGTTCAAAATTGAAAAAAACAAAAAACAAAACCAAACCCTCCATTAAAGATACAAAAATATAAAAATTTGTCCTTTTCTTGTGACCTCTCTCTAATTGCTATGGTATTTTCTATATGTTATTTAATGTCACTGTAAGTAAAAAAAAAAATAAACTATTAGCATTAGTTTTACTATTCACCTTTATATTGGATATTACCAGTCTTAAGTGCAAATATAAGAAAATTTAATTCATATTTGGTGTCATCAATATTGTACAATTAGACATAGTAGCTCTAACACACATATGTATCTTGTTCTTACCAGAATCGTGGAAACACTACACAAAAGTAATTTGAATGTTTTCATTTCACTTCTTCTTTTTTTTTTAAAAGATTTTGTTTATTTATTTGACAGAGAGAAAGAGATCACAAGTAGGCAGGGAGAGAGGGGGAAGCAGGCTCCCTGCTGAGCAGAGAGCCTGATGCGGGGCTTGATCCCAAGACCCTGAGATCATGACCTGAGCCAAAGGCAGAGGCTTAACCCACTGAGCCACCCAGGCGCCCCCATTTCACTTCTTGATACTCATACATTCCAGCGACACACTTAACCTTCCCCATTCCAATGAGTAAGGAAGGACTGAAAGGAAAAGCGAGTACGAGTTGCTCTGCTTTCCCTTTCTAGTATTATCATTCTCAGTGTATGTAATTGGCTAATACAGAAACATAACACAAATATGAATGTGATAGGATTCCTTTGCTGTTTGCGTCTCTCAGAAAGCTATTGTCTTCTTACTGCATTTGAAATGGAAAGTATGCCTCTTCTTGGGGAAAGCAGCTTCCTCATTGATCGATGCAAACACACCTCGTACTCATTTTAAGTCTTGAGCCCCCCAGACATTGTGAGTCCATCTGATTTTTGTGCTCATGGGGCACTGTGAACACTATCTGGGAAAGTGGTGGCAGGAATACACGGGAAAGGAGTGTAAGCATGCATTGCACAGATCTCTTCTGCTCACTTGTATGCCCTCTGCCCCATCGACTTTGCACACAAAATGCAGGTTGAAAGGCACAAGAAGAACATGATGGAGGCAGCGGAGTCTGAAGCCACGTGTGGGGCTCTTCCAAATGTAGGGCCTTAAAAGCTGTACAGACATGTGCCCACGAAGCTGGCCCCCCATTAGTGCCTTACTTGCTATCAAAACTCATGCCATCCATTTAAAAATGATACCAGTTTCTATGGTAAGTTAAAGATGTGTTTGAGTAGAAGGAAAGAAACGTCTATTTCTTGACATTTCCTTCTTTTCTTTCTCATTTTCTTCTCTATTCTCTTGTCTTTCCACACACTCTATATGAGGCCTTCTTCCCACCTATCTTCCTACTTAACTTAGCAAAAAGTTCGAGTTCAATGAATCTTAACAGTGAACACTTACTTCAAAATTGCAGAGGTGGTTAAGATTTCTCACTCACATAATAAATTCAAAGGAAAAATATGTATCAAATTAACAGATAGTAATGCTGCAGTTGTTCAAAACTCAGATTCAGTAGACAGAGGTCTGATATTTATTAGCTGTATAGTTTTTGAGTAAATTACTTAATCTCTCAAAGCCTCAGTTTTGTCATCCATAAAATAAGGAGAATAATGTAAAACACCAACAACAATCCTTGCTGATTATTTAAAACAGTTCCAGTGCCAACAGTTGTTGTTAATACTATTTTATCTCCTTTCCTTAAAAAGTCTCCCTTATCTTAGTTGTCTGAAATTTATAAGAACTTTCAAATAACCACTGAAATTCATAGTTCTGTGGGGGTCAAAAGCTGAGGAATATAAGGACAACAATGAACATATTGCATTGCCATAAAAGAAAATTAAATAAATGAAACAGACTGGGATTCTTAAGTATTGTTTCCACATATGTAACTGCAGTAGGCAGAATAATGACTCCTCCCCAAAGATGTCTACCTTCCAATCCCCAGAATCTGTGAGTGTATTCATTTCTATGACAGAGGGACATTGCATGTATGTGGTTAAACTGAGGTTCTTGAGATGGGAAATTATCCTGGATTGTCCAGGTGGGCCTAATGTAATCACAGGGGTCCTAATAAGGGAAAGAGAAAGGCAGGGGAATCAGGGTAGGAGGGGGGAAATATGATGACAGAGGAGGGTCAGGGAGAGTCAGAGAGATTTAAGAAGCCACACTGCTGGGTTTGAAGATAAAGGAGGGGATTGGGAACCAAGGCATACGGGTGGCCTCTAGAACCCATAGCAGGAAGGGAAATGAATTCTCTCCAGAAGGGACCCAGGCTGCAACACCTTGATTTTAGCCTAGTGGAACCCAACTCATATTTCTGACTCCACATGTATAAGATTATTTCCTTCCACAGAAGATTTATTGTAATGCTGAAAATGATCCTACTGACACAGTGATTAGAGAAATACTAATTATTCATTTATTTATTATTCAAGGATAGTTGACACACAATATTACATTAATCTTAGGTGTACAACACAGTGATTCGACAAGTTTATACTTTATGTTATGCTTGCCACAAATGTAGCTACCATCGGTCACTGTATGACACTTTTATATTAGTGACTATATCTGAGAAGCAATTCCTTAAACTTAATTCTAGTGACTTACTCTTTACATTTTTCTAATGAAAACTATCTGCAAATTAAATGGTGGGAAATTCTCTGAAGTAAAGGACATTGTACTTTTCAGCTAAGATTATGAATTTCACAGTGTGGAGGGAGAGAAACAGTTCTCAATGTTTTAATTTTGTTTTAACACAATTATATGCCAATTTTTCTCGTTATAATTTAGCCATAAAGACTATTTTTTTCTGTGTTCAATTATATTCTATGTTTTAAGGTGATATATACAGTATTCACAGAACTACGACACTGAGAAGGCAATTAAATTTGTTTTTTAAATTATAAAATATCCATTTAAATCATTTTCCTTGCTTGACAAGCACCTGTTCAAAGAAAGAGCAGCTCCAAACTAAAACAGAACATGTGCAAAAAGATATATCCATTTGTGTGTGAACTCCTAACATCCTTATTTTAGTTGTTTTAATAGTAATACTATGTTTCTTTTTCATTTTTCTTATATTGAAAATCAAGTTTCTCAACTGAAAATAATGTGTCTTTCAGATAGTGGTATTTATTTTTAATACAGCATTTCATCTCCTTCGAAATGTAATTAAATGACATTCAACCAAACACTTTCATTCTGCTGGATTCTCATTTTAAGAGTAAAGTAGAAATTTACTATATTCTTGATTTGTGGCTCTTGCTTTGGAACATGCCAAAAATAAAGCTGGCCTAGAATAAGTTCATCTGATATTTTAGAAAACAAACTCCATGCCTTTTAATGGATTCAAAGTAAACTTTACTTCTATAAAATTTTGCTCAAAGGAAAGGTTTTTCTGGTATTTCTTCAAACAATTCATTCTCGGATATAAGGATATTTCTAGCTAGATGATCTCATTGGTGAACATAAAAGGTTCGCGAACAAATAAAATGAATTTCAATATCTCTAGGATTCATTGAATAAAGGAAAACTTGAACTTGAGGCACAGAGAGTTGCTTCATGTTCACAATCTTATGATTAATCAACACTCATCGGTTAAAGAAAAAGAAGAGAAAAACTTTGCAGATGGGAGGACAGTAGTTAAATTCAGTATAAAATATACAAGAGAACCAGTTTGAGTCACTGCTACCTTCAAAGGCTTATATCTGGATATCCAAGAAAGTCACTTTTATATTCTACAAGTATTTTTCTGTCTAAATAATTTTTTTGTTTACAATTAGCTATTTTCTTGACAAATCTTCATTTTCCTCTTTTTTTAATGAAGCACCATACAAACAATTTTTGTAGAGGATCCGCTTCACTTTCTTTAACATAGCCTTTGACACAAATGTAATAAAAGAAAAATATGATGAAAATCAAAAGATGCCATTTGTTTTACTTAGCAATAGACTTCATTTGATTTAGTACCACACAAGATGAACATAAATGAGTAAAAGAGAAATTTTTTAGTGATTTTTTTAAGAGGATAATCTTTAGAAAGTAACATGCTGGGTATACTAGAAACCATAAGATAAAACAATTTTAAAAAGAGATTCAGAGTCTAAAAAGAGAAATGATGGAGAAAAATGTTCTGCAAATTGGTTCTATCAAAGATGAAAAATGGATACAAATCCATTTATTTAGAGCTTCTTGGAATTGCATCATTACTGGAGTGAAAACATAATACATGCCTCAATTTCCTTTATCTCCTTTAGTAAAAGTCAACATACGGATAAGTGCAAAATCCGAGAAAGGTTTTGGAGATGGAAAGCATGATTATAATGTGTTGTTATTTAAAGAGAAATAAAAATTACTGGAAATTCAAGTCCTGTTATTTTCCATTATAAAAATTTCTATAATTTATTAGCAAAATTCTCTACCAGAAAAATAAATTTAATTGGTCATTACATTAATAAAGTAGTTTAATAAAAGCTTTGAAAAGTAATGATAGCAAAATTCTTCTTAAATATTTAAGGTAGACAAGTCTCTAACTTGTAATTGATTATTGATAAGTTATCTAAACATAAAGCAAAGCTTTCAAATAGTAATCTCAACAGTTTACGTGGTAGTATTTTTAAGTGTTAATTCTTTAATTAATTTATTAATTTCCTCATTTCATCTAAAAAAGTTTCAGTATATATTAAACAAATATGTATTGATATCGATTACTGTCAGAAACCATGTTTACAGCTGACATACACTTTTTTTGTGATGAAAATAATGATGGTCCTTTATTAACGTTATTTTAATTAAAGGTTATCAAAAGTTATATAAAATAATATATTTAACTAAAGTTTTAATATTTTCCTCCGCATTCTGTTGCTAACAGAACACCTTGTTATTAACTGAATTATATCAATTATGATACAGTATAAAATAATTTTTAAATATTTATTTATTTATTTTAGAAAGAGAGCGAGCAAGAACAGGGAAGAGCAGAGTAGAGGGAGAGAGAAACTTTAGCAGACTCCTTGCTGAGCTCAGAGCCCAACATGGGGCTTGATCTCACTTCCCTGAAATCATGACCAGAGTAGAAGCCAAGAGTTGGACCCTTAACAGAATAAAGAATGCACCACCCAGAGACCCATAAAATAATTCTTTAAATTACTGTTTTCCTTACTAGGTGTTGAAATTCATGTGGTCAGGGATCATGTCTCTCTTTTTTTTTTTTTTTTTTAATACCCAAAGCACCAACATCATGCATGAGATACAGTGGGTGCTCAAGATAAGTGTGCTTTTCAAAAATGAATGAATCATTAAATGGATAAACTTTTTTTTTAAAGATTTTATTTATTTATTTGACAGAGAGAGACACAGCGAGAGAGGGAACACAAGGAGGGGGAGTGGCAGAGGGTGAAGCGGGCTTCCCGCAGAGTGGGGAGCCTGATGTGGGACTCCATCCCGGGACCCTAGGATCATGACCTGAGCCGAAGGCAGACACTTAACGATTGAGCCACCCAGGCACTCTAAATGGTTAAACTTACAATAATTAAGGATTGATCAAATTAATGGGTTTGGCTAGTTTTATACCGAGATTATTGCCATTAAGAAAAATTTTGCCTGTTTTTTCATTTTAAAAATCACTGTAATTTTCAAACATCTATTAGTCAATATAAAAAGAAAGATCAAAGAATTAAGTAACAATAAAAGAACTACCCACAATAAAGTTTTGCTCTTTTGACACACTGTATATGGACAGCAAGATCATGCACGTGAATAACAAGTTAATAAGATTAATAAGTCAAAAGGAATTAGAGAAAGTAATCTAATCAGATAATTAGGAATCAGGTTAAAAAGAAATTTAAGAAGGATGGAGCATGGACTGAAATTTCAAGAATTTATTGGGTATAGAAGAAGGAAGGACATTTCAAACTTGAAGACATATAACAGTAAAAATGAAGAGGAACAGATAAATTTGACAAATCATCAAAAAAATGATTTGATGAGATTAACTATGAGTAGCAAGTGAAGGAAAAAGAATAAGAAGACAATTGCGTCAATGAATTAGGATTTGGAAGAACAAAAATTGTATGGCCATCAGCAGAAGTAGAGAAGTGGAGAATGATTTTATGAGAAGAAACCATTAGATGTATTTTATTGTTGTGCAAGAAATAAATTCTCAACAATATACCAAACACGATTAGATCATTGCCTTTGGTCAGAGTCAGAAATTTAAGTGTGGTACCCATTCTTCAGGGGTGCTGATGGAAATAAGAGAAGGTTAATTTTCAAAAAGAGGAATAAATGATTATGTGATAGGTCTCAGAAATCTGTCTATTCAGCTGAAGGGAAAATGGAAGACAAAGGAAAAAGACCAGGTAGTTTTATGAAGCAGAAGGAAGAGAGAAACATAGCAACTTGACTGTTATGCCATATCAGGGCAGAGGAGTATGCATGAGGAAAACAGAGAAGAGTTACAGGTAAAATGAAATATTACATTAAGTTCAGCTTCCATCAACCAAATTCAAGGACATTCTGACAATCTTCTCTCTGAATTTCATGTTCCATTCAATGTATTGATTTTGTTCGGAAATGGTCACCAATTTTCCTCTTGTGTGCAACTTTTCCTCTTGCATAATGGTTCTTGGCTTAACTTGTACTCCAAACCCAATGTGTTGACTTCTTAGAGCAAGATGCTGATACTGTCCTACCCCTCAGACAACAGTGGAGTAGTCTATACCGTGGGTTCCCATATCTCTTGTATAATACTTTTTTTTGTAAGAGCTAGCTAAAATCACCATGTTGAACTGGGGATAATTTTCTCCTGCAACTATATTTTATTTTACAACTTGGTCTCTTAGTATTGCTGTTCTGCACCCCAAATATTTTCTTTTTCCTTTTGCCTTTTAATTTATTAATTCCATAGTATTGTATGAAAACCATACAGCTCTTTAACTTGACTCTGAATTTATTACATGTGTTTCTAGGAATCTATCTTTCATATACATTTGGAGCAGGAAACCATTTGAATAGCATCCGTCCTATTAAATTCAATGTGACTGCTATATCTGGACCTCACCTCTGTATCCTGTCTTGCTATTTCTTTGCCAGCCTTAGAACTAGCTACAAGTATTACTTCTTCTCCAGTGGTTTCATGTATTAACATGGACTCATTTTCTTTCCAATAGGATAAAGAAGGATATTTTATATGGACTTTCAGGGAAGCCATTTTTGACACTCTTGTCATAATAATGTATTTGATGGTTAAAGAAGTCAGATGTGAGAAGTAAGGGTGAAAATGTTGGTAAGGAAATAGAGCTGGTAGGGTAGGCTATTCAAATGAAAAACTAAAAGGATAGTTTATTCTATAAACAAAATCCAGTTGCTGTTGTTTAGGTGCTTATAGCTGCAATTAAAAAAAAAAAAAAGATGTTATTTTCCCAGTAAATAAAAGAATAAAGTGATCACAGTGGGACATTTTTTTTTTTTTTTTATCCAAAAGGGAGGAACACAGAGGGGTCATAGGACAATACTAACACCATGGAAAAGAAAATCATCTAAATACTTTCTCCAATTCTCTCACCTACCTTTCTACTGAGAAAAGGCAAATAAGAATCATGATGAAAATTCTCACATTTAATGTGAATTTATTATAAGCCAAGTAGTGTTCTGAGCACCACCCTATTGGAACTCATTTAATACCTAGAATAAACCGAGGAGTTAGTATTCTTAACATCGACATAGAAGATGGGAAATGGAGGTGCAGGAAGCTTGAGAGATTTGTTCTAGTGCACCAACTAGTAAGTGGCAGAATGGTAACTATAATACCAAGCAGTCTAATTCCAGCACCCATGTTACAAACTGTGTTTTAAAAAATTGAAATGGAGAGCTTTAAGAACATAAAGAAGAGGAAACATTACATGTAAGACAGCATCTTCAGGATTTATTGTGTACATTGAACTTAGATCAAATGAATCTTCAGGTACTTTAGAAGTAAAAAGCAGATAATCTTTAATAGCATCATGGAAGTGAAAATGAGGGTTAATAAGGGAGCATTAGAACATTCATTTATTCATTCAACATTTCTTTTTTAATATCTATTATAGTGAAATCTTATCCTTTGCACTGGAAATACAACAGCAAAAAGGAAAATGTTCCTCACTCCCAGAGTTTACATTTAGGTGGAGAAGTCAAATACTATAAAATTAATAAAAGTGCTAATTATGGAAAATGATAAGTGCTGGCATGGAGTACAACAGTGTGCTAGGATGTTGGTAACTGGAAAGCAGCAATGCTGTAGATAAAAAATGACAGAGGATAGAACTTGGTTTGAATTGCAGAATGTGGAATATATAACTGGGAAGATAGAACAGAGGTGATGGAAGATCACTTGGGGTAGGGCTCCTAATACAGAGAAAGGAGATCTTCATCTGTTTCTCCCGACATAATGAGGTTGAGGATTTGAATGGGAAGTTCTAGCCCTTCTATGCAGGGAATGTCTCCTATCCTCCTTTCTTCCCTCCTGCAGGCAAAGGCACAGGCCAGGACCTGTATTTCCCCCTCACTGCCTTCCTTTTCTCTCTTCACATTCTCTCATTCTATTGGGTTGTAAGGTATGTGGAGTGGGCTCAGTGATGCTGGGGGTCTCCCCAGTGACCCCTGCACCTTATGAACACCTGAAAAGCTAGATTCTTCTTCTCTTTCAGGAAAACTTGTGCTAGAGTTGCTGATATAAGCAATTAAATAATTACCATAAACAGACAACAACAACAAAAATTTTGACCTAAAAAGATCTGATTTGACATGACCCAGGACAGAGCTACTTTGAATAATGTAGGAAATGGGGACATTAGTTGAGAATCTGGTGACAGAAAAATATAAAGAATGCTGAAATAGACATCACAGTGACTGACCCAGTTATATCCATAAATCAATAAAGAATTGCCTAGCAAAGATGGGGTGGACCAAAATCAAAGTTCGTTTGTCAGTATCTAACTTGCAAGTCTCAAGAGATGAAAGTCATGTATGAACTCCACTAAGATCTAAACTGCAATGGAATTTTGGATAAAAAATAATATATTCGTTAAACATAACCGTGAAAGGGCGCCTGGGTGGCTCAGTGGGTTAAAGCCTCTGCCTTCGGCTCAGGTCATGATCTCAGGGTCCTGGGATCGAGCCCTGCATCGGGCTCTCTGCTCAGCGGGGAGCCTGCTTCCCCCCTCTCTCTCTGCCTGCCTCTCTGCCTACTTGTGATCTCTCTCTGTCAAATAAATAAATAAAATCTTTAAAAAAAAAAAACAAAAAAACATAACCGTGAAAACTTGATCATCATATCCATAGGAAGTGAGTAATACTTTGGAGATGCATGGGAGAAAGAAGGAAACAAAATGGTCTTTTTTGGCAACATATTTCTTTGTGTGCTTTTCTATATCATAATGAGTTTGGGGATTTATACTTTTGATAACATTGAAACATTATCTATATGCATTAATAGAAATAACTAGAAATGTTAGATAACTTCAGTTCAAAGTTTGGAGAACTTCAAGTGCTCATTTCACTGTTGGATATTACTCACCCCAAATGACAGTAAACAGCATTTCATTCTAGTGTGGGATTATGCTATGATCAACACTGAAATTAATCAAACTCCCTTGATTAATCAAAATTGTATGTTATCATCCTGATTGCAATCACATATCAAAGAATCACTTTGCACAGTAATTTGTATAAAACATAATCAGTGTCAATGAACCCAAACCTGGAGGTCATGCACCTAAAAAAGAGCTAGTTGATAATTTCCTATTACCCTCAACCCCCTTCTCTTCATCAGAAAGAAAGAAAGAAAGAAAGAAAGAAAGAAAGAAAGAAGCAAGAAAGTAAAAGAAAACCCAGGAGGATGGACTGGAATAAGTTCAAGATTTCTAATTGTGCTTTACTCCACAATGAAACCCGTATAAACACTTTATTAAACCAAATAGATGGTAATTGTACTGAATAACGTATGCTTATTCAATTCATCATCTGATGATATTGTCACTTTAAACTGTTAAATTTATAAGAACAAAGCTATTTTTATCATGATTTTTGAGTGGTTCTAATTTTTTACTGTTCATATCTCATTAAAACAGGTTAAAGAAAATAAATAATCTTATGTATTTGAAATAATTGAAATTAAGACGTCCCTTTCAGCCTAAGGATTCATTAAAGAGTAGTCCAAGACAGCTCATATCTTCCTAATGTTGATCACATAGGGTTGTTCAACGATGTCATATAGCACCCTTTTACTTAATTCACTTTACTTGTTTCCCTGAGTTAAATTAGTTTTTCTAAGAATCCATCTTATTTTGATGAAAGCAATATGGTGAAGTGAAAGGACTTTTTGCCAGTTAGAAAAAACTGAAATCAAGCTCAAGCCCTGCAATCAACTAGCTCTATAACCTTTTTCAAGTATATAATGCTATCTCTTTGACCTTCAGCTTAGTTTTAGACAAAGTGAAATATTGTACTCCATTATCCTTAAAGAACATTTTAGCTCAGAATATGAAAATGCAAGATAATGACTTGTCTTAACACAAGAGCTATTTAAAATCAAATATATGAATATATATATAAGAATATATTTCTTGAAGACCCTTCCACCCATACATCATCCCTGTTAATATTTTGAAATTTTGGGGTTTTTTTCTTTCAAGATTTTAATCTGGCATGGGCTGTTGTCTACCGCCATGGCATGCATCCCTGCAGAAATTAGAGAAACAGAATTACGGATTCCAGGATTGAACAGAATGTAATCTATCTTGAATCTGATGGTTTGTTGGGTGGGTGGGGGCAGGTTGATGATGCCCACCACTCAGAGCAGGTGAGATGAATTGAAAGAAAATTGGAATGTTTTGTTCTTGCCTCTGCTTCTTTGGAACAGTCACTGCATGCTTCTTCAGCAGGGAAATCACCAGCAACAGCTCAGTTGCTTTCCTGGCAATGGCAAAATGTTATCAGGGAGTTATCAGGAGTTGAAGGAGACTGTTGTGGGCTGACTGGTCTCCCCAAAACAGACACTTCACCGTCTCAGCTTCTGAGACCTAGGGATTGATAGAGTTTGACCTGGGGAGATTACCTCCTCCAAATGGTGCTTCCCTTTATGAGACAGAGAGAGAGAGAGAGAGAGTGTGTGTGTGTGTATGTGCGTTTGTAGGGTAAGCCCTGTGGAAAGATTTACCTGGTATAGTTTTTTTTTTTTTCCTGTCTACCTAGAATAAGAGCTGGATCTTAAACTCAATTATGTGCTTTATAATAATGGTAAACTTTATACAAACTTTATAAAGACAAGAAAGTCTCTGGGATGATGACTTATGCAGACACAAAAGCTAAAGCTACTGTTAAAGAAAGGTTATTCACTTATTTGTATTTATTAGGTATCTGCTACAGACCAGTCAGTAAGTTAGATATATACAAATATAAGAAACGGAGTTTCCAACCTAGAAGAATTCACAGTAGTTAGGCTCTGATGTGCTCTGATACAGCGCAGATAAGTGGAATTACTATGGAATCCATAAAATAAAGCTATTAGTCTGTGTAAGGAAGTCAGAAAGGATTCACTGAAAAGAGGACATATTCTCTGATTGGAAAGCCTGATTGGAAAGCCTGATTTGTTTTTTTAAGCAAAGGGAACAATATTATCAGTCATGAAAACAGAAAAAGAATGGTGTATGTGTTACCTTAGACACTGATACCAAGTTACCTATCGCCAGTGCATGACAGCAGGAGGAAATAGCTAGGACGCAGCTGCAGAGGTACAGAAAAAACATGTAAACTTTGTTTTAAAGGACTTTAGATGCAATACTGAGGAGTGTGATCTTGATCTTATAAAAAGATGTGTACATCTTGGGGTGCCTGGGTGGCTCAGTCATTTAAGTGCCCGAGTCTTGATTTCGGCTCAGGTCGTGCCCTCAGGGTGGTGAGATCAAGACCTCCATTGAGTCTCATTTCAGACTCCATGCTAAGTGCCGAGTCTGTCTGAGATTCTCTCTCTTTGCCTCTGCCCCTCCCCCCACTCCATACTCTTTCTCTTAGGGAAAAAAAAAAAAAAGAAGAAAAAAGAAATAAGATGTGTACATCTAAATATTTAGGTGAAATTCCTAAATATGATTATATTTGTCTTTTAGTAAAATTACCTTGGATGATGGAGAGACTAAGAGGGGGAAGATGTTGGAGAATTTTTAAAAAGGAGGAGTTACAGTGATCTACACAAGAGATGATGAGGTACTGGACAATGATTGAAATTATGCACAAAGATAAGATGGATATAAGTGCATGCACAATTTGATGTAGAAGCTGAAGAAGAGTGCTGTATTAAATACAGACCTCCCTTCTCTAACATAATTCTTAGCACAGAATAGACTGTCAATATATGTTGTAGGAAGAAGGAGTTGCAATCTCCAAATGGAAGAAAAAAATTTCTTGCCATTCTTCCTCATTCCCCCACCTCCCTATCCTTTGCCACCCTAAATATAGAAGATTTCTGTCTACTCCTCTTCAGCTTTCATTTCCTATTAA
The DNA here is from genome assembly GCA_028534135.1 of Potos flavus. Taxonomy (NCBI): domain Eukaryota; kingdom Metazoa; phylum Chordata; class Mammalia; order Carnivora; family Procyonidae; genus Potos; species Potos flavus. The sequence goes on along the minus strand of CM052884.1, from coordinate 77,789,587 downwards.
CGTACTATTTTTTCTCTGTTTCCTTCTCTTACCAGTGTTTTGCTCCTGAGTCTGTAAAATACACATGGGTCACAGTCACAGGCAAGGCTCTATAGAAGGAGACTTCAGACAAACTCCTTGGGAATTATAGAATGTGCTTAATCTAGTCTTTCTACGTAGATGGGATAAAGGCAAGGATCTGAGCTGATTCCCTCTGTTTCACTGGGAAAAGATATCCGCTGATTTTATACATGAAACTCCCCACCATATATTTTCTACTTGTTGGAAATGTATCTTGAGGGTTGATATATTAATCATAAAATATGCAATAGATTTTTATAGCTATGGATAGCTCATATGTTGGTAATGCTGATTTCAAAGCAGTTCATACTGGTATGGTTAGGGGAGAAAGAATGACACTGAAGTGATACACTTAGTAAGCAAGAGAAATGATTAGAGCTAACAGCAAAATTTTAAAAATGTAACACAATCAATGGCTATCAAAAATATCACAAATCATGAGATCGTTAAACTAAAGCAAAAATTCTCGTATATAATTTCAAAAACATCATTTAGATTTTATTGACTTAAATCAAATTATTTATACTTCTGGGTTATTTTTGAACACATTCAATACATATTTCAAAATGCATTCAAAAATTATATAAGTGAAAGCAGAAAATAAGCCACAGTTTTATGAATTCTTCTGTAATAAAATATTTCTAATTTCCGGTATACAACTCTTATGACTTCCCAATTAACCTTTAAACAAAACAGTTATTGTACCCTATTATTATTTAATCGGGTGGAAAGCTAAGATTTTACTCCTCTACATATTTTCAATAAATTCCTACATATCTCCAAAATAATATTTCTTTGATTTTCAAATAATCTTGAAACATCCCTGAACTTAAGCAGGTTACCATTTTCCAAGTCATGAAACAAAGACATCAAAACAATAACAGCAACCGAAAAAATGAAACATGAAATGTAATTTTGTCTGTCACAGTTCTCTGATTGGCAGAACATCTTTAGATTGACCGAATATATTTAGAATGTCTTTAGAAGGAACGTTCTCTAGCTGAAAGCAGGACACCTTGACAAAAATATAAAAAAAAAGTAAGAATGCAAAAAATAAAAGTCAAGGTTAGTCTACATAGTTTTTAATAGCGAAATTGTTATTCACCAACACCACAAACACCTACCGTGTGTCCTGAATTTGAAAGGAGAGAAGTTAAGGAAAGTATAACACATATTCTACGTCCTCTTAGAGACCGCTATAGGAACAAATTAAACAACCCAAAATTCGGTATGTGGAGTCCTGATCCCCTGATTCATATAGATACTCCAACTTCCTCACCTGTGAAGTGGAAATAATAACTCTCTTATTTACCCGTTGTATAAAATGAGAATAGTCAAGGTGAACATTATTCCAAACTGTAATGAGACATGGAAATGAAATTTATTATTATAAATTTTACATTTCTTACAGAGATTAGGAAAACTTTAAGTAAATCCTTCAAGGGGTCTTTCTTACATTCTTACCTTAATATTTCCACTCTGAGGTCCTCTTCTTAGAGTGTACACATAGAATGAGCTCAGACAGCGCTAATAACCTCCCTGAAAGTGCTTGCTGCCCAAGCAAAAAATTGTTTTCAGCTCTCTCAGCCCCAACACAGATGTTTCCATCACTTTCCCTGACCCTCCCTGCTGATTTTTACAGTAATTATAGAATGTTTCTTTGGTACTGATAAGATATTTGTTTATTTTCCTAATTTTCAAGAGCATATCTTGAAACCTTACACAATTTCTATAGCTCAACATGTTTTTAGAAATGGATGGGGTCGCTTGCACATTTTAACACTCTAATTTCCAGGGTCATCTCACAATGTATCACTTAGGGGAATCCTTTCTGCCATCCTCTTCTCATTCTTTTCTCCCTTGAGAAAAACTACATTGCCAAGAATCTACAAATTCTTCAGTATGTCCCTCTTCTATGAAAAGGGTATGTTTTCCTCTAGGAATCAGTGAATGAATACCATATTTTCCCATTGTCTTCCTTTCCTCCAGTGAGGAAGAAAGTCAAAACAAGCCTCTTGGGTTGTGTTACAGTTTTCTATCTTCTCACCCAATAAACCCATTAATAATAAGTAACTTCTGCTGGACTCACAGGTGAACTAAGACTATAGTTAATCATATTTGCTGTCCTCTAGGCAATTATTTCCATAATTGCAGAGACGTCTGAACTGGGTGCTACCTTGGGAAGACAGGCTATGGGGAATTGAAACGAACTAAATAGTTAAGCAGTCAGTGCAACAGAACCTACCAAACCTTAAATTCTCATTCCTCTAGAGAAGCACTGCTCAAACTATGCAGTAAAGAACCATTTAAAAAAGTACCGTACCTTTAATGGGCTAAAAAATTGTCCACCAACACATGAGTACCACTTACGCCTCACCAGGTAAGTTGGACAACAACTGAATTACTCTATATTCTGCTCAACAATAAGAGTCCTCTCATGATATACTTGGAAGTTGCAACAATGACAGATTGTTATAAATTTTTCTGTATGCATTTTTTCAATTTCTGTACTTTCATGCATTCGCCAGCAATATACACTTCACTGATGGGGTTCAGGGCATGCCACCCCAGAATGTGCCACTTTGGCATGTGGATTATTTCCAGCTGACGATGGTTAAGGTCCAAGGGATTTAGGAAGAGCTTTTTTAATCTCCCTCTTAACTGCCAAAAAGAATTTAGATAGGGAGACTACCTAGAAGAAAGCTACTACCAAGGATAATTTTTTTTTTTTTTTACATTAGACTTTTTCTCATAGCATGTTAACATTTGTTTACCAAACATTTGCTCCTCCCATGTATTGTCTTCCTCCCTTTTGAAGTCCAAGACCACTACCCCTTTCTCCTTAGCTCAGGGCGGCCTGTGAACCTCAATTGCCTGCCTGTCAGGGAACCTCATATCTTTGGGATTCCCTTATGCATGAAATTAAATCCATCACAAAGAGGCGCCATGCTAAGGACACACTTGAATACAGTGTTAAAAAGGAGTGATTAGAAATATTCTTGAGAGCAGTAAAAATCAGTCTCATATCCTTAGAATAAGAGTTAATGAATAAACATCCAATAAAGGAGTCTTTTTGGTGTTGTAATAGAAGCAGCCAGATGCTATTGCCATTTCCCAGGTTTCTGTTTTTGGCTCCATGCAAACTAAAAGAGTTAAGTTTTCCATATGAGTGAAACAGATAAACTGCCATAATAGCTGCACTTGAAACTTTAAGAGTAATCTCAGCAAAACGTTTATGACAAAGGGTCATGGAGGAAAAATCCACAGAAGGTTATGGGCTCCCCTGTCTTACTCAATAGTCTTTTGCCATCATCCAACCTCTCTGCACTACACTTTCTCATTTGTAAAATAAACTGATAAGTCACATGGTCTGTTTCTCAAGTCCCTTTCATGTCTAAAATTACAGATTTATTGCTCCTTTTAAAATGTAGAGTCTCCCAAGCTTCAATTATAAGAACGGTCCCATGTCAAAATGAATGAATCACAATTTGTACATTCTTGACTGGAATTTTCCCAGAATAACCTACCATTGATGGAAGCATTACTAAAGGGACTAAGATAAAGTAGAATATACTGTTCATTCTTGTAACCATTTACTAGAACGTTAGTTTCGTGATTAGGATTGTGAATCATATTTGAGTGGCTTAAATTCAAATAGATGGGATACAACACTCTTCAAAAGTTAGAAATTTCCTCTTAATATGTTTAAGTCTTGATCTGATTTCATGTTTCACTAGATAATTACAGTACAATAAACGAGGCTGTGGAAACAGTAAACTTCTTTTATTCTAATGGATTTCATGAAAAGGGATCAGTTTTATAACACACCTCTATAAAAAAATAAAAAGACTAAATGAGACAGGGGGAAAAATCCAGTTGAAAATAACTCAGAAAAATTCTGAAGGGTGAAGATACAAATATAAATTGCTGTCAAAACAGGGAGAGAAAATAAAAACTTCCTGTGAACACTAAAGCCATTAGGGACTCTGAGGCATTTTATGTTGAGCCAAGAGCAAGTGAAGGAGAAAATACTTTGGAAGAGCTTTTGGAAATTGTCCAAAAAGAACTGGAAGAGAATTTTGTGCCTGTCCACAAAATGTGATGGAGTTGAAAAACAGAGATGGAAAAATTCAATGGGAGTGTGGAAAGATTATTTCCCAAGCATTTTGTTGGCATAAAAGAATATGTCCAACAGAGTCATAATGATCTGAAGAATGCACTTCAAGCTGAGTTTCAACCCAAGAATATTAGATCCATGCAGTTCTAGAAATAGATGATTCTGAACACTCTAAGGGGATGGGATATAAAATGCCTTATATGCATCCTGAACAGCATGATCATCTGCAATCTCATCCACTCCCATTGTGTATTTTTCCATTGGTCTGCTCAACAGTTTAAGCTGTAGACAGTTCCAGTAGAGCAGCCTATTAATAAGTGAATGAGGTTTTATAGCGCCAACAATTTGGACCAACAGTCCCTCTCGGAAAGATCTAAGGAAATAATGGAATGGCTCAGTTTTCTTATTGAAAAATGGTTACATATATTATGGACTATATGAATCATATAATTAATCCTTAGGATTCCTCAGATAAAAAAAATACTGTCAATGAGTTCTTTGACTAAGCCATTTAGATGTTGTAATTGAATTTCCAACAAAACACGTTATCGTATGACATCATAAAATGATATACACCTATTTAAATGACACACACAAGCATGGTTCTTACTAATTTAGATACATACTTTGTATGATTTATTTCAATCAGTTATAACTTACATGATATAAATAGGCTTATGAATCACTGATTTAAACATTAGGGAGTTTGTTATATCTATTCCCTTTTTCACTTATTGATATGTCAACTTTCCATTTTTCTCTTGCCCTTTATCTTTATAAAATTCATTGTGTTTAAAAGTACTAGAAAAACCTTCTTACCTGTTCAAGACCTAAAGTAGATTAAAATTTAAAGTTATATTAAATCTAAGTTCAAATTTAACTTACTAGGTAAATATATATAAACATGTTCTTCATACTCATCTGTGCTCCCTTGTTACTTTGCAAGTGAGTGCCCCACATCCCAAAATTACAATTTTTTTCAGCCCTGAAAATGCACACCAATCAAACCTACCAACTTGCTCTTTCTTTAGAAATTAAACTAAGTCAATGCCATGCTACTCAGAATTCTTGTCTTTGCATTGTGTACAAAAATGAACATGCAATAAGTCAAGTGGCAAATCTTTCTCAGGAATTATTACACATGTTTAACCTGTTTGAACTTAAAATACAAATGAATAAAAATCTGGCATCTAGAGAAGAAACACAGGCAAGCATCTTTTCTCAATATCTCATTGCTAAATAGGAAGGATAGTTAAAATGTTATTTTTAAGGATTTTTTTATGTAATAAGCCATATATGAAACTTTAATATTATTTTTTCTTATAATCATCAAAAACATCTTTTAAGATAGACATTAATATTCAGTATTTAAAATAAATGGCAAAGCTGAAATTTAAACCATTATTTGATTTGTCATTAAAACAATACTGTTTTTACCAAAATAGGACACCAATTTCTAAAAAATCTGCTTGCAGTTGTGATTTGAAAAATCATCTTAAGTGTACTGAATATCAGAACATATTTGAGAGCAGAAATCATTGCTTTTATATATCTCCATAGGTTCTAGTGGAACTAATTCCTGACTGATATACTTTGTGCAAAAATTGTTACACTAGTCAGGAAATCTTGCTTCCATTGTTTGCCTCCTATAACCCCAACGTGACCCAAGTATTTGTCAACTTGCCCATCTGAATGTCCTCCATGGTTTACCTACCTCTTTCTTTCTTATTTACTAAGTGGATGTATAGTAGTCCCCACCCTTCAACCTTATCCACAGGGGTTATGTTCCAAGATCTCCCAGTGGATGCCTGAAACCATAGATAATACTGAATTTTATACATATTATGTTTTTTTGTTTGTTTGTTTTTTGTTTTCCAATGCAAACATACCTATGACAAAGTTTAATTTATAATTTAGGCATAGTAAAAGATTAACAACAACAATAATAAAATAGAAAGATTGTAACAATATATGGTACTAAAAGTTATGTGAATGCGGTCTCTCTCTGTTTCAGTATCTAACTGTACTGTACTAACCCTTCTTCTTGTGATGATGTGGGATGATAAAATGTCCACGCCATGAGATGAAGTGGGGTGACTGACATGGGTGTTGTGATGTAGTGTTAGGCTAGTCTTGACTTTCTGATGATTTGTTAAAAGGAGGATCATCTGCTTCTGGACCACAGTTGGCCTCTGGTAACTAAAGCTGTGGAAAGCAAGATCATGGGGTAAGGAGGGGATGACTGCTTATCAAAATGAGATAATAAAGAGGATTCTCTACAGAGAGTTAGAGACAGGATATTTGACTGTCTTACATTCTCTTTCTTTTTTTTTTTTTTTAATTTTTTTTAAGGTTTTATTTATTTATTTGACAGAGAGAAAGAGATCACAAGGAGTCATAAAGGCAGGCAGAGAGAGAGGGGGAAGCAGGCTCCCCACTGAGCAGAGAGCCCAATGCGGGGCTCGATCCCAGGACCCTGAGATCATGACCTGAGCCAAAGGCAGAGGCTTAACCCACTGAGCCACCCAGGCACCCCTTACATTCTCTTTCATTTTAGTGAAGCCTAAAATATCACATTCCTTATTTGAATACAGCTTTTGGCACCCAGGTGGTAAGAGCAGCAGCAAATCCTAATCTTTCCTTTTGACTTAACCACCTCGTTTTCATTGGCAAGTCCTTGGAGAAACAATTACCTCACATACTCATATTGACTAATATGTAAATGTCCATTCTGAGTGACAGTTCTTCCAGATCTGCAGAAATTCTAAAACGGTCCACAGATAGATTGGTAGAATTTGTTCAAGATAAGTTCTAGATCTGCATATATATCATTAGCAAGATTTGCATTCGTTGGGAACCGTTATGGTGATCTTCAGTGATCCCTGCTTCCTAGTATTCATATACATTTGTAATCCCCTTCCCTTGCCTGTCCTTAGTCCTATCTGTTAAATAGACCAGGGAAGAAGAGATTGGATGCCTCTGCTGATATTTTTATAAAAAGATAATGGCTTTCTCCTTGAACACTCTCTCTCTCTTTGATTATTCTGGGGAAGCCAGCTGTCATGTCATGAGACAGCCCTGTGTAGAGGTCCACATGAATGAGTTTAGAAGCAGATCTTCTGAAGACTGCCAATAGCCTAATGTGAGAGTTGGAGACAGATCCTTCAGACCCAGTGGTGTCTTGAGGTAACTGTACCTCAGCCAACAGCTTGCTTGCAACCAGAGCAGAAAGTTTGAGTCACAGACACTCAGAAACCTGCAGCCAGATTCTTAACCACAGAAACTGTGAGATAATAAATATTTGCTATTTTAAGCCACTAAATATGGGAATAATTTGTTACATAGAAATAGATAACTAATATAGATTTTGGTTCCAGGAAAGGGGTTCATTATAACAAACATTTTTAAAATGTGAAAATAACTTTGGAACCAGGAAGTAGAAAGATGTGGAGAGGATTTCAACTAACTTGTTAACTAAAGCTAAAATTGCACTAAGCAGATTTTTAGTAGAAATCTGCACTTTGAAGATGGTGAATGTGAAGTTTCTAAAGCAAGCAAAAAGTAGGCGATTGTTATCTAAAAACAGAACTTTAGCAACAATATTGCCTGCAGTTATGTGGAGGGTAGAGGATATGCCCAAAGAAGGTGATTTAACTAAGGAGAGTTCTAAGCAAAGTATTGAAGGTGCCACCATGTTTCTTTTAGCTGCTATAGTAAAATGCAAGAAAAATAGATAAATGGAAATAAAGACTATTAACAAGAAGGAGCCAAGATTTGATGGTTTTATAAATCCTCAACCTTTCCAGATGGCCAGCAATACTAAAATTAGGAAATAGCTTTTAAGCAGACATAAAATCCAGTCCACTGCCAGGAAAACTTGGTCAAAAGATAAAGCCAAGGGTATTACTGTAAACGTTTTATAATACTTCAGAAAGATCAAAGGTGGTGCCTCTGTATATTCAGCCACACAAAAGGCCCTTCAAAAAGATTAAAGGTATGCCTCCAGGATCTTCTTGTCAAACAACTGAGAATTAGAAAGCCTAAGGACATTGTTCCTGGGCTCTCTCAGGAGGATCCCCAAATAGATCAGTGCTTCTCTCCCAGAGATTTATGGGTATGGCTTTGTCTAAAGCAGAAACATCACCTGCTTTGACTAAGGAGCATGGAGGTGATACCCATTGAGAAGAGGCCTTTGATCCCAGAATACCACTGGCAGAACTGAGGCTGACAAATTTGCTGGGCTGCAAACATGTGTTACTTTGTATGGAAAAGGAAAGCTGATTCTGAGGTAAAAATGAAGACCAAAGAAGGAAAAGCCAAGAGCCATGAAGTATTGTTTTCAGTCATTAATATTTAATCAACAAAGTTCCCTTGATCGCCAAAAGAATTTCAGAACTGCTATGGATCAGTGACCCAACTTTATCTCACTATTAACATATCTTTTTATTTTCTATATTCTGATGCTTTGACATCTGGGGCCTTGCTGAGCCTGAAGGACTGCCCCTCGAGGTTAGCCATTTCCTAGAGAAAATAAACAACTTGCCCCTGAATGCACCTTTTAAATGCAAAGGAACCGATGCAGAGCTCATACAACAAACACTTTGATTATAGGGCTTTTACACTCTGGGCCACTAATCATCCCAGGACCAGGTACCATACAACTAGGAACAGCCCATACAACTCAGAATCTGCTAAAATTCTTCAAACTAGCCATGAAGCTTACATACCCTATCTCACCTCTTTCTTCCCACAGAAACCACAAAAGTTTTAGCTCACTGATTCCTTTGTCCCCTCTGCCTCTTAACTGACTCCAGTGTTTCCTGGTAAGGTGTATTGTGCCTCCTGTCTGTAGGGAACTGTGAGTATAAACTTTTTTCTTCATGACACTCCTTTCCATATTTTAGCCATATTCCTGGTTAAAACAAATCCCAGGTATCCTTAAAATAGTTTCCTTTTACCCCTTTTGAACAAGAATAGCTATAGCAGTTTTTCTATGCTATCTGGCCATTGGATCTTAGGGGTTTACAAAGTAAATAATTGTCTATGTATTATCCCAGATCCACAATTCAAGTGAGTTTGCACATGAGGAGCTATGCTTAAAAAACTATAGCTAAGGAATCTCATCCACACCTAACCCTAATTTGGAAGATGACATTGTAGGCTTTGAACCATAATAGTATGAGACTTTGGGAAACTTAGGAGGTAAGTGTATATTGCATGTGGGCTGGACATGAATTATTGGGGGTGAGAGGGCAGATTGCAGTAGGCACTCTATAATTAATCCTGAATGATCTCCACTTCCTTGTATTTATGTGCATATGTAATTCCCTTCCTTGAACATAGGTTAGACTTACTGACTTGCTTCTAATGAATATAATATGGGAGATGAGATAGTATGTTACTTCTGAGGTTAGGCTATAAAAAGACTATGATTTCTGTGCTGGCCACCCTAATCTTATTCTTTCCTGGATCACTAGCTCTGCAGGAAACTAGCTGCCATGTTGTGAGAGAGCCCATAGAAACATGAAGTTAATGAGTTTGGAAGCAGATCTGATGTATGCCAAAAGACATGTGAAGGAACCTGGAAGCATATTTTTTTATCGCCAGTTAAGCCTTGAGATGACTAATGTCCAAGCCAACAAATTGACCACAATTTAATGAGAGAATTAAGTAAGAAACACTCAGTGAGAAACAATTGGATTCCAAACCCGCAGAATCTGTCAGATAATCAAGTTTGGTGTTTTAAGCCAATAGAGATTGGGGTATTGCTTTTTTTTTTATGGAGCCATAGATAACAAGTACACATTTCTACCTTACTCCCTCTCTCCAGGTTTCAAGCACAAGTACAGACACTTAATCTGCAAAATGTGTTTAGGAAATAAGAAGGAGTGCTCAGAAAAATTTTAATGAGGAATAAGTAATTTACTTATAGGTAACTCAATTAGTAGTTGTATTGTAAAACTGTTCTTTGGATTAGAAATAATCTATCCTTCTATTAAGTTTTTTGCAACTGAAAGTTTTATTTCTTTCATAAATTTTTAATATACAACTAAAATTTTGAAAAACCCAAAAACAATTTGTTTTAGTGAGAAACTAAAGTGCTGATTTAAGGCTCTTTTGATTTATAACAAAAAACTTTTACTTTTCTTTGTATTCTTTTTTGTTTTTGTATCCTATAGAAGCTCCACAAGGAAAAGAGACCAAGAGTGTCTTGTACTCTAGCTCATTTTCACTTTGTAGGACATTGTTCAGCACATAAAAAGTGATAAATGTTTTGAATTACCTTCTATATCTGCTGTTATTATTGCATATTAGTAACTTAATAAAGGATTATGTAGAAAGACAGTTGATAAAATTCTGACACTGAGAATTTTTTTCTCAATAGCTTGGTAGGAATTAGTAGAGGTAGCTCATAGTACCAGATTAAAATCCTACCACTTGTTCCCTATATGGAAACATAAGCAAAAAAACACAAAAATCCAACATCATTAATGACTTTATAAAATGTTTGCTTGTTTATGAATGAAATAAATATTATTTTTCTCTAGTTATGTTACAACCTTTGTGCATAGACATGTACATGGAACATTTTTTAAAATCTTAAATCATATTGGGGCACCTGGGTGGCTCAGTCAGTTAGGCATCTGCCTTTGGCTAAGGTCATGATCTTGGGGTCCTGGGACTGAGCCCTGCATCAGGCTCCCTGCTCAGTGAGGAGTCTGCTTCTTCCTCTCCCTCTGCCCCTACTCCGTAATCCTGTACACGCTCTCTCTCTTCTCTCAAATAGATAAATAAAATCTTTAAAAAATAAAATCTTTAACAAAATAATATTAAGTATAGTACACCTATTATGCAAATACAAGAAAATAAACAGTCTTCTTAATATAAGAAGAGTATATAGATTGCCTTAATGTTGTGGTTTTCATATAAATAGATTTCAACAGAGAATAATCATATTATCTATGGGAATTCAAGTCAGAAGATTTAAAACTACCATTATTCATGGCTGGCTATACTACAGAAGAATTTCAGAGAAAAGGGACAAAAAAGATCATTGAGAACAGAGTTTGCACTCCTTGCCTAAGAAATATTTTATTATCCCCTTCCTTCTTTCATATTGAGAATGAAGGACTATTTATATATAATGTAGCCTCTCTCAAAGGTAGCAATCTTGGATTTAAGGCTTCTACTCATTATGAAAGTTACATCCTAGATACTTCTTTCCCTATAAAGCATATTTTGACCATGTTTGCTAATACAGAATTCTCTTTTCTCTGCTTACATAGCAAGGGTACATGACTTCATTATATCTCTTTCTGTTGGAACATCTTTGTTTTGTTTTGTTTTTTGGTCTCTTTTTCTAGACTATAAGTACCTGAAGGCAACAACTGTGTTCAACAAAAGCACCTAGACTCCTGCCTAGATACATTGACCAGTAATCTCTGTGAAATGTTCACCGAACTTGCCCTTTGGAAAAAATATTAAACACTCATCCATAAAATTAGAAGTTCATTCCAGATGGTTCAAAGAGCATTGCCTTCTCCTGTAATGTGACAATTAACTCATTATATTGTTCTTGTGATTTGATGAATTCACAACAAAAATTACGAACTATGGTTTTAAAAGGAAATATTAAATAGAAATTCGTTTTACTATATTAAAGTGATGCACTCCATTTTTTGGTATTTGACACTGACAACTTTGAGCCTCACCTCTCTTTCTTATCATTCTGTCCCACATCTAGGCAAGCTGGTAAGAAAGACTTTGGCATTGGCAAGAGATTCAAACTGCAAATATCTGCCTGTATGAGAATTCTCACAAGTAGTAATAGCACCAACCCGACTGGTGCCTGCTCTTTCCAGTTAGTTTTGGAACATCTTTGGAAACCTGTCTTGCTCTCCCCAGGAACTCTCAATTATGTAAGTAATAAACCTTTTAATATTATCTTGGTATGTGTGTGGCGTTTTTAGGCTTAGCATCAAAACCACGTTTCAAGTGGACAAGTTAAAAGAGAATCGAATTAATACTTTAGCTTTCTGAATATGCTTAGGTTAAAAAAGTACTTTTAGTTTTAAATTTCAAATCTATGAAAGCAGTAATAAAATGTTTGACCACAGAAAAATTTAGTGGAATCCCAAATTATAACTGCAATTTGAGCCCCAGTATTAATTAAGAACATGAAGGTTGTCAGTTCGTTCATTTTAGCAAACTTAATGCTATGGCTCCACCTATTAAGTTCTCCTTACACAATACATTGAAATTACTGACTCCATCCAATCAGAAACCAATACATATTTTCTATTATAGATTTGGCTATATGTTCTACTTCATGCCTATTTCAAAAACCTCTTAGCTACTTTGCCTTCCTCTCCAAAGGGATATAATATACCTTCACCTATCTACTTATGGGTACCTCAGCAGTCTTGCACACAGTGTTTGTAGGCAAGATCTTAACTGCATACAACTTTCTCCCAGAGCATAGGTGATACATTGCTGATATTCTCCTCTGAAGACAAAGGTGTCTTTATTCATCTGACATTGTTCATTCAGGACATAAACTTAATGATGAGGAAGCTCAAAAAAGGGAATAAGCCATTGTCCCACACATCATGCAAGACCCTTCCACCTCAGTTAAATTCCTATAAATTACTTGGTAAACTGAGGGCTGTTCCATCCTTGACACTGCCAAGAAACAGCTATTGACTTTCTCAATACCACAACTTTTTTTGGACTCTTTCTGATTTGGAAAGCAACATATTCCTCATTTACAAATTTGACCTAATCTTATTTGCACTGTTACTTGCAAATTGATCCATTTTGAATGGGTCTTCCTTTAACAAAAGTCTTCTGAAACCCAAATTAAAATACAACAGGTATTACATTAATGGTTTCAGAAACTATTACTCTATAAGTGTTTTAGCAACATCGTTTCATGTCTCCTGGAATCTCTGGACCATCCATGATATCCATAAGTCGTCCATGAATTTCTGATGCAAGAAACTGCCCTCCTTGGCCCTGTGCTACGCACCATTAAAGCAGCCATGGTTAACCACAAAACTAGGTTCTCCTGGAAACAGAGACTATCACAAGCCCTGAACCTGTGACACTCTGTACTCAGCTCCTTATTGCCTTGCGTAGGTCAGGAAAGAAGCACCCCACAGACACAGCAAGATCGTCAAGACCTTCTTGCTACCCGATGGACCCTAAATAGGCCCTCTGGTATATACCACTTGCAGGAGGGGAAGGCCTCTCCTGCCCTTACTCTCTTACCAGATGCCATAGTCCCAGAGAAGCTCAGCCTTCTTCCAACTTCCTTGGTCACCTGGGAGCCCCTTAGGATCAAGTGAGTCAAAGATAGTGGAGTTTATATACTTTATAGAAGGCATTGTCACCTTCACACAGGATGGAGCTTGGGGGACAGTTGCTGCTCTTCATTCCTTAACAATTAGTCTCAATAGCTGAACCCAATTTTGGGTAGGGGTTCATCCTGGTGTTCAGAATGATTACAACATATACATTTGTGTTTAAATCCTTTAGTTTATCCCCGTTGTTAAAGAATTTCATATATTTTTGTGAGTATCTCCTAAAAATCTATAACTAGCATATAGTATCTCTTTATACCGCTATACATTTTAATATTTATATTTAATCACTTTTGACCTTGTTTTATTTTGTTTTTCTTGGAAAACTTTGCATATCATTTGTGGTGCTTTAACTGCCTATTAATTTGTTTTTCAAAACAAGAAATACAATGAAATATTACCACGGACCCATTAGATTGTCTGAAATGCAGAAAACTGAGAATAACAAATTCTGACAAGGATGTGGGGCAGCAGGAAATCTCATTCTTTGCTGATGGGAATGCAAAATGGTGCAGCCATTTTGGAAGACAGTTTGGCAATTTCTTACAAAACTAAACATACTCTTAGTATATGATCCAGCAACCTTTTTATGTCCACACAAAAATCTGCATACGGATGTTCATAGCAGCTTTCTGCCTAATTGCCCAAAGTTGGAATCAACCAAGATGTCCTGCAGTGAATGGAAAAACAAATTGTGGTATATCCAAGACAACAGAAAATTATTTGTCACTAAAAAGAAATGAACTATCAAGCCATGAAAAGACATGGAGTAACCTTAAATGCATATTACTAAGTGAAAGAATATAATCATAAAAGGCATTATTTCTGTCAGTCACATTTCTTAGCATGATACACTGAAGAAATATAAATTTTATTTAGAAAGAGAATAGTAATTTTTGTATATTTTAAAATAAATTTTAAACCTACAAAAAGTTGTAAGAATAATAAAATAACTCTTTGTCCTGAGCTTTTTTTTTTTTAAAGATTTTATTTATTTATTCGACAGAGAGAGAGAGATCACAAGTAGGCAGAGAGGCAGACAGAGAGAGAGAGGGGGAAGCAGGCTCCCTGCTGAGCAGAGAGCCCAATGCGGGGCTCGATCCCAGGACCGAGATCATGACCTGAGTTAAAGGCAGAGGCTTTAACCCACTGACCTACCCAGGCGCCCCATGTCCTGAGCTTTTTGAATGTAAATTGTCAACATGCCATATATAGCGTCAAGAATATATAGTCCTCTAGGGACTCCTGGGTGGCTCAGTCATTGAGCGTCTGCCTTTGCCTCAGGTCATGACCCCAGTCTTGGGATCGAGCCCCTCATCAGGCTCCTTGCTCAGCGGGAAGCCTGCTTCTCTCTCTCCCACTCCCCCTGCTTGTGTTCCTTCTCTGGCTGTTTCTCTGTCCAATAAAAAAATAAAATTAAAAAAAAAGAATATCTCCTCTATAATTATAATGTGCAATTGCTATAACATGGAAACTAAAGTGATATCAAATAATCCACAGAATTATTTCAAGTTTACCCATTCTCTCAATAATATGTTATAGCATAACAGTCTATTCCAAAATGTGTCACATTTAGCTATCGTATCCTTTTGATCTATTTCAATCTGGAATACCTTAATTTTCCATGTTTTTCAGGACTTATTTTAAAAATTATAGACTAGTTATTTTGTAAAACATCAATAAATTTGGTTTGTCTAATGTTTCCCCATGATGAGATTCAGGTTAGTATCATTGTTTGTTGCCATGTGGCATATGATTTTGATTTGTTCCAAATTCCATTGTGTTCTTTCCCATATTACACATTATTACTTGGATAAGAAATCCTTTTAATGCTTCCCCTTGGAAAAATTACTCCTTTCACTATTGTAATTAGTAAGTATTTTGTGGGGAGGTATTTTATCATTATGTAGATATCCAATATCTTATCAAACTTCTGTCCCCTTATTTTAGTATCCATTGATGGTACTTTTCTGAATCATTAGTTTGATGCCTGTCAATTTTGATATAAATTGATCATTCTTTTCACTTTTATTAGATGGCATTTTACCCTAAGGAAAAGCTCTCTTCTCTATGTTTTCTCATATTCATTTATGTATTTTTATCAGAATGGACACATGCATTCCTGTTTTATTCAATGCTTTATAGTTGGTTACTATTATTATTTAACTGTATCTTAGATGGTCTCGAGTTAGGCCAGTGAGTAACTCTTCACCTATACCAATCATTCTCTCAGTACTTTCTTCCTCTCAGGCATGACTCAGTTACTCAAGGCTCATCTTGTATATTTTGGATTTTTTTTTTTTTATTTGACAGAGAGAGAGAGAGATCACAAGTAGGCAGAGATAGAGAGAGGGGGAAGCAGGCTCCCTGCTGAGCAGAGAGCCTGATGTGGGGCTTGATCCCAGGACTCTGAGATCATGACCTGAGCTGAAGGCAGCGGCTTAACCCACTGAGCCATCCAGGTGCCCCTCATCTTGTATATTTTGTAAACCAGCCCTGTAATTTACCATGTCTTCACATAGTTTCATTACTTTCAGGGGAGAAACAAAATTAGAAACTGAGATCTGGATGATAGGTTTGCTCGCAGCTACTGAGGTGTTGCAGCTCTAAGAGTCTCAGTGAACATGCATCACACGCACGCATCTGAATTAATTTTATTATCTATCTATATATACTGAAATCTTTGAGCTACACTAATACTTTCTATTTCAATCTTCCATACAGGATTTGTACTTTTCTCTCTTCGCATATTTGCAAATTCCCTCCACGACAGCCAGAAATCCAGCTTCTATTATCCTTAGTATATTTACTTATTTAGATAATCCCCCTATAGGTGCACAATCTGCCATCACATCCCATAGGTGATCTTCTGACCATCTATCATTCCCTTCACCACAGGGGAGCCCTCTACACCTGCCCAAGCTCCAGCATTTCACACCCTTCCACACAATACTCTCTATGCTGGGTTGCTGCTGCCACTACAACTCACCCAAATATGGGTGCCCCAGCTCTGATGGAACTGCAAATCAGTGCTAGCTAGCTGCAACCACTGCCCCCAGGCACAATACCCATCTCACTCCACCTTAGCTATGACACCTGTTACCAGACCACCACAACCACTATTCTGCGCTTACATGGATGTCTTTCTAACCCCACCCCCTCTCCCAGAAGCCCCTCCCCTGCAACCTCTTTGAGCTTAGGCATGCCATGCAGTGTTCCCTGCCCACCCCCTTCCCTACACCCTCCTCACTTTGCTCCTTGGGCCAGGCTATTGCATCATTCAATGTCTCCCATGCTGGGCCACACCTCATCCCATTCAAGGTTAATTTATATTTATTTGAGTCCACATGGAGTTTGGGCTATAGTAATGAGTAGAGGTGAAATGTCTCTTTCTAGCCCTCAATTTCCTTAGTTATGTAAAGTACATATTCTTGAAATTTTATCTCTGATAATTTTAGTTCCTGAATCTCATTTCAGAACATTCAAAACTTCATTATTCGGGGGAAAAATTAAAATATTTTTTAAACAGGAGAGGGAAAAAAGCTAACGGAAACGGAAGTCTTTTAATATTATTTTGAAATTACTTTTTAAAATATGTCATAACGCCTCAGCTTATGTGTAGTCCCCAGGCATTGTTAATGCCCATGAATGCTAATTAACACTGAACTGCTTACTACGATGTTTTTCTAGCAGGCAGCCTCAAAATGTCCCATTATCATGATTAAATATTTATTGAACTTGAAGTGTGTCCTCAACACTGTAAAGAAGGTACAGGAAAAGTTTCTACTTCAAAGACATTCTTATGCTCAGAAGTACATCATGGTAAGATTATGTACCCGAGATTTTTTCCCCTCAAATTCTATTACACTCTATCTTGTATTTGTTTATGAATTTTCTTATTAAATAAATAAACATAAATTTAAAACAGTGCCTATTGGAAAAATCGCTTTTGAGAGAAATCTGACAGTGGCTACCAATTACATAAAATCTGCCCTTATCCTATGATCTTTATAGAAATCTACTTTAATACTTTAAAAATTTCCATCATTATATATACAATCTCTATATTTACAATTTTCAACAATAGTACAATTGTTTGAGTTGGATTATCCCTTGTTGTGGGGTCCCCCATTCTTCAGAGGATGTTCAGCAGCAGCCCTGGCTTTTATCCTCTAAATACTAATATAATCATCCTCCAAACCCCAACAGTTGCACAAAGAATAATATCTCTAAACATTGTCAGATGTCCCCTGATAAGGCAAAGTCCTCCACACTGAAAACCAC
The DNA here is from genome assembly GCA_028534135.1 of Potos flavus. NCBI lineage: Eukaryota > Metazoa > Chordata > Mammalia > Carnivora > Procyonidae > Potos > Potos flavus. The sequence goes on along the minus strand of CM052884.1, from coordinate 77,771,764 downwards.
TGCTTTATATATACAAAAATAGAGAATGATTGGGGATATTATAGTACATTATGTATTATTTTCATAAAGGATATTTCATTTTTTAGAAAACCGTGAGTAACAGGAATCACAAATAACTCTATGGGACTGGCAGCTAAAGTAAGTGAATGGAAATCACTCACAGGAACTGTGCTAAACTAGGGAACTCATGACATGTGCTCCAACTAGAAGGGGCTGCTGTCCCTACATTATTATTGTCAAGTATTTCAACACTCAAATTCGGGTCTAATGTTGCTAATTCCTTTTTTCAAGAAAAAACATACATCTGAAACTCTATTTTTTTAAATATTGAAAATTAATGTATTTTTAAAAAATACTTTGCTAACCAATCTTTTCTGGTTTGCACCCTCTGTTATACTATTAAGTTATAAATAGTAAATACAAAATTTCACATAAATTTGTAATTTTTACCTGAGTTATGTAAAATACATAAATACTGGAAGGATATAAAGGTGTTTATCACTGTTATACCCAGTAATAACCACTGGGTGGTTATTATTTTCATAATGAGGATAATAATTGCTAACATATTTCTTATATTGATAATTGAGGTTTTATGACAATTTCATAGAGTGAACACACAATATCAGTGCAGGTGACAGAGAAGTTGGGTGTTTAGGAAGCAGTGATAGGCCAAAGAGAGGAATCCCTCAGGTTTCACAAAAACCTAAACTATGCTAACACCATGGTGTTTTTTAGCATCTGACAGTTGAAAGCCACAAAATGGTGGAAATAGGAAGTTGTCACCTACCCGAAAGAAAGTGAACAGGGATGTAACAACTGCCCACTGCTCCTCTCTCTCTTATAGCCACATTTAAGCAGAGATGTCTGTGTGTCCCAAAGTTTGAGAGAAGAAAATGACTTTAAGGATGAAGAGGCTGCAACAGGAAACTTGAGAACCAGCCCATGTGGCACGCCCCAAATAAAATTCTTACTCCATGTAACAGATCAAAGCTGTTTCTGCAACTATAGTGTGTTTTGCTTGTGCTAACATTTTAACTTCCTAGGAAATGGAGCCAGAAAGGAGAGGGAGAAAAATCACACAGAGAAATCAATACTCCAGAAGATGGAGGCAAAAATATTCATGTAGAACTCAGGATAAAAATAAAAGACCCCAGGAGGCCAGGGAGAATACTCTCGACAAAGACATGTGCCACTTTCTATGGGTGTTTTGCCCATCCTAAAGGAGCCCATGTGATTCACAGAGCAGGTCCCTGCTTAATGAAGGTCCTAATTCATGATGTGATTTAGGCAGCAAATATTGGAATGGAAAGAAAATGTTCTTGTTGACATACAAAGCAGGCAGCATTATAGGACCTGAATGGTCCATCTATTTTAATACGCAAACATAACTGTTTCACCTTTTTTTTTCCCCTTTGTTGAAGTAGTTAATAGTTACAGGTTAAGTTTTTCCTTAATCTAGAAGGAAAACAACCAGAAATGTTTTTATTAATTTGGATTTGAAGTCAGATTGGCCATTGGGATCTCTAGTTGAAGGAAATAAATTTCCAAGATTCATTGTTTACATAGACATCAAAAACTAATGACATACTGTATAGTGACTAACATAACTTAATAAAAAATAGTAATAATTAAAAAACAAAGAAGAAGAATAAAAATGAAGTGGGTTTTCTGAGGTGGTCACAAAGAGGCCTGAAGAAGAGAGAAGAAAGGCTCGTCCAGGTTGAAGGGTACAATTGAAGATCTGAAGCATTAGAAGTGGTGAAGAGAGAATATGGCGGGCAGCAAGACTGGTTAGCTGGCTTCCTTTCAATGAGAGGTGAGCCTCCTGGAAAGAATGGCTGGTCTCAGTAAGAGAGGACCAGAACCAGCCATATACTGAGTACAAGAACCAGCACCACAGTGCTAACTTGAACTGATTCTTCTCATGGGACAATGTATGCCTCAGGGGTAACTTGTGTGGACAGATTGCAACTTGCCAGAACCACACCCCATTTCATTTTATGAAAGATCTCCAAAACTATAGCGCAACCCTAAGGGAAAGGTTAAGTTTTTAGTGTGCTGAGTTGTGGAGTTAGACATTGCTTTACAATACATAAAGTAATGGCATATTTCTCGCCCAAGTTTGTGTATTGACACTTATTCATCTACTCTGTGTCTTGTCACACTGTTTTGTACGTTCTACATTTTCTAGTACGTGCATGTATTGTTGTGGAGGATCTAAAAAAAAACACTTCTAACAGAAGTGTACAAATTACGTGTGATTCCCTGCTTTTTGTTTGTTTGTTTGTTTTTAATTAAAACAATCTATTACCGATGGGAATTTTAGAATATCAACATGTAGGTTAAATTGATGATACTGAGGCCAATGTCTATTTTCCCATTGATCCATGGCGGTCTTTAGACCTCACAGAAAATAAAGCAATGGCTAATAAATCCTGCTTTGAAATAGAGAAGGTTTAAAATAATGAAAAAATCTATTTCTCATTTTATAATATACAGACTGTCTCACTTAATTGTATTTTGCTCTATATCTTTGACATGGGCATTACTTTTCCCTCGGCATTAGTATTAGTGGATTATTCCACAAGAAATGCCCTTTGAGAGACTATCAAGCACTGCAGTTTTGAGAGGCTAACATTTGGCAAACAGTAGAAATCAGAGAAATTTCAAATAAAAATGAGAAACAATAAAGAAATGCACTATGCCTTATTTATATGGAAAATGAATGCTTTAATAAGAAACATTGCAGAGTTTATGATTTACATCTGTTCTTTAGAATGCATTCAGCTCCTCTTTTCTGTTTCTCAGCAAGGGCATCTGAGATCTGCCCTACACTGCCTAAGAATAAGACAAAGAATCCCCGACCACCTTCTAATATTTCTACACACACCTTGTTCTAAATAGATTTGAAATAGTTCCCTATTTCTGAATTGCTCCATCCCCTCCTTCCTAGCTCCAACGGAAGATTAGTTAAAATAGGCTCCATTATGAACTAGAGTAAATGCAGCTTAGTGTACATACTTTGGAATTTGAAATGAAATCTAGTATTTCTTGTTACAAATATACACAGAGAGATGCTCATTTACATATAACCATGCATAGAAAACAGTGTGTATATAGCATGTTTGTACATCAAATACCACATGATCAGTTCTTTCAATTCCTATTTCTGGCTTACTCATAATTCCCTGGATCATCCTTCCCTACTTACACATATAGAGAGAAATATTTATATTTTTTAGAAAAACTTGATAGGAAAAAAATCCAGAATATTCATATTTGTCTACATTATCTTCATTCAGCCTACACACTTGTATTAAAGGCCAACTTTTTGTCAATCCCCATTGCTCTGAAAGCATTAACATAAGGAACTGTCATCAGCTAATAATATTATAGCACAAATTAAGTTTATTCATTTAACAAACATGTATTATTAAATTGCTATCTTATATCCTGATGCAAACCCAACTGATACTGTTTTTGCCTTGGAAACATGCACCGTCATGTAAGGGAAGGGGTCAGTTGTATAAATCAGTGACTATGATAAAAAATTATATAATATGCATTTATACAAAAAGCCACAGAGAGTAAACTCTGCAAAGGAAAGTCAAAGGGGAAATTCTATTAGACCTTCTTTCTCTATCCACTAGCAATAATGTTATTGAATTTGCTACAGGGAAACATGTTTCCCCTTTAGGATGATGTGGGTCCCAACTAGATTGAAGGAGCTAAGTGAAGAGGATAAGAGTCTAGCCTCTTTTCTCAAAAACTGATGAGATCACACTAAATCTCACAATGATAAGCATGATTTACTTTTTCTCAAGTGAAATAGGAGGCATAGGAAAAATATATTTTTAAGGTACATTCATTAAGATGGTACTCCTCTTTTTGTATTAATCTTATCAGAGCTGTCATTTTTGTCTATATTATCCAATTTAGAGTTCCTCAGTGTGACCCTACTTGTCCATACTCTATATTGAACAATGGAAAATTACATGCTGACCATAACCACATTTCCAGTCGTGAACTGTCCTGTACACTCCTCTCCGGCTTAACCATTGAGAACATTGAGAGAGGGATGGTATGCATGAGTTCATGAGGACAATGGACTAGTCAACGGTAAATCATTCTGTGACCTTGTGTTTGGTTCTGGAGAAAAACATATAGTTCGTCACTATTGGCTGTAATTATTTCTTGTCTTGAGCCAGTGATTTTCAAAGATATTTTAAGGGATACATATTTGTAGTAGGCGCCTTCTAGTGAAGAACAAAATATTATCTGGAATGCGCTACCACCAGATTTGCCTGATTGCTTCATCTGACACTTAGATTTCAGCTTGAATATTACTTTCTCCCCCAGGCTTTCCTAAACCATCTCATCAAAAGTGGTCCCTCTAAATGCTAATCATTTCTCTTCTCTTTTTTTTTAAGTTTTATCTGAGTAGAGTTGACACACAATGTTACATTAGTTTCAGGTGTACAACATAGTGATTGCACAACTCTCTATGTTAGGCTATGCTCACCACAAGTGTGGCGGCCCTCTGTCACCATATAGTATTATTACAATGCCATTGGCTATATTCCCTATGCTGTACCTTTTATTCTCATGCCTTCTTCGCTTCATAACTAGAAGCCGGTATCTCCCACTGCCCTTCGAAAATTTTACCCATCCCCCCACCCCTCTTTCCTCTGGCCACCACTAGTTTATTCTCTTTATTTATAAGTGTGATTCGTTTTTTGGTTTTTTTTTTTGCTTATTCATTTGGTTTTTTTTTAGGTGCCTCATATAAGTGAAGTGCTAATTATTTTTTATCATATTGCTTTATGTTATTTTTTGGGTAACATTTATTGTCCATACTCTTGGGGATATTGTACAGAACACCAAGTATTGAGACTATGGAATAAAATATGACTTGGCATGTAATATTAGTGAAATATGTCTGTTAAATTGATATCACACAGAACCTGCCTTAATCCAAACAAACTTATCTCAATTCAACTATAGTGATTGCACATTTGTTTATTATATATATTGACAATTCATGCCAGATTTTCATATCAAAAGTGAATAATGCTAATAAAAGTAGTTGGAAAACAAATGCCTGGGCCCATAGCAACAGGTACTCTGAGATTTGGCAGTATTGGCTGTATTTGCTTTTTTTTTTCCCTGTGATTTTTATAACTACACTTTCTTACTGGCACAAACTTAGTATCTTTAAAAAATGTATCTGTAGTTTGGCTCACAGTTCTGTAGGTCAGAAGTCTAATGGGCTTGACTGGGTTCAGTGCTTAGAATCTCAGGCTCAAATCAAGGTGTTGGCTAAACTGACGTCTCCTCTGGAGGCTCTGGGGAAAAATCTGCTCCTAAGCTCATTCTTTTTTTTTTTTTTTCCCCTATGCTCATTCTTGATGTTGGAAGAATTTAGTTCCTTGCAGTTATAGGACTGAGACCTCCATTTAATTACTGACTGCTGGCCGGGGGTTGCTGTCAGCTCCTAGAAGCCCTCCACATTCCCTCTTACATGACTCCACAACATCAACCAACAATGACATATTGAACTCTTATGCACTGAATCTCCAACTTCTTTTTTTCTTTATGCTGTGTTAGTCATATACAGTATATCATTAGTTTTTGATGCAGTGTTCAATGATTCATTGTTTGCATATAACACCCAGTGCTCCACGCAATATGTGCCCTACTTAATACCCATCACTGTGCTAACCCATCCCTTCCACCCTCTCCCCTCTAAAACCCTCAGTTTGCGAATCCCCGACTTCTTATTCTGCCTCTGCCTGCCAGAGAAAACGTCGTGCTTTCTTTCTTTTTTCTTAAGTTTCTATTTAAATCCCCGTTAGTTGACATATAGTGTAATAATTATTTTCCGGTGTACAATATAGTCATTCACACTTCCATAGAATACCCAGTGCTCCTCACAACAAGTGCCCTTCTTAATCCCCATCATCTATTTGACCTATCCCCCTACCCACCTCCCTCTGGTCACCATCAGTTTGTTTCTGGTAGTTATGAGTCTGTTTTTTGGTTTGCCTCTCTCTTCTTTCCCCGCTTTGCTCATTTCTTTTGTTTCTTAAATTGCACATAACAGTGACATCGTATGGTATTTGTCTTTCTCTGACTGAATTCTTTTGCTTAATAGAATACTTACTCTCTAGCGCCATCCATGTCATCGCAAATAGATATATATTTATATACATATATATGTATGTATGTGTGTGTGTATATGTATCGTGTGTGTGTATATATATATATCTCACATCTTTTTTCTTCTCAGATCTAGGGTTAGGTTAGGGTTATGGCCAGAGTTAGGGTTAGGATTAGCCCCAGGTGAGAGTATGTGCCTGGTATCTTGTAGTTCAGAGACTTTTCCACAGGGTTAGGTTTAGATTTAGTGTTAGGGTTAGGGGAAAAACTCCTGCTTACTAAAAGACTTGAGATTATGTTAGGCCCATCTGGATAATCTTCTTTAACTGTGTCTTATAACATAATGTAATCATAGAAATAAAAGCCATCATTTTGGTGTGACATGGACAGCAGGGGCAAGGAAACTTGGGAGCTTTTTAGAATCCTATATACCATGTAGACCAGTACAGGACATGGAGTCAACAAAGCCATGTTATCAAAACTAATATTAGAAAACAGTTTGGAATTTCAAAAATATTCTAATTTATCTTTATGGGAAATACCAAGATTTATAGGACTTCGCTGTCCTTATTTATAAATTGTGTGCATGTGTGTCTGTGTCTGTTGTGTTGGCTTGCTTTAATTTTGTTTTAACTTGTTTTGCCTTTGCTTTGGGTGTTTGCTTATTTTTTTAATTACATATGGAGGACACAGGTAACACTGTAATTTCTGAGACTGTTGCAGGGCCAGTAACTAGACCTTTTATTCACAACATTACAAAATATATTATGTATCATTTTCCTTCTTTTTTTCACTTATGCACAAAATTAAAATTGTTGATAAGCTCTGTTCTAGAAGGCACTCTTCATAAGGTCAAAATATTGAATACAGTATAAAATTGATAAGTTATAGAGTTTATAGATGTTGAAAAGCATTTTAAATGCTTCCAACTCCCTATGGAAGAATGATTTCAATTTCTTCCAATGTCCTATACTGCAAGGAATTTAGAAACATTTGCCAAATGTATTAAGCAATAACAACTCACCAGCCATGACTTTAGAGTAGACTTCTTTGATTTCTTTCAGTCTAAGTTAAAAGCAGACACTGACAGAGAATTTGCCTAAATTAAAATACCTATAAATATATCTTATAGGTTATACAAGATGATTTAATTCTATTTTTCTAATAATAACCTGACACCAATAACCAAAGGCTTGGATGAAAACACCCATAAATTATCATTTGTGTATAGAGCAAGATAGAATGAGACTAAACATGATATCCTAAAATTTATGTTTATTCATAAACAGAGTCACAAAATAGATGCAGGAGGTTGCACCTGTTTAAGGCACATACTTTCCCAGACTGCAATTAACTGAGTTTCATCATCTCCTCTAGATGAGATTTCTGCAGTGGGATGGAGTTAATTAAGTGCATTCTATGAAAATAATTAGTGTTTGTGGAATATGTAAATGGAACGGCTGCAGTAGGTGTATATGAAGATATTATATGGGGATTATCACATAGTCCTTCAGATTTCAGACATTACCAAGAGTAACAAGAATAAAACATTCACAGGCATGCGTGCAAAAATCTCTCTATGTAGGCACAACATTATCAAATTATCCAAGTTGATTAAAGCTTCGGCGGCAAAGTAAAGGTGAAATATTCAAGTGACTTCATGTTTCTACAAGTAAAATTGAAAATAAAATAGCTTTTTCCCAAGTTACCTGAAATGTCAAGTAAAAGTGGCTTGCAAATTAAATTAACTAGAAAATTGCCTCTGTCTTTCAACAGATAAAATCTTATTGTCCTCCTGGAATAATTATAAAATAGAAAATGGTCTTATCATCTCCCACTTCATTGTACTGCAACCAGTAGGAAACTGGATTAGTTCCTAATCGATAAAATTGTTGTAATGGGTCAAAGGGAAATTTCTGGTTGGAACCAAATACAATATTTCTGATACATATATAATAGTCCCTTGAAGCTGTCAACTAACTTACTTCCAAGAGACTTTAATCATATATATCAGTCTTATTGTAACTTACAGAAAATGTGATTATCAATCACAGCAAATCATAGAAAATCAAATGCAAACAAATCAGACCTAACTTAGTGGAGGCTGTCCTGACATAGACTCTCTCTCGCTCTTTTTTTTCTAATTTCAAAAATAAATTTTATTATTTTTTTTGAAGCTCATTTTTTTGGTGTTATTTAAATTCAGGTTAGTTAACATATAGTTTATTATTAATTTCGGGGTAGAATTTAGTGATTTATCAATTGCATATAACACTCAGTGCTCATTACATCAAGTGCCCTCCTTAATGTCCAACACCCTATTACTCCCCTCCCCTCCAGTAACCCTCAGTTTGTTTCTCTCTAGTTGAGTCTCCTATGATTTGGCTCCCTCTCTGTTTTTATCTTATTTTATTTTTCCTTCCCTTTCCCTATTTCATCAGTTTTATTTCTTAGATTCCACATGTGAGTGAAATCATATGGTATTTTTCTTTCTCTGACTGACTTATTTCACTTAGTATAATACCCTCTAGTTCCATCCGCATCATTGCAAATGGCAAGATTTCATTCTCTTAGAATCTCTTCTTTAGTCGTCACTATTCTCTCCATTGTTGGACAGGTATATTTGTGGTACAAGACATGTTTGTAAATTTAACACAACAGTGAATAAGCCTGGTCTCTCTTCTACATGATAAAATTTCAAGTCTTTGAAGGTAGCTAACATATATTTGTGTGTTAAAGCAAAACTTATCACAGTACTTTATGTATTTCTTACGTAACATAGTTGCTAGATATTTCACCTTATCTCTGACCCCACAATGACTTGCAATTGCTCCTCTTAGGATATGCAACCAACATTACTAAAACTTACCCTCCTGGTAGTGGAATCTGGATGGACATGGTCTATTGATACTAGCAAATTATATAAATTTTCAAGGTCATACTGAAGATTATTTATTTGGCTAATACATAAGATAAATGATACTTTGCTTTAGCTTGACTTCCTGGGCCTTTATGAATCCATTTTATTCTACTAGGAATTTCATGTCAGAATATAAACTCTCTATTTTCCTAACTGCATGATTAACATTCAACAAGGCTTCTAATCAAAGCATCCCTTTCTCATTAGTATAGTTCTGACAGTTTCATCATCAAGTGGCAAGTGTTCCAGCAAATTGTGTTGATATCCTATCAGATATGTCAAGAACTTGATCTTCCTTTCCATTAAGTCAGATTAGGGACAGGAACCAATTTCCATTATGAAAATGTAACTGAAAACAAATGAAGCTTTTCCAACAAATTTTTCTAATAGAAAATGGATTAAGCTCACACTCTCCTTCCTATATATTCTACATGGGCCAAGTATTTCTGAAATACTAATTGAATAATTTAATATTGGTAAACTGGTGTGAAAACTGAAAGAAAAAAGTCCTTAAAATCAATTAGCTATTTGATTATGGTCAAGCTTTGAAGGATTGCAAAGAAAAACAAATTGAATCTTGAAATTTATCCATGACTATGAATGGCATAATTGTTTTAGTAGTTATGGCTATTTTAGGATGGATTTTATTTACTTTTCCATTTATTACATTACATTTGTTACATGTATTTCAAGATTACATAATTTTGTATTATTTATACTGTTTTTTATCATAAGCATATATTAATAACATCTAATCCCAATCATTAACCAAAAAGTTGTACTTTTAATTATATTTATATTTACATATAAATATCTAAATTAATTATATTTATATTTAAATATTTTCATAAGAGATTTCATAATGATTTTCTTTTTGGTTCACTGTCATTTTTGATTCTACATCTTTACTGATGATTAATTTTCAATATCCTGCTTGATCTTTGGTCTTGTTTCTAACACTTGCACTGTATTGAAAGAGAGTATATAAATAACCTTGGAGAGAAAAAAACACTTCCATTTGCATCCAGGTTTCTGTACAGTAAAATATTTTACAGTAAGAATATCCCTGCTGTAGCATGCACCTAGGGATCAATGGACCAAGATGAAGCTGGTGAAAATGTAAATAAGATATCCCAAATTAAGGGCAACTTAAGAGTTATTATGTTTGTGTTCTAAAAAGATCATAAAGCTATGTCTTCTGATAATTTTATCTAGAATTATGAATGAAAATGGAAATAAGATCATTAAAAATTTAAGGGTCTGGGGAGCTCCTGACCTTTAAAGAGGTCAATGGCAGTCACGTGGATTAGCTCACCATTGGACAATGTGCAAGGAGGCCTCTTGAAAAGTTCAGGTATGATTTTTTACTAGTGTAGAATTTCTGAACTGATCTTAAAATGTTAATGGCTGTTGCAAACACTTTGAGCATCAATTTGGCATTTGCTCTACGAGTTACTTGACAGTCTTTCCCCTTTTCAACTTTCTAGTTTCAACCCAGAAGCAGTGGCTTTATACTTTTTCAAGCTTTTATAAAAATTCTCAAAAATATGGTAAAAAACCATAGTAGATTAATATACCCACATTCCCACCATCTATATCCAACAATATTGCATATCTTGCTATAATTTTTCCCATTATATGTATATTGCACACACACATGTGTGTGTATTTTGCTGAGCCTCTTCAAAGTAAGTTGTGGACACAGCACTTCTTTCCTAAGTACTTCAGTATGTGTCTTCGAAAAATAGAAATGTTACTTCACCTAAAGAAAGTAATGTTATCATGATGGAGATTATTAGCAATAATTCCCTAATGGCTTCTGTTGCAGAATGAAATATTTAAATATTCCAAATTATATCTCGTGTCTTTTGTAAAGCTTTTCTTTCCCACCATTTCCCAATGAGGAAACTCAAAATAAGTTCTTTGTTTCTTACTCTAGACCAGTTCCTACTTTTAAAAGTGACATTGACTTGTTCAGGGACCATCTTAATTGTTTTGTGGAATGTCTCATATTTTGTAATTGTCTCATTGGCTTTGAAGATGTTGTTTGACTTGTTCTTTCTTCTGTATTATCTCTACACTAAAGGCTAGATTTAAAGTTACATTGTAATTTTAATGTAGCAAGACCTCAATACATGCATCAATCAATTGAGCAAAGTGCTTGAGAAATTAATGAACGCAAAACATGTAGCATACTTTTAGGCCAAACAAAGTGATGAATATGTTAATGTGTTTTTAAATACTCAATTAAGTTTAATAAAAGCAAATCAAATTTAAAATTTCACTTTCTGCTTAGCATTAAAAATTGAGCTTTAAATATAGCATTGCTTCCCATAATATTGCATATTTATTTTTTTAAAAAATTCTCTAAATACATGATTATATATATATATACATCTTTCTGATAACCCTTTTCTGATAAATATATCTGATAAATGTGATAGCTGTTTGTTTCATCATTTTATTTTTTCTATTCTACTTTATATCATTTTGTCCTGGCTTATTTTTGTTATTTCACCAATAGGGAGTCCTATATTGATGTAAACTGTAGCAAAATTATCCCTCTATTCCCTGCTTGGTAACATTTTTATTTGTATAGTCATATGAGCTTTTTCAAAATATCACCTGTTAAGACTGTGTCCTGAAAAACTAATCATTCGGTATGACTTCCAGACATGTCTACCTTTGAGATATGAAAAACAACCATATGCATGGACAGTTACTGTAAAAATTTTGCCAATCATGCAAAAATCAAAATTAGCAAATAATAAAGTGATCGCTACATGATGAGAATATAAACAAAAACTCAAAATGGTAGTGAAAAGGACACATGAAAGCATTACTCAGATGGAATATAGGGAAACCATTTTCCTAGGAGCAGAGTGTCTGTGAACAAAAGCATTATGGATAAAATAAATTTTATTTTGTTCTCATCTATTCGTTTCTTTCCATTCTAGAAAGCATTTTTTGGAAAACCCATTACTATAAAGCAAGCACAGAGCTCCTCGTTGTTTTTTAACATAGTAATCACCCAGTAAATATGAGGCATCGAAGTAAATTGACAAAGTTCAATTACATGAATAACTTTTCTACATTAAAATAAAGGAATAACATGACATATGGGACCAGGAGTCCCATGCCATTCTCCCAACTTCAAAAAAAATTATTTTCTCTACCTGATTGCATAACCAAACATAAAAAGTCAGTAAGTCTATAAAATACACACTCACATAACTTATATTTTGCATTTGCTTATTTTGGAAATGGTATTCATTTGTAATTTTCTCATTATTTTTTAAATGGGATTTACGACATCTCTCTAAAGCCAATAGGAATATACTGGAGAAAACAGAAGTTGATGAACCAATCTATGGTCTGCTGCTTTACACTCACTGCACTCCTTGACAATTTGGATGAGTTTTCAGTGGACTAACAGATTTCTACCATTTCAATTTTCTGCTGAAAGAAAGCACATTTGTTCTTCTAAGAGTAACGCTCTGTCTCTGCTACTTAACAGTGACCTTGTTTAGAAAAAATATGAGTTCAGTATCTCCTAGAAAATAAAGTTAAAAGAAATAAAGATTTAACTGTCCAAATATCTGCTCCATTTAACTGTCTGAATATCTAAGATTGTGTATATATATATATATAACATTGGTATATAGTTTTAAAGAGTAATTCAATAATTCATCTGAGAGCTATTGGTTCCGTGTTATATTGGTCAATTGAGATAGAGACATCAATGTCATGCTTACTGCCTAAAGGGAAAAGCCTTCTTGTACTCGAATTCATGAAAACGTGGATGTTCTCACAAAAAGGTCGGGTGATGTATTAGTTATGGTAACTCAGACACATCTAACGATATCTGTAGATTTAATACAATAGGAGTTTATCGCTCCTTTACACAACTCCCAGATGTTGGCATATGCCAGATGATGTTCTACATCATTCAAGAATCCTGGCACCTCCCATAATCAGGCTCTTCTATTTTCAACAGGTAAACTCTAGGCAGCAATGAAAAGGGAGAGAGACGGTGAAGGAAAGCTGATCTACTTAATTATGCCAGTCCAGGAAACACACACACACACACACATCATGTTAGCTCATGATGTTTGGGAAAAATACTGGTTCAAAGCCATCCTCTATGTGTGCTACATGTAGCCTCAGCCTGGGTAGCTGTTCTCAGAAACACATATATGAAAAGTAAGGAGACATGAATCTTTGATAGGCAGGTACTAGTCTCTGCTGCAGGCGGAAATTTGAAGAAGTTCATAAAGTGTCAATCTACTGAAATAACAGGGTCTCCCCACTACCACCACCATGAAGTAAATACTCCTGAAAATATGCTTACCTTTATGCCTTATCAATTTCCCATGTACAGTTTTCTACTTACATTCTATCGGTAAAATTTCACAAGAATAACTTTAAATTTATTCAGTAAATATGTCATTATTATTAAGGAAGATTTATTACCTTGCTTCTAAAATGCCAGGTATTGTACATAAGAATTCATTTATGCTATTTCATTAAATCTTTACAATAACCCTAAAAAGTAAGTGTGACATTTCTCTTTGCAAATAGCAGAACTAAGGCTAGAGAATTGAGTAATGTATAGAACTGATGAATCACTATACTGTATACCTGAAATTAACATAATAATGTATGTGAATAATACTGAAGTTAAAATTTAAAAACTTCATTAAAAAAACACTAATGTTAAATATTAGGCAAATTGTCCAAGGCTGAAGTGAAGAACATGAAAATCAGACTGCAGTGAGGAAAGAGGAATGAGACATCAGGAGCTACTGAGTATGAGCTGTCTTGTGAAGTATCGAGATTTATCAAGTTACAGAGACAAACGACATGACCAGAATATAGGCAGGGTGAAGGAAGTTTTTAATATGAGAAAGTTAATCATTAATCAATACAATGATTAGCAGAAGGCAGAAAGGCACATGGAGAGGGAGAATTTTCAGGAACATGGACAGAAGGAAGGAGAAGAAAGGGTGAGCATGTTTTTGTGAGACTGGGAGGGGAATGGAATCAATCCACATGTGGAGAATCCAACTTGATCAGGCAGAGAGATACCACTCTCCTTAAAATGAAAAGGAAGAAGGGAAGTGTGGGTACCAGGTAAAGGAGGTGATATGTTTGGGGCAAGGAAGTCTGAAAGTTAAGGGATTTTACACTTGAGTGAGTCTTAAAGCTTGTGCCTTGAGTGAATGCTTTAATATTTGCCGGACTTACTGCTTGTGTCATTTGGTTGTTTGTTAAACATGCCCCATAAGACATTGCTGTAAGAGCTTTAGAAAATATGTCCTGCTCATCCCAGGAAGACAGCATAATTATTAAATATTTTATTGATTTTTTCATGAAAAATGGTTCTTTTTAATTGTGTTGAAGGCTTTAGATTTTAGTTTCATTGAAATGTTTAGTTTCCTCACTAGTAGCATCTCTCCTGAAAGAAAACCAGAGCATGCACAAATTATTCTGTAGGTCTTGAAAAATATCTTCGTTAATAAAGAAAAATTATAGGTAACACTTACTTTGTCGTAGGCACTTTTATAAGTAAATTACATATGGCAATTCACTTAATTTTTATAACTGACCTATGAAATAAATGGTAATATTTTCTTTTCTATTTTGCAGATGAAGAAAACTAAGGTAGAGACAATATAATCAATGGCCTTGGAGTCTGCCTTTCCTTACATTAGATTAACTCCAGACTTGTTTCATGTAATGAATCAATACTTTTTCTTTGAATAAGATAGCTTGGCTTATATTCTGTAACTTCCAATTTTAAGAATGCTGATGGAGTTATCTTTCAGTAATATAGATCACTAGATATTTTCTGTCCATTCTCTCACTGTTACACAGGCTTCAAGGGAATATGCAAATAATCCCCTGTGGTATGATCTTTTCCTCCCTCATTTGCTTAAATCCCACATAGCAAGAGGATTCTTCAGCACTTGGGGCTTAGTGTTATTTCCCCTGGACAGCTTCACAGTAGTCAAACTGTTATACCTACATCTTGTTGCTCTGACTTCCATCAATACCAAAAATTGCTGATTAATAACTAATTACACTCGAGTTCCTCAACACCAGTATTTAATCTCTTCTCTGAACTTCCATTGCTTTTACAAAAAATACAGCTTTCTTCATAACACCCACTCTCACCAAGATGGAGAATTGGGCAGAAGGGGAGAAAGAAAAAAAGAAATCTTTGGTCTTGGCAATTAATATATCAGCACTGATGGAACTTACATTCTAGTGAGTTTAATTTCTGGCTGACTTATTTTACTATATGTAAATTTGAACATGAGAGGACATTTTTATAGCCCCTGTATTATAGTAGTAGTGTAATATATGATGAGTGAATTATATATGGATCACATCATTTATTTTCAGCATTTTGTGGCTAAATTTTAAAAACTAAGGTTCTTTCAAGGAAATCAGAATGTGACCTATTGGGAAGAGAGAACAGAGAGGACTGGGTAACTGAGCCTAGTTCTGGCTTAACTTAAAACTGATTTGATGCACAAAGGACTTAAATAGACCTTTCTCCAAACACATACCAATGGACACCAGGTTTATGAAAAGGTGCTCAACATCACTAAGCATCAGTGAAACACAGATCAAAACTACATTGAAATATCAACTCACACCTATTAGACTGACTTTTATTTAAAAAAAGGTAGAAAATATTGGCATAGGTGTGGAAAGAAGGGAATCTTTATATACTGCTGATAGGACTGTAGAATGATGTAAAATGCTATAGCCAGTATGGAAAACAGCACGGAGTTTTCTCAAAAAGTTTAAAGTAGAACTACCATATGATCCAGTAATCCTATTTCTGGATACCTGAAAGAATTGAAATCTGAATCTCAAAGAGATATCTGCACCCCCATGTTCATTGCAGCAATTTTCACAAAAACCAAGGTATGACAACAACACAAATGTCCATTGACAGGTGAATGGATAAGGAAAATATGGTAATATAGATACAATGGATTGTAATTCAGCCTTTAAAAAAAAGAAATCTTGCCATTTGTGACATGGATGAACCTTGAAAATATTACATTATGCTAAGTTAAATAACCTAGTCACAGAAGAATAAATACTGCATGATTACACTTTTATGAGGTCTCTAAAATCATCACTCAAAGAAGCAGAGAATCCAACAGTGGTTAGCAGGTGCTGAGGACAACAGGAAATGGGAAACTGTTGCTCAATGGGTGCAAAGTTTCTGTTGCACAAGATGAATAAGCTCTAGAGATCTGCTGTACCACATAGTACCTATAGTTAACAATACAACACGGTGCATGTTAATCTGTGTCTAGAGTCTTGTGCAGTGTTGGTGAAAATGGAATTAGTAGAGCTACTATGGAAAAGAGTATGGAGGTTCTTCAGCAAAATTAAAAAATAGAGCTGCCATATGCTCCAGCAATCCCACTTCCAGGTATATATCCAGAGGAAATCAAATCAGAATGTTTAAGAGATATCTGCACCCCTATGTTCATTGCAGCATTATTTACAATAGCCAAGGCATGGAAACAACCTAAATATCCATTGAAGGATGAGTGGATAGCAAAAATATTATAGGTATATAATATGTATAAGTATTATATATCATATATATGGATATTATTCAGTCAAAAAAGAAGAAAATTTTGTCTTTTGCAACAACAGAGATAGGCCTTGAGAATATTATGGTAAGCAAAATAAGTCAGGCATGGAAAGACAAACACGCTTTTGTCACTTATATGTGGAATTTAAAAAACTGAGCTCATAGAAATAGAGTAGAATGGTGGTTTCCAGGAGCTGGGGGCTGGGAGAAATTGGGAGATGATGGTCAACGGACATGAACTTTCAGCTATAAGATGAATAAATTTTGGGAATGCAATATATAGTAAGATGACTATAATTAACAATACTGTATTATATACTTAAAGTAGTTAAGAGAGTTAGTCTTAAGTGTTACCACTACAAGTAGTAAGGATAATTATGTGGGGGAATGGAGGTATTAACTAACCTTATTGTGGTCATCATTTTTAATGTATTCGTGTATCTAGTCAACACATTGTACATCTACACTTCCATGTTATGTTAATAATATCTCCATCGAGCTGGAAAAAATATTTAAAGGATATATCTTATGTTAAGTGTTCTTGCCACCAAACATACGCACACACACACACACGAAAAAACACAAGGAAATTTTTGAAGATTTAGTACGTTGATCGTGGTTATGGTACCATTGGTGTTACATATGTCTAAACCCATCAAGATGTATACAGTTCACCCTTGAATAATGCAGGAGTTAGGGGTGCAGGCTCTCCATGCAGTCAAAAATCCACATATAACTTTTGACTCCTCCAAAACTTAACTAATAATAATAGCCTGTTGACCTGAAGACTTACCAATAGCATAAACAGTTGATTAATACATATTTTGCATGTCATATAGAGTATACACTGTGTTCTTATAGTAAAGTACAGAAAAGAAAATGTTGTAAGAAAATAAGGAAAATATATTTACAGTACTATATTTATTTTAAAAAGCCATATATATCAGACCCATGCATTTCAAACCCATGTTGTTCAAGGGTCAACTGTATAGTAAATGTGTGCATTTTCTGTTTCAATAATATATCAACAGAGTTTTAAAAACTCAGTTGAGTCTCTTTAGCGTTCAGGTGATCATGTAACGTCAAGTTTTGTTCTACATGGTTTCTCTCAGTTTTTGTTTTTGTTTTTTCACAGTATTTGCTAGAGAATATGGGATTCCTTTTGGCAATTTTGGCTTTTCCTTTACAACACTTAGGATTCCAGCATCATAAGAACTCAGCGTTAGCAGCACGAGCAACTGGGAACCAAAACTTTTGGACTCTAATCACTCCTACTGTAACCCTAAGAGAGGCATCCTACAATTCTGTTTGTCCTTATGTGCCAGGCCTCCAAAAGAGCCAAGTCTTGTCAGTCAAATCCTCTCAGCTGTGATGAATTGTGACAGTTTACACAATCTATTATATGTTAGTGAGCATCTGTTTTCACCATGTACTACATAATTAGGCTTTTTGCCACTTTTAGGTTTATTAACAACTTTCAAATCTAGGAAAGTGATAGGCTCTACATTGTATGATCATTTTTGTCACCACCTAACAGAAATGGAACCAAAGTTTCCAGGCAGTAGTAATATCCCAGGGTTTATTATTATCCCTATGCTAAAAAAGTTGAGTGTTTATAGACTTTCATTTTGTGGATGTATAAACTGAGATTTCACATTTTCAGAATCATGGTTTTTATGTAGTATCTATGTTTTCTATTAAAAATTAAGTTAAATTTTAACTTTTATAAAAAAATACTGGATTTCATTTATTGAAGGAGTGTTTGATGTTCTTCTGCCACATGCAAGACATTATCCCTAGCTTCTAGACAAAGTAGTGCATGAGACAAGCAAAATTTCTAGTGGAAGATATGTCCACAATAAACAGGGAGGCTAATTTCAGATAGTCACATGTGAAATGAAGCAAAATGATACAATAAAGAAATTGTTCTTTACTGTGTTTTAGGAGGTTACTTTAAAAAGGTAACCAGAAAAGAATTCTCTGAAGTATTAACATTTGGGTGAAAAAAACAGCAAGGGACTATCTGGGAGAAAAGCATTCTTTTTAGGTGGAATAGAAAGGGCAAAAATGAGAATGAGATGTATGTACATGTTCAAGAAACAGAAAGAACACCAGTATGACTGACCTGATTGTTGTTGAAAGGTTGACAGAATGTGGTCAAGTGCAGGGGCAAGACTTTTGCTATACTAAGTCTTTTGTTGGCTTTGATAAGGAGCTTTTAATTATATCTTAAGTGCATTAAGGAGCTATTAGAGAATTGTAGTCTGAAGCATTTGGTGACTTATTTATATATAAAGTTAACTATTACATGAGGGCAAGGGAAAGCTAAAAAGAGCAGTCAAGAGTCTACTGTATTAGGGTGGAAGATGATAGTAGCCTGCTATGAATGAGGAAAGGAACTATGAAATACATTGTGTATCAGGAGGTAGAACCAACAACTTACTAATGGATTGAACTTGGTAGGAGAGGGGAAATGAAAAATTAAAGGGGACTCTTAGGTTTTTGGTTTGAACAAGGGGGTGGGCATAGTTCATCTTTCCTGTGATGGAGAAGTCAAGGGAAAAAGAAGTTTAAAAGTGAATATATAAATGAATGAAGACACTCTAGTTTTATATATCTTAGGAAAATCAATTCAATATGTAGTCCTCCCAACTTCCATTTGAGGGTAACTCAATTTAAACCATACCCACTGCCATAGGTTCATGAACCTAATTATGTTTTTGGTCTAGGATAATAAGAAAATTAGTTAATACATTTGGCACAGTTTCCCAGTAAAGATAACCTTTCTCAGGTGACACATCACCCTGTTAGGAGCTATCGATTTTCTCTGTTCTAATGTTAACAGGGACATAGGAGATGGCATTATCTCTAAAATTAAATATTTAAAACTTGGCATTTCAAAGAGTATAATTTCCTACTTAAGGATAATAATAAGATGTTCCCAACTATTTCAATGCACTTAAACTGAAGAGAAGTAATTATCATTGATAGATCAAAATTAATCTGTTTCTTTTATCTTAGAGATTCAAAGATACCTTTGCAATATCTTCAACCTCATGGAAAGATCACCTCCACCTTGTTTTAAAATTATAGAAGTGAATATATGCATAAGAAGAGTATAAGATAAGCAGTGTAATAATAAAAATATAAGCAGCAGAGACTAAGGATTGCCACATTCTTTCTTGAGCAAACGGAAGCCATTATGACTGAAGAAACAGTTGGCACATAAGATCCACCAACATTGCTGAATGATTTAATATGCAGTAGATAATATTTAAAGGAATCTTTAAAGCATGCTTGATTTTGCTTTTTTTCTATGAATTTGCAACCTAAGTCATATAATTTATTCATGTTAAAAATATACACTAAACACAGTTTCACATATTTGGCATGAATGTATACCTGCATTCTTCACTATGTTTATGAGAAGCAGGATATAGTTAGTTTTGGCCAATCTTCCAAATAATCAGAGCTAACTTCAAGTAGGAGGCATAATTTGGGGAGTTGTTTGCATCTTGGAAGAAAGCTATCTTCTTGAGCTCTAGGAGGCAAGATAGTAGAATACATGATTAATATATGACTAATATAATCATAGGTGTTTGGTTAAAAGAGAAGGATGGGTTTGAATATGTGGGGAAGGAAGAATCCAGGCAACAGAAATTATATTTCGCGTGTGTGAATTAGCAAAGATTTCTAAATTTGGGAGCAGGATGGGTACTAAAGATAGAAATTCAGCACAGAGAGATCAAATCAAAAAAACTTAGTTTTATGCAACTGAGCAAGAACTCTAAGAAACTATTACTATTGAAGCAACAGAGTTATCAAGTAAATTAAGTATTGGAAGGGCATTTCTACCAAGTCACTTGCATTGGTATAGAGAATGCTGATTAAAAGTAAAAAAAAAAAAAAAAGAGAAGTTATTTTCATAAAGCTGAATCATAATACAGAATACACCAGAGTAGAAATAACCTAGAATATTCCAGGCAGAGGGATCTGAAATGACAAAATCAGAGGAACATGAAACTGAATGTGATTGCAGGAAACTTTAAGCTTTATAAAAATCTACTTGAATATCAATGATGAATTGGTAGGAGAAAAGTTTAGAGAAGTAGGAAGGGAACAGTTCATAGAAGTGTTTTAAAACCATAACAATAATAGATAGCATTTATTTTATGTAAAGTACTTTCTAAAATGTTTAGCAAGTATTCTAAATTTATTAACTTTTAATCTTAACATCCTAGTGTCCATAGCTGTTGGATGCACTCTGTGTGTGTGTGCGTGTGTGTGTGTGTGTGTGTGTGTGTGTATGGTAAAATTATTTGTTAGTTATGCTGTTGAAATTGTCTGTATCTTGTGTAGGTTTCTTATTCTTAGTCAATTATAGATTTACAGTTATAGTCATTACTTGTTCTGTTACTTATAGACATAAACATGAAAAATTACTCATTATGAATATATTTTGTCAATTAAAAAATATATTCATTTAATTTTATTTAAAAATAATCAGATACTATAACATCAGATGCATACACATTTTAAAATTACAATATATTCTTAGCAAATTTGAACTTATTATACGGTAACCCTTTTTATTTATAATAATATTCTATGAATATTATTTTATTTAACATTAATAAAGCAATTCCAACATTATTTTGTTTATCATTTCCTGGGTTAAGTTGTAACTTTATTTAACTTAAAATGTGTGTGCATGTTTTATCTTTGTCTCTTGAAAACAGCATATAGTTGAAGTTTGCTTTCTGATAATCTTTATACTTTTTAAAAATATATTTTTTTATTTATTTGACGGATTGAGAGAGCATGAGCAAGGGGAGCAGGAGAGGGAGAAGCAGCTGCCCATTATGCAGGATCCCAGGACCCTGAGATCACGACCTGAGCTGAAGGCAGACACTTAACCAACTGAGCCATCTAGGGGTCCCTAATCTTTGTACTTTAATCAGAGAATTTAATCTGTTTACAGTTAATATAATTTTCATATATTTTTGATAACTATCATCATATATTGTGCTTTTTTATATGTCTTGCATGTTCTATATTTCTTTTTCTCTCCATTTGCCTTCTTTCAGGTCTATTAAACATTTTTAAAATTCATTTTCTTCCTACCTCCAATATAGAATATATTTAGTCCATTTCTATTGGTTACCTGAGAAATTACAATGTGCAAGCTCCTTTATCAAAATATAAATGTAATCATTTTACCCTCTCTCTTTACTGAAGAAATACCACAAGTGCCACCGTAAACTCCCCTCCTTACACATAACCGTAGTCATAGGTTTTAATTCTTATTTTACTTTTTATCACACAGGAAATTATTATTGTGATTTTATACAGTTAATAGTCATTTAAATTTTCCCTCATGGTTACTATTTTTTTTTTCCAGGCTTTCTGGAAATTAGTTTAAACTTCTATGTATTACATCACTTACTTTAATTCTGGGATTAGTCTTACCTTTCAGACTCAGAGGAAGAAAACTTGTTCACTGAAATATGTGCTTTTCCACACTACCATCTGTATCTGAGTTGTTACTGAATGGTGTTCATTTAATGTCCAGTGTGCTAATCATTGTGGAATAGTACAACAAAAATAGAGTCTCCACATGTGAGGAGTTAATTAATTAGTTCATGATTTGAAGAGTCAACTGTATTAATAATTTTGGCTTCCATTGCATTGCAGAATCTCAAAAGTCACAAATGTCACTTAATTAAGAACAAAGAAAATAAGAATTAAAGACAATTTGCTGAGGATGGTTAAAATCTAATTTTTCACTATATTTTGAAGGAAAATTATGCCACATAAGTGGCAGTTAAAGGAAATATTACAGCGAGCTCTGGAATCTTTAAAAATAAAAAAGAAGAAAAGAAGTGCAGGTCATGTGGGTGCTGAGTTCCTTTCAAAAGCTAATCAGTCATGCTATTTCTATTTCCCTTTGCCAAACATTACATTAATGGAAAATGATAATTGTAATTCATTACATTTGTAGAGCTCTTTCATATACTTCATCTCCTTCCAACCACAAAACAGCCTTTTCAGGAAGGTATCATAGCCCTAATTATAGATGAGAAAACAGTCATTCTGAAACAAATCTAGAGCTAATATGGTACTTAAATTCAGGTTTTCTCTCTCCTTCATCAGTGCATTTTCTACTACGTCACCTGAAAATTGGGTCTTTAAGATATTCAGAGAGGAAGAAAATTGTATGTGGTAAGGCTTATTATTTTGGAATGATCTAGAAGAATGTCAGTAATTGAAAATAAAAATCTCTTGCTCTGTATAACTTATATACACTTAGCCAAATACTGAGAGTTTTAAGACCCCACTGAAGTATTTTGTGGAATGAAAAAGATATGTTTAAAACACTAAAAGTTACTGAACTTTCATCTTTATGAGTAAATCTAGCCTGAATTCTTAGTATAATAAAATTCAGGAAAAGAAGAAACTTCTTAGTGATTCTTAGCTATTGTGCTATTGTCAGAATTAGATTTGTTGTTGCCTGAATTTTATGTAGAATTGTGTGTGTGTGTGTGTGTGTGTGTGTGTGTGTGTGTGTGTGTGTGTGTGAGTGTATGAATTGAGTGCTAACATAGATCTGTTTGGTGCTGTTGTGCGGTGAATTTGTTTTTGAACTGTAGGATATTTTGGCTCTTTAAAAAAAGAGTGATCAATAGACTTTTAGGATACATTATTTCAACTTCTTACATCATTACATTTTGGGCAGGTAAGCAAAGTAAACTGGAAAGAAAAGCAAGAATTGTAAATCATACCAATCCGAACATAATGCTTTAGATTCTTACATAACATCTTCATACATGCTATCTGATTCAACTTCTCCAATCTCCAACAAATCTAAAAGATTAGTAAAACAGATTCACTAACCACCACCACCATCTCCATTTTACAGACAAGAATTTAAAGTACAGAGTTTAGATATATATTTTTAAAAATTCCCAGAGATATTAAAGATCAAAATATGTGTTTGTGTATCTCGATTTATATAAAAAAGAAAGGATATCAGGTCAAATATATTAAAAAGCAAAGTCATAGGGAAACTGATGGCTTGTGACTGATAGTTTCAATGGAAAAAAATCACAAAATGTTCTAGGCAATCACTCAGTAATAGAGATTTGCTTTTTTTTTTTTTTTTAAGATTTCATTTATTTACTTGATAGAAAGAGAGAGAGAGCACAAGTAAGGAAAGCAGCAGGCAGAGGGAGAGGGAGAGGCAGGTTCCCCACTGAGCAAGGAGCCTAATCTGGGGCTAGATCCCAGGACCCTGGGATCATGACCCGAGCCAAAGGCAGACACTTAACCACTAAGCCACCCAGGCACCCCATAGGTTTGCTTTTTGTAACTTTTTTTTGTTTGTTTGCTTTTTTGATTTTTGTATTCTAGGAAGGTAAAGAATTTCAAGTTAATGCAATCAAACCAATGTAACCTATAAAGCTTTCCATCTCCCACCAAGCCTCACCAAATTTAGCATGTTTTTAAAACGCAACATTCTACCTGTAGAAAATGATTATTTCAATTTAAGACTACAGAATAATCTTGAATCTCTTTACTATAGAAATTGAATTTTAAGAGTAATATGAAGATAAAATAGTAAAGTTATAAAAGTTACAATTGATTTATTAAAGTAAAATCTAATTAGGGCAAAATGGGAGAAAATATAAAAGATTATGTGCATACTTTCAGAAATGGAATATAGGAAAATAAAAATATTATTACTATTATCAGTATAGGAACCAGCCTTTAGGACTTTAAGAAAATCATAAGAGGGAAAAATAAGTTGTGTTGGACCTGGTTCATTGGGGTGTAGTAGAAAAAGCAAATAACATATAGTCAGAAAAAG